>VWPW01012160.1:0-95252 GCA_013389825.1 Crypturellus undulatus | reverse complement strand
GCCCGCGGCCGCGGGAGGGGGGTCGGGCGGCGCGGGGCTGCGGCGGCCGCGACGTGAAATAGCCGTTGTCTGTGTGCAGGAGCCCCCTCGGGTGAGGCTTCACACACTCTGTGGCTCTCGTCTTCTCACTTCAGCTGAAAGATTAGGTCCACGCGGAAATGAACTTTTGTTTTTTTTAGGCGGGGTGTAGTTTGGTGTATTACCGCGGCTTAGCTCTGGGATGAAGCTGACGGTGTGGGAGCAGGGCGCGAGGCGGAGGAGTGTGGTTCGGGTGCCGCGGGCCCCACGGAGCAGCCACCGTGCTCCCTTCCCACGGGCCCGGCGCCCATCGGGCGGTGGGCGCAGCGCTCAGGCCTTCAGACAGGACTGTTGGTTATAGGGGTGTCAATGCTGATGTAGCGGCTTACATTGTCATCTGTGTTTCCAAGGTATTTGTAATCTTTTCCTTTTCAGTACTAATTGACTTGTGGCTACTGGGGTCTTTGGCTTCCAGTTCAGCTCTTTCTGTAATCCTTTTCAAGTCTCTCTTTAATTCCAGAAGCTACAACCAACACACTTCTTTTTTTTTTTTTTTTTTAATCTTTCTTTCAGTCCTTAAGAAGAAATGTGTCCATTTTCTTCTTACCCTGTTCTTTAACTTCAGGTTCCGATCATTTTCTTAATACAAGGTTTTAAAGGCTCTAATGCACTGCCCTTTAACGCTGACACAACATTCCAATCATAGTCTCTCCTCCAAAGATAGAATTTCTGATAACTTTTCACGATAACAAGTGGAGACACAAACCGGAACGTAGGGCAAGAGAGTTTAACCTCAGTAGTTTCAGGGTTTAGGTCTTGGTTTGCTATGCAGGTCTGCTGCCTCGTTCCCACCTCCGCTGCTGGGGCCTCCTGCCGCGATGGCGCTCGCGGAGCCGTGTCGGTGGTTCCGCTGGTGCTGTCTGCGTGTGAGCAGGAGACAAACCTGCCTTCGCACTGTCTCTGCAGCGAAACCTCCTAGGGACTCCTGAATCGCGAGTGGCTGTTGACTGCTCAAGCTGTGTTCTGTTCTCCTAACTGTTGGCGTCAGACTTAGCTTGACCTGCAGATCATCAGCTGGGTGCTACTGACTTCAGGAAGTTTGTAGCGTGTAACATGCTAGTTAATTTTGTTCAATTATCTCATTAAATGTTTATAAACAACTGTTTTGCTCTTCTTTTGCTCATGAAAACATATATCAAAAGTATTGCAGAAAGGGCACACTTTTATCTTGAAGCTTTGCAGAGGAGGGTGAGGTGTCACAGAACTAAATATGGGTAATTTCAGTATGCTTTCTTTAAAACTATAGATTTTATAGATTACTCATCCCGAGAGTAGCCTAGACAGATGTAGGAGCAAACAATTACAAAGATCCATGTGTAAATATGTAATGCAAGAGTTCACAGCACTTAATGCTGTGTATTGCTGTCTTGTGTTGGTTACTGTTTCACTGGCAGCAGATCCTGGTTTACCACGTTTTTCGAGAAGAGATGCTTTGATGTTCATGCAGCACTGTTTTTTGGTTGGAAATAGTCTTGGGTATCTCAGAAACCCTGTGGCCTAGAGGACAGGATGATTAGAGACAACTGCCACTGCTAAAAACATGTGTCTAATAAAACCTTGTTGACTTAATACTCAAAGTAATTGATTTTGAGGATCAGAAGACTGTAGCATACTGTCCTGTTAGTAAAGTGTTTATTTCTTTAAGAAATGCGACTGAAAGTAATTTAAAAATGTTTCGAAGGGGAAGATACAGAGGAGTTGTCCATATTTGTCTGTTGGACCAAGAGAATCTGTAAACATCCAGGAAAAACTGCTATGACCCCAGCTACTTACCTTCTTCTCTGTCGTGGCTGATGACAACATCATGTTCTGATTAGCTCTATTGACCATAACTTGAGAAGAGTAGCACTGTTTTGTTTTCTTGAAGTTCACTCTTATTGTTACAGTAGAAGAGTGAACCAGCTTCAGGTGTTTCTGTGCTAGTACTGTGGGATTTGTTAGGCTCTTGTCTGGAAGGAGAGTACCAGACTGATGACAGAAATGAAGATGGTGTTATGAACATTATTGTCAGTAGAAAAGTATTAAAAGATGTCCTGATGTAACATGTGTTTCCTTGCAGAATTATTAAATAAGTGTAGGTATTTTGCTTTCCATGAGTCCATGTACCTTAACAAAAAAAAAAANAAAAAAAAAAAAAACCCACAAACAAAACCTAAAAGTTTTCACATAACTATGTAGGTGTAGAATAATAATCCTAGTAAAATGTCATACTAAGGATGTTCCTTTTATAAAGTGTTTGTTAAGAATTATTTGTGGTAATTAAACTTGAATTTGTTGCTTAAACAACTTCGAACCAGCATGTGAGACAAATGGGGAACTTTCCAAGAATTGATATGTCACATCAATTAGACCCTAAGATGAATAATGCATTTGCATCCATGTTTTCAGTTTATTTAATGTTCTTTATATATGCTGTTTCTGTTAATACTATGAACTTCTTCGAACAGATATAATTGCTAGAGCATAATGCAAATAATTACATTGATATCTATTTTTCTTGAATACAAAAGATTTCTAGTGAGAAAATAATGCTTTATTTACTGAAGTCTCTTCCAGATAGATTGAAAGATCTTTTACTTGACAGTAGGGAAGAGGAAGTGGTCATGGGTGGTGTTTTATAAGCTGTTTTTCATTAGGATCTGTAGTCTGTAGTGCCTTAAAGCTGTTGCCTTTTTCACAGTTAGCAAGACCTTTAAGTAATGCTGTTAGTATTTGGCTAAACTTTCTTACTCCTCTTCTTGAAGCAAAAGCTTCTTAATTCCATGGATTTAATGATTCCAACTTCTTGTTTGTGTGCTAAGTCACTTATTGTAAAATTATGATTATTTTCTGATACTTGAATTGATTCTGTTTAGTTCATATTTTATTTTTGCAATGTGAAATCTGGAATTCTGGAAATGTTGGTGCTGATGATATTGTGTCAGCCAGTGCATAGGGAATTTTGTGCAGTTGTACTTTTTTCCAACTAATCTTCATGGTTCTTGTGACTTTTCATGATTTGCCTTGAAAAGAAGTGCATTTAATACATGCTTGATTTCACGTCTTTGGGTAACTCTGGTTATGACCAAAATTACTGTAGTATGTATTATGGATACATTATTCAAGCTTAATATGTGTACTTATGTTATCTACATTTAGTGTTTTAAGAACTGATATTTATAGACTTTTTTGTTCCTTTTGAGCAGTGGGGAAATGTTAAGGTTCTAGTGTCTTGACTGTAATGCATAAGAGTTTTTATTTCTATTTCTGGTTGGATCCTTCAGTAATCTTGAGCAGTTTATTCCTCCCTTCCTCATTGTCTTACAGAATACTTATTATTATTATTATTTTTTTTTAATGGTGGGGAATAAAGCGCTAGAACTTTGGTCAGGTGCTGGATTTCAACTGTCTGAAGTGTGTTCTGCAAGGATTTAACTTGGCTAAGTGTAAAAATAATTTGAACCATCATCTGGTCCAGCGTTATGGCTTGTCACAGATGTGTCTGAATACCCCAGAGGTGATATTGTGGAGGTAGCTGTAATTTGTTGCTTAACATTTTGACAATCTGTGAATCCTTTCCTTTAGGGCGTTTGTATGGTTGCATGTGTGAAGGAAAGGAAATTGGACTGTTGAATTAGTAACTAAAATAGTTATTGCAGGTATAATAGTTGCTACAACTTCAGGTTTGACAGCTATGTCATCAATTGTTTCCCCGCACCTTAAATTGACTCTTGTTTTCTCTAGTAAAAGTAACACCTCTAGGCTCCTTACTGTTCTTAGTAACTAGGTTTATGTACAGTATGGACTAAAATGTGGCCTTGAGTGTTTTCAAATATCTATTGCAACAGAATTGTGCAAAAAATATAGTCTATATCTTGTATTGAGTGAAACTGGCTTATTTTCAGCAATGCCATTGCTACATCTGTAGCAATGTTAGTGTCAAAGCAACAAAGTTAGTGACAAAGCAACAGTTAGTGTCTAATGGCTAAAACTAAATGAGCAATAGGAAGGTCATCTCTCTTGCTAAGTCACTGTTTGCTTAGAGGTTTTTTCCTCGAGGTGATGGAATTTTTTTGGATGCCATTCACAGCCCTCTCACTGCTGTGCCCCTGGAAGTGGAGTCACCAATGCAGGCTAAGACCTGCAAGGAGGAAATGGGCATTCTGTCTTTCCAATAAGATTTCAGCCTGCCTATGTTCAACCCCAATTCCTTAATAAGAAACATTGGTTCACTGTGGTAGTGGCCAGTCAAAGGCTTGCAGGAGAAAGGAGTGGCATTTGTCAGGATCCTTAGCTCTTTAAGGACTCCTATATAGGAGACTGATACTTTCGGAGACAGAAAAAGGTAGAAATGGTGAATCTCACATGGATTTAGAGGAGGTTCTCTCCTACCCCTCACAGTCATCTTTTGCAGTCCTCCTAGGAACAATAAACCACCTCCCAATCCCTAAGGGGTTTTTATAGGGATATAGAGATTTAAAACTGCTGTTTTAAGCTCAAACAAGAGGGACAGTAATGGTTGCCTTATTCCTGACAGCTGGCTCTGATGTGTTTTAAAGAAGTCCAATGCTAGAAATTCTGTAAACTATCTGATATTCAGAGTGTATAGTCTAAGACTTCGTTTTTCTTGTTTCAGAAACTTGACAATGTGTGGGGGTGGGGGAGAAGCTGACTGTCTTACCTACACAGGTGATATACCACAAAAATGATGAAAACAGTGTTTTCTATTTTGTTTCCCCGCTCCCATCCCTTTTCTTAGGTGAAATGGTCCCAGTCTTTTATTGGAAGGTTTTTCATGTTTTCTAGACCTCAGTGCTTTCTTCTACCAACTTTCCAATATATTCATGTTTTCTGGAAGCAGAAGAGGCTGTAGTACTTCACGTAGTACCTGTAAGGCATCAGCTGAGCAGGAGGGCTTGCTCGTGTTTTGCAGCTGCCCTTATGGTTAGGCATCCTAGTACTGTAATTGCCTTTTTCACTTTTGGCTGACCTATAGATTCAAGTTTGTTTGTGGTTGCAAGGTACTTTCATAATTCACTCTTGATGGCCTTTCTTTTGATATCAATTTATAATAGCACTTCTGAGAAAAGGCATAAAACAGGAATTTATGTGAGCATGCCATAAAGTTACAATTTATTTCCTCTTTGCTGGCTGCTGTAGTCCTAAAGCGCTTGGACCCTTAGGGTATAGAATGCAAAGACTGTGCATCATTTTCTTGCATTACACTTGCTTGCCCTTCAGATCTTTTTGCTGCCTTTTCCCTCACCCTCCACTCCACACATGTCCAATACTGACAGTTTTGATTTTTTTTTTAATTGAATCAAAATTAAATAAAATGTCTTTCTATGTACATCAGAATAGGAATGCAAGCATCTCTTTACTGCTTGTGAATGATGTGTACAGACTTGTCTTCTAGCAGTTGTGTTGGTAATAACTTAAGTGTGCCATCTCGGAGGTACGTGTAAGCTTCTGTGAGACATGAGTATTTCTAGGATGTATTCTGCTTCCTGCTGGTGTTGCTAATGTGACTGCTACTACCTTGTCAGCTGTTGTGTGGTGAGGAGTTTTGTTGTTCTTAGCTAGTCTTGATGGGGTGAATTCTTGATGTGCTGCAGCACATACTGATATATTTTTGCTTTATACAAGGCATTATTAAATAATGCTCTTCCAAATAAGATTACTTCTCCTGACGAATATATTTATCTTTTCCCTTTCTTTACAGATATTTTCCAATTTATCCCTGAATGAGCGTTGCCTTTCTGCATCTTTAGTCTGTAAATATTGGCGTGACCTGTGTTTAGATTTTCAGTTTTGGAAACAGCTGGATCTCAGTAGTCGTCAACAGGTATGAAGGCTTCATTATAATATTTGTTTGGATGACTCAGAATTTCTTCTCTGAACATCTGATCAAAGACAAACAAGCTTGTGAAGACCTCAGTGCTTTCGGAGGATTTTTATGCTAGAGACTGAAAATATCTGAACTCTGAGTTTAATTCTTTTGAATATTGATGATGTGCATTAACTATGGTAGCTCGAGCAGTACATGGGCTAATGCTCGTTGTCACACAGGGACAGGACGAGCATGTTTTGAAATGGACTGTAGGTTGTGTGTTTGGAATGGTTTGTAGGGTGTGTGTCAGATCCTCGTCAGTTCTGCTCTTAGAGTTGCTGTTAAATGTGCCTCTGAAGCACTACCATGAACCACAGGACAGACCACTTGATTTTTCTGAAGTGACTCCAAACAAAACCTAGGTCTGAGGTGTGTCTTCTTGACAGTGCTATGTGTCAAATCTGTCTGGAGTGGAACACAGAATATTTATTTCTTGACTCAAAAAAAAAGAAAACAGAAGGGATTTATGTTAGTCTATCTTGCCCCCCTTCATAGTTAAAGAAAGATCTCACCTATCCTAAATGGCAGGTAAGTGTTCTTTGTTGGAAGAATTTCAGTGTAAAGCACCTTAGGTGTTGAAAACTAATCTTTATGAAAGCAAGTAACTTCCTCAATTTAAAGGTTATGCATTCTGTCTTATAAACTCCCAGTTCTGCTTGTTTTAATTTTTAACTCATAAGCTTCAGCTTGAAGAATGTCTTATGTTTCCTACCTGCTTTGCATCATTCTCATCTTTTTAAAATTATTGGTATGTTAAGTAACTACTATATGCATAAATAGAAAGAGGATAGGATGATTTATCCTTCGAAGGAGTTCCATGAAAAAATAGTGACTTTGCCTTTGATTTAACTTGCCTTTCATAGGCTAGTGCTTTAAGTAATCAAATATTCATTTTTTTTCAGTTACTGAAAAATTATTCTGCATTCAAGTTACTGGAAGAAACTTGCACTTTTTTAGTTATGTCTCCACCCCTTTTTAATCATGTTTCTCTTCTCATTACCTTCTTCTTTTTGTCCAGTGACATTGGAATTACATATATTTTTTTTTTCTCCTTCCATTTTAAAAGAAGTCTATTGCTACTTGCATCGCTGCAGTATTTGTCTGTATATTGTTTGGCACTTGGTTTTGGATGATTGCCAAAACCTAGGCAAGAATTCATTACATTTCAGAGAAATGTAAACCTTTTACTTCTCTGTAAATTTTACCTTAGTTGCATAAATAGAGTAGTCATATAGAAGGGCAAGCTAATCTTTTCTGAAGGATGGAGAGTTCTTGGTCTAGAATATGAAGAGGACCATTAACTCTTTTGGTCTCGAAGAACCAGAGCAGACCTCTTTGAGGTTAACTGTAAAACTTCTTACAAAGGTCTGTTCTTACCTCAGAAAATAAATCTCTTGTTATTCTCTTAGTTAATGTAAATACATAGTGGAAATATTAGTTTTTGTGTGAACAAGGCAAAGATGTTGATGAAAAGAATAAATGTCAGTGTTTGACTTTTTTTTTTTTTTTTTTTTTTTTTTTAGGTTNAACTACTGGAAAAGATAGCATCAAGAAGCCAGAATATTACTGAAATCAATATTTCTGATTGTCGTAATGTGTCAGATACTGGAGTATGTGTATTAGCATTTAAATGTCCTGGACTCCTAAGGTATACAGCCTACAGGTGTAAACAACTTTCTGACACCTCCATTATTGCAGTTGCCTCTCAGTGTCCTCTTCTTCAGAAAGTGCATGTTGGGAATCAAGACAGACTCACTGATGAAGGCCTAAAGCAGGTAACCATCAATTCAAGAAATTTGTTTTGTAAACTTACTATTTTCCAACTTTTTTCAAGTACAAAGAAAGATGTGGAAGAAAATACATCCCTTTTTCAGATATAAATTACCTCTTTTACTTGGAAAACTGAGTTTATGGCCTTATATATTTTTCGTGCAATATTTACTTTCTTACAGAGATTGTGTATACTTTAATCAAGGGATTAAATGATCTCTTGTAAATAAAATCTTCAGTTTGCTATGCTGAAGTTTACTCTGACTGTTTGTCAGGTTTTCCAGTGCTTAGTTTCTGTTCAGAACCTGTTAAAGTAACTCCTATTTGCATCATTTAAGCAGAAAATGATTGAGCCTGTTGTTTGCTGAGCATAGTAGAAAGTTTCGCCACCTGTATCTCTCTTATCTTAAAAGCACATTTAAGGCAAAACTGTGAAGTAATTATGTTAAACCTGCTGTCTCTGTCTAGCATGCAGGTATTGTAAACTAGTGAGATAAGAATCAACTCGTTTATAGGGCTTAAGTGATACCCTTAGCTCCTTTTTAGTAACTGTAGTAAGAAGCTGCATTGCAGCCTGTGTGTAATTGTAAATTTTCTTAGCTGCTTACAATTCTGATAAAACCTGCAGACAAAGATGCCACTTAGAAGACAATATCCAAATCTTAAATCCCAGAACTTATTGTTCTGCAAATCCTGTTGAGAGATCCTGTGTCCTTTTTTGTTCGGTTGGTTTTAAATTTTATCTACTTCTAAATTTTATCTGATTAATCTGCTTTGATTTCATTGGTTGTAGCTGGGTTCCAAGTGCAGAGAATTGAAAGACATTCATTTCGGGCAATGTTACAAGATCTCAGACGAAGGAATGATCATTATAGCTAAAGGCTGTCTGAAGCTACAAAGAATATACATGCAAGAAAACAAATTAGTAAGTACATGCAGGTTTTTTTTCTTAATATCATTTTCATTGTCAAAACTTGTGCTTTGCTTGTTCAGAACTTTGTGTTCTCAATGGTTCCCTCTTCCATGGCAATTGCTTAAGAATTTAGGTTCTACAGAGATAGCTTGGAGATGGATTCCGCATATGACAAAGTTCATGCGCATCGTAAGTTCATGCACAATGTGTATGTGTATATATTCTTTTTTACAGCAATATATTATTCCAAGATAAAAATTGTTAAACACTTGTGGAGAAGAATTTCTTGACTGCAAATAAACCTTCTGTTTACCTTTTCTTGAAATATATTGCTCTTTCATCAGGATGTAATACTGCAGTGTGCTAATGCTGAGAGAAGAAAGATGGTTTTTGAGTCAAGTTATTACAAGTCTCTTGTATCCTAATTATTATATGCATTCTCAGAGGTGGCAGGTTCTAAAGGTCAAAGCCAGTATCTACTAAATACTATGCTAGAGCAATGTGTTAAAACTCTTCATTTTCCATTCTTGTAAGTAGAAAAGTTTGCTTATGGTTTAATTTTTATCTTTCAGGTCATGTCAGGGTTGTGACTTCTGCTTTGAAAACTGCTGACCTGAAACAAATAAGTTGTGTTTGTAAGAAAACAACACACTAGGACATACTCTCCTAGGAGCCACTGGATATCTGGCTTCAAATAGAGAGATAGATACTAATGCATTTAGCTCTCCCCTTATTTTTTAATCTTTAAACAGAACTGTAAGAATTTTAGAAACAGGAGGTAATGCCCACAATATCTGAAATCTCAAAATTGTTCAGACAGAAAGATTGTGGGGCAGTTTTCTGTTTGTAAGAATTTTTTCCTTCTAAAATAAAAGATCAGAATTGGTTAACATCTTGGAATTATTTTAAAGGGGATTAGTGATGGGTGAGAAACGCTAATCAATTGCTTACTGTGTCAAATTCTAGAAATTATTTTTATTTTTAAGGGTACCTTCTCTAGTAAAATCGCCGTTGGTATTTGCTTGATCACATCTTTTTTCCTACACTATTGATGGAGAAAGGGATTTGGTGAAGTGTTTTGTTTTTAAACAGAGTTATAATTCTCTGAAATAGATGGATTCCTGTCACAGGAAAAGTGCGCTTTATACGCATACCTGGTTTGGGTAGTTGAAGCTTGTGGATTGTTAGTCTACTCTAGGAAGAAGGTGGGCCTCCTTGCCCTTTTTAAATGCTTCTGTATCCTCCTTCTGATTATTTAAATGCAGTCTTCAGAATTAGTGCGTTTTTTTTTTTCCTCCCATTTTTCATAGTGCCCCAAAATGGGTGAATTTCTACTAGCTTCAAGCTGTAGCACATTGTAGATGGTGTCATTATGTTGCCATGGTTTACATGTAGGCTTGTTTCAGACTAATGTTTTTTATGCACTGAAAATACATTCATACAGAGGTGACCAGCAGCTAAATAATGCCTTATTGGCTGTTAGTTTAGTGAAGTGGGGACCAGTGAATGCAGTTCAGTTGTTGCTTCTGTTGCTAAGTAACTCTGTTATTAGCCTTCTGAGCAGGAGCAGAGACAAAAGAACTTGTTTTGGTGGTTTAACATACTAGGCGTTTCACAGAGGATCTATTTTTTCCCTTACTCTAAAATGCTGAATACTTAATAGTAACAAGTCAAAATTATGGGTAGAGATGGAAAGGGCACATGAGCAAGTTAAGTTTACATTGCAAGGTTGTGTGCATAATTGTTTGTACTTTATTTAAATTCCTTTAAAATGTTTACCCCTTTCTCTGTCTTTTGAGCAGGTGAATAACTATACTCTTCTTCTAGCATCTTCTCCAAGTTGAGAACCTAGCGAGAATAAATAATTTTACAGGCCTTTGGAGGTGTGTCAGATCATTGACGTGTCCTTCCTGATCTGCTCCCAGATCTTTGAGTTGTCTTTCCTTATCTGCTCCCAAGCAATCTGATATAGTCTAACCATCTCAGAGGTCTTAAGAGTAAATGGAAGAACAACGTACAGAACTATCCAGATGAAGCCAGGAAATTCCCTAGCTTCTTGCTTGAGTGTAGCTGAACTTCTCACATCTCTATTGATTTCGCTGGAATTTAATTCTATGAGGCTGAATTTCACCTTTGCCTTATATGAATGATTAATATTTGCAGTTGGTGAAGATGAATTTGCTAGTACCACTGTTAACTTTTTTTCCGTCTTCTGCAAATCTCTTACCCCTCCAACTCAAAAAAAAACACTGCCTAGTTTTGGTAGAAAGATCGAAGAAGTGCTCCCTATGCAAATGTAGTACTTGGACTGAGGAATAGAGAGGGCCTGCACTGCACCTCAATTGTCAAGAAATGCTTTTTCATTTCAGGCTTATGCAGGTGGGTGGCACTCTAAAAGGTGTGAAAGGTTTTGTGACCCCATTGCAAGGGAATGCAGAGCAAGCAGTGACTGCAGGGCAACAAAGAGGTTTGCACACCAAAAAAAAGGGGGGGGGGGAAGGGTGGCGGGAAGTTTGAATATGTGGTGGATCAACTTTCCTGTTACTATAATTAAAGTATTTCTGGTTTTGGGGGCTTCATTTTAGAGCTAGGAAAGCTAGCTGAAATACTAGCTCTATCTTTTCTATTTACCATCCTCAAAACTTTCCTTAATCTGGTAGCTTCATAGCCAAAAGTGTAAAATGATTTTTGCTGAAAATTGTTTTTTCCTTCTCTTCCATTCCATACACTATTGCAATTTTTGCGTACAATTTTTGAAATTTCTCCAAGGAGAAGATCCTTAAAGCGAAGGAATTCCTTTCTGTCTTCATTGTAAATACTTTACTTGAATGTTTTATAACTTGTTTATTAGATTGTTTTGAGCTAGCAAAGAACTGTAGCTGTTGCAGTTTTACCGTTCAACAATTCTGTTTATTGAAAAGCTGCAGTCTCCAGAATTGTGTGTTGGTTTCCTCTGTAGACAGAGAAGACATATATGACTTTACTTGTTAAAACATATGCAAACACCTTGAGGATGACAATAATACTGAAATTGATCTTTCCCCTGGGTATCGTCTCTTTGGGCAATGATACTTGATGTGCTGTTGGGGATTATAGTAGAGCTTTCTGTTTCACGGATTTGGCTTGGAAATGTTTTGCAGAGAACATTGGCAAGTAGACTTCAGTAATAAGGAAAAAGTCCCTCCTGCAGTTTAATTTGGCAAACATGATACTTAAGTACTAAAAAACTACTGTACAAATAATGTTCAGTGTTTTAAAAATGGGGCTGTATTGAGTTACTATATTAAAACTTAACTGAGATGTGGAAAAATACCCTTTCACGGGGAATTGAAGACTTTTGTTCCGTCTTGGAAGCAGTCTGTTGGAAAGTTAGCCTTCGAGGAAACTTCTCTCCTGAACTGTTCACTTTGTCCACTTTTGCAGCGCAGTAAAGTTGTCCGGGCTGTTCCGTCGAGCAATTGAACTAATACTGTCTTCCTTCTTACAACTTGATCTTTTTGTTTGCAACTATTTTTGCATTTTTTAGTCAGCTCAGCAGTTTCTTTCTATAATACTGTTCTTAACACAGAACAGTCTTGTTGAGCACGCGTCTGTGCATGTTTTTTATTTTTAATGTGCCTATGCATGAACATCTATTTTCTGAAATAAATATTTTCTGGTAACCCTGTAGAGGCATCAGACTTCTCAATAAAAGGTTTCTGATTTAAAAAAAAATATCTAGTGGTGAAGGCATTGCTTCATATTCACCTTTAGGTGGCGATATTGACTTGGTAGTTGGTGGTACGGGGTCTTTAGGCCTTCGGTAGTTTGCAGCCGATAACTCCTGCCTGTTATGCTGGCAGTCTATTCCCTGTTTTGTGTTCCATCCCACTACCAGGATCGCTATCCAAGAACTCTCTAAATGCCTTTGGGATGTCAGCAACGAGCATATAATAAAGCTCATTCAACTAAATATGTTTGACTTTGACACTGTGGTTACGTATATTCATGTTGAGGTGTTTGAAGGTGCGTGCTTTGTGTGGGTCACTAACGCAAGCACAGTGCAGGAAGGCCACAGGCTTATATGTTCTTTTAAAGCAGAATGAGCCCTAAGCATGTAGGTTGGAAAGATTTGCTCTGCTGCATATGCAGCATATAAAACAAGTAAGTCGAAACTAAGCACTACCTGGGATGCTGGGGAAAATTTGGGAGGAAGCCAGCTATTATTCTTTTATTTGATTTTTTAACTCTTGCTAGGTAAGATCACCTGCGGCAGTGACAGTAGCTTTGTGTTTGTGGTTCATGAAAGCCCCAGAATAGGTTTTCTGGGGATCTGCATTTAGGATGTAGCCTAGAAAACTTCTCACAAGAGTATTTTCTAAAAATAATGCCTAATTAGATATCAATTTTGCTTTTGAAGATTTACATTCTTTAAGCAAAGTAATTATGTGTACTCTTACCAGATAGTTGTTTTAAGTTACAGTTTAAGTTATGTTAAGAAACACACAATTATAGTGCATTAAAATCTACACTATCTTGAGTGTTCCAGTTATTTTTTTCAGGGGCATGTGTTAGAGACTTAAAGCGATTCTGTAAACAGCCCTGGCTTTCAGGTGAATTAGGAGCCCATTAGAAAGTAACACTTTTGGCTCAATGCTAAATGCTAATTCATGGGCTTAAAAGCATCATCTTCTCTTGTTTTGAAAGTATTTTTTTCATGTTGTTTGTTTCCTGTGAAGCAGGAAGGTTCAATTCCATTGTATCACTAAAACTTTTCAAGAATTGCTGGTTTATTGTTGTTATTTTTGTGTGCATGTGGGGGTGTGTGTGATGATTTCTTAATGTTCTTTAGTGCTTTGATTGCTTTGATCCATTGTATGACTTTCTTACCTTTCTCCACTCAAATCTGAAGTCTCGAATAGGTAAGCTGTGAGGTGTGGGTGAAAGATTTTTATTTCAAGACGAATTCAGTGTTTGTGAACTCTTCAGGCTGTCGGCACTGGGAACTGAAGTCTTCTCTTTGTCCACCGAACAGGTACAGCCTGAGTAGCAGTGGTACAAGCTTCACCACCCTGCCCCGCCAAAGCGCTGCACGCCCTGACCTAGAGAGGGGCCTCTAGCCGAGGGCTGAGGGGCTTGTTCAGTCTCCATGCTCACTCATTCCATGCTGTGGCTGCCAGCGGGAATCCCTATTTGAGACAGTGGATAGATAACCACATTACAAAAGCGTCAGAAACTGGACTGAAAGCACCAACTGATTTCAGTTAAAAACTACAGAGCATCTGTCCAATGATATAACTCCAGTTACCACAGACCTGGGCCACTGCTCGAAGTAAATGGCTCCATGTCCCATTGCCAGTCCCCGAGTTCTGTGTTTTTATACATACTAGCTTAGCTTCTTTATACTATGCAGTAAGACTGTGCAGGCTGTAACTTTCTTGTAAAATTAGTTGTATATGCTACTTCCAAATGCCTGAGTGTATGTGTAAGTACTATGGTTTAACAATAAGGTCCCTTGTATGGTTTCACTACTCTGTACTTTAAAAACAAGCAAACAAACAAAAACCTTGCAGGTACTGCAATTATTGAGCTCTAAACAACTATTGACTACTGTGAGCTGGCTTTTCTCATGCCACTTTTTTTTTTCGGGCAACCAAAAATAGGAGTTGTAATATGTATTTTCTGTTAATTATGTTTTCAGACTTTTCTCGTTAGATAACATGTAGTAGATTAGGTAGGTTCTACCTAATTCATAGTTCTAAAATTCAGTTTTATATAATATTAGGATCACTTCTAATTTAAGTTAATTTATGGCACTGTGTACCAGGTATTTCATATACATGGACAAGTTCAATATATATGTTGTAAATTAATATAATTACAAAATAAATTGAGGTATGGAGTGAAATAGGAATTGAGAAGAGGCCTATCTAAACTTGTTTCTGCTTTGCTTCTGCCTTCTGGTCATTGAGTGTATGCTCAGAGATGATTATTCACTTGATACTTGCAGGTAATAGATTTTTTGCATGTGGCTTAGAGAAGGTTAGATATACTTACAGCTTGTTAGGTGGTAGCTCCTAATGCCTGCATGTGGATAGCAGGCATGTTAATAAACTTGTATGTCAAATTTACAATGTACTGTAATAGTCTCAGTACTTAAGTTTGAGGTACTAAATTAAGATGTAATGGATGGAGGTAATGTGGCAACAGGGGGAAGGCAAATTACAGCATATGAAAATTTTAAGTGCAAGCCATGTGTTATGCTCTCTGTATAGATATCAAGGGCCATTGTATAATATAACTTAAATATATACTAGAGGCAATGGCACTACAGAAACAGGTCTTGTTTCTAGGGTATTTCTGGATCATGCAATGTTGTCCTTTTATTAAGCACTCTGAACTGCACACGCAAAATTAAAATGTAATTAGTGGTCAGCTCTGAAGACAACTATTGTGGTATATAGTTCTATTTGACCTGTTGGCATTTTATGTTTAAAGAGGGAATGTACATAAAATCAAATAAATAGAAAGTTGCAATAACACATTGAGTTCAAAAAGGGCCTTTGCTGAAGCTATAATATTTTTGTTATAACATGTAACCACTTCACTGAGAAGGATGTATACAGTCAATTTTTTTTATTAATTCTTGTAAATAATAAATTTTAGATAAAATCATGCCTCAATCTGCAGGTGCAGTAGATGTTACTGAACTAACCAAAAAGTTTAATTTTGTTTATGTAGAGTAGATTTATATATCTTGTAAGGGGCATAATAAATCTTGAGTTAGACTAGAGTGTAGGTACTGTCATTTTTGTTGAATTACTTAAGCTTTTAATTAGATTAAAAGCTTGGTGACCTGGGATTGGTAGTAGGATATGGAGCTTGATTGCTTGAAATACCAGTATTCTTGTTTGAGTCAATGGTAACCAGGTATCATTCCATAATTCTCTGATCCTAGAATGAAAAAGGCTTTACACAATCTGGAGTGTGTGAAACATATAGAATATATGCTGGTAGAAATATTAGTTTCAAATTACCTAAATTGAATTTTAACAAAAACTTCCATTTCTGTATTATTTTTATTTTAATCTAGCCCTACTTTGTGGTAGCAGGGAATGCTGGCAAACTCCAGGTGGATCACTTGAAATTTTTCATTTGTTAAGTTGTCACCCTGACTTGTGTTGTACTTGGTAAAATTCTTCAGCCATTCACTTAAGGATAAGCAATAAATCAAAACTGATAATACTGCTTTTAATAATAATAGGAGCTTTGCTATGTCTTGCTTCTTGCTGAAAGAGATCACACTTACGGGACTGTGAACCAAATCCTTAAAAGTGCCAGTATCATTTTTTTTTTTAAATGGTAGTAATTTGCATCCATCGTAAATAAAAACAGGTACAAATATACTCTTATTTCTATGGGACAAAGACAAAATTATGTAAAAATTGTCAGACAAGAATTCTGCTTATGTCTTGTTCCAGCAAATTCCAGTTGAACATTTTATGAAGCTAAGTAAATGAACTTGTCTAACTTCTGAAGCTTGATCCAAACACTTTGCTTCTACAAAGAACAACTTCACTAAAACCATGAGATCAAATCTACCATGCTGTTAGCTGTAATAGAAGGAGGTGCTACAAAATTCTGCTCCTCCCCTCCTTCTTCTGCTATAGTGACCATTAGAGCAGTATCTGTGGTCAAAAGTTTTATACTCTCCTCTGCGTGGCGGGAGATGCTCTGTAGGATAGTTGTGTTAGTCCAAAATGTTGCTGGCTTGTAGGCTACAGGGCAGATTGAGTGGGCATGGAGAGAGAACTGTGCTAGCTGCTTTAAACACCATTTTCTTTCAAGCCAAGATTAAAGTCTTTAACTACAATGTTAGGGTCCAGCTGCATTTTTGGGGGGGGTTTATATTTCACTGATGAATTTTCCTCCTTTCATTTTAAATTTACCATCCATATATGCTTTCAAATATATTCTCTTTATCCAGGGAACTCCTATCTTCATTATAGTAGTTTTGTTATAGTCAACTATCATTATTCTTTCTGTTCAGAATGCTACTACTTTATAAACTGTCCTTTGAGTTCCCCCCTTCAACCTCTATCTGCCCTAAATCTGAATTCCTCATCAGTCTGAACTCCTCTTGCCTCATCTGCCTGAAACTTTCCTTAAAAACTGGCTTATTGGTGGCATCTTAAACACCAGCTTGTGCCTGTCTTCTGATTTCGTTGCTCCAGTACTTCCAAAGACTATGCATATGTAAGGGTAGTATCTTGCCCCCATCCTCTGAAAAAAGGCAGAAGTTGCTGTTTTGTGGGAATACAAAGGGTTGGGGTTGGTATATGTCTGCTGGGAACATTGCGAATGCTCATGAAATTGTCCTTAGCCAACTGTTGTGGGAAAGCTTGTGCTGCTATTCTATCAGCTACCTATTTAAGAAATATGTAAGAATGGAATGGGAATGTATTCTGCATAAGCTATGATTGTGTATGTTTTTTTAATCTGAGATGGAAATTCTAGGTGAAAGGATCACAGGTCACTGGAAGGGGTTTCTTGTAGGGCTTTTTTTTGTCACATGCTTCAGACTAGGGAAGATGTCTAAGGGCTGTGTGTAAACTAAGATGGACAACAAAGAAATGATATTCTGAATGGTAGATTAAAAGTATGGCAGCTACTGTTAATATTTTTGTTAAACTGATACTTGAATTTCATAAGACTACTGCTCTTTGGAGGGTTAAGCTATGTAAGAAATAAGAATATGTTTCTTTTAGGCTTCAGAGTGGTAAATTGAGAATGAAAGGAATGCACGCAAATACTCTGAAATGAAATTGTGTTACTGATAATGGCTAAGCGAAAGGCAGGTTGGCTTGTACAGCTCCTTATTCTTTCATCTCTTGAGAGCTGTATGCTGTGAAAGGTGGAAAAATATCTATTGCCATTGCTATTTGTGGAAAAAAACAACCACAATGTATGCAAAAGCAAAGTTCTGCAACGCAGGGCTTGTCTATGCAGCAGTTTGCTGCTGTCACAAGGAATTGGTCACAGTATACTTTGCTACTTCTTCCCATGCACTGGTTCCAGTGGTTTTCTGAGCTTTATGATCTAAATCTGCAGATGAGGATGAATAAAAAAAGTTAAAAATGGTTTTATGTTGGGGTAGAGAGCAAAGCAGTGAACTTAAGACACTAAAAGGCCTTTCAAACAGGAGAGCTGATACCTACTTCCTCTTATAGGCAGACCTGCCCCTGTATGTGCAGCTGTGAACTGTTAAGGTATATCTACTGTTTTCTTAAGCAGTCCCCACCCTCAAAAGAAAGTCTTGCTTGCTTACTTTTGCTAAATGTAAGCAAGTGGCACTAATTTTGAGCTGAGTGAGGGTGTAATGAGAACTCTGCATATCCTGCAGACTTACCTCTGCCTTTTGCCAGTAATTGTAATGGCATTTTTTGCAGCAATGATTGTGCAAGCAGCCAGTTTGCTTGCTGCTGCCGAAGAGGTGGTGCTGGCTGTGCCCTTACCCATGCTTTCGCCTCCACTACCAACAGTGTTACGTGCCCAAGGAAGGATCTGGCTGTACGCCTTCGGGTCTGTAACCTGCAGCTTTGATTCTCCTTCACCATGTTCTTTTGTAGCAGGGAGAGAGTTAGCCACACTGTATTCATTTAAAAAGATGGTCTTTATTTGGTACCCAAAAAAAAAAAAATATTGCTTCTAGCTTATTACAGAGGTATGGCATAGGTTCAGAATATTTTACAAATCTGTTCGTGTTTGGAAGCTGCCTTTAAAGCACCTATCTTTCTTATAATATTTCTTAAAATCATTAAAAACTTTTTAATGCTTAGGATGAATAACTTCTTCAAAATTCACAAAAAAAACCTCAAAAGTTCGGAGTATATTTAAGTTGTCTGAATTTTGCATGTGTGTGTGAGTAAATGCTCCTTAGAATTACTTCTGTTAGCTGTTAGTTTTGTGTAGCCACTCAAATACTAAGGGCAACTTAAGTATATTGAGAACTTATTTTATAATTAAGAGATTATTATTTTATAAGTATGCTGTGACTTATTTTATAAGAGATTTGTTGATATGACTTTTTAAAATTCCATGTTGAATGATTCCATGACTATAATTCTTATTTCATGAAAATATGGAGAATTTCTAGAATGCAATTTGAGAATTTCTGCACTGTGGAGCATTTCTAGGAAT
Source organism: Crypturellus undulatus (assembly GCA_013389825.1). Classification (NCBI taxonomy): domain Eukaryota; kingdom Metazoa; phylum Chordata; class Aves; order Tinamiformes; family Tinamidae; genus Crypturellus; species Crypturellus undulatus. Next base: position 76,443 of record VWPW01012160.1, on the reverse strand, counting down.
ATCTAGCATATACTTTAAAATATCTTTTGTAGATTTCAGAATGTTTGTATGTAGTACCATTTTTCCCATTTTTAGTAGTACATTGCACATGAGAATTTCTTAAAGCTTTTTTAACTTAGGAGATATTTTGAGGGTTAATGTCCCTTTTTTTTTTTTTTTTTTTTTTTTTTTTTTTTTTTTCATTTTAAACATGTTCTGGAACTATAGAACTGAAAAGCGTTTGAAGCGTTTCCAACAAACTTTCAATATCAAATGAGTATTGGAGTGTATTTAATGAGATTGAAAAAGTAGGATGTTGAAATAGAAAAATACTTGATTTAAAAACTCTGAAATTATATACTACTTTGTATTTCACAAATAGTTGGTTATAGGTTTGACTGTCTAAGCCCTTGTGCAGGTGTAGGCCACACCACTAATAAATTAGGATGAATGAGCTTTTCACTGTATGTGCAACTTGTAAATGTTCTTTCCCTTTTTAATTCTGTTTTTGTACTATAGAAAGTTTTCCTTACTTGGGAGGGGCGTTGAAGATAATCTATTATAGAGAAGTTGCTAGAGTCAACCTTCCACTTTCTTTTCACTTGTGGTACTGCCAAACGTGGGACTTGCTTACAGAAACAGGTGGTTGAATCTTCTCCTGGAAGAAAAATAAAACAAATCTGGGTAGAGGATTTTAAAATTGGGTAGTGTTACCCTGACACTCCTGCCATGAAGCAAACTGAAAGCAGAGGATGTCACCATGCTTTAGAGGAGGTATTTCTTTGTAACAAGTCTTAAAATAATATCATGTAGGGCTGTGTTATGCTGAGAGGGTTTTATCCTCGCGTACTCCTCACATTGGGTGCATGTGGAGCTCTCTGGCAGTTCAGGCCTCCTTTTCCTCCGAAGGTACCACCAGGGCTCTAGGCAGAAGCAACAGTGCGGGTACGGCCCTCGCTTGCTTCTGCTCTCGCTTGGCACATGAGCTGTGTTGGGCCTGGAGTGTCCCCTGTAAAGGCCGGGCTAACGTGTACTCAGGTAGCTGTCTCCCTTAAAACTTGCCTTTTTTGAACTGGAGGGGGAAAAAAGACAAAAAAGGTCTGAACCAAGGCTTTAATGTGTTGTTCTAGTTTCACTTTATGTCTTTGTACTTGCTGCTTTATTGTGGAAGTAGCCTCTCATTCAGCAATATCTTGGACAGCAGGAACAGGAGTGATCTATGTGGCAATGTCCGTGCTACTTCCCTAAAATTAAGCATGGTGGCATAATAGGAGAAGTTGCTATCTTAACAGGGTTTTCTTTTAAAACTAACTCCAAATCTGCTACTAATTTGCCGTGGTCCTGTGAAGAAGAGGGAAGTACAGTTTGTACTTTAGATTAGAAACAGGTCAAAGACTGCAAGCCAGAGCTGAGAATAGTTATTTTAAAACTTGATTTTTTTTTTTTGGAGAATCTGCAAGTACCTTATTGAGAAAGAGGAGTTATATGAAGAAACAATAAAAGCTGACTGTTTTTGTCACTGCTAGTCTATTTACCAGTGATGCATTACAAAACGCAGGATGATACATGCTAATTTCAAGTTTCATAAAATGTCTCTGTTTTTGTATGTAGAACAGTTTTCACTTTTTATTCAGTACAGGAAGCTAGTTGAAAGATGAATAGGGTGATTGAAATGATAAAGGATATTAAAGAACATTAGGAGGAATAAAGATTTGTGTTTGTTGTGATATAAGCATTTCCGATCTCTAAAGTGTGGCTGATTTCAGATGGCTTTCAACTGAGAATATTAGCTATGCAGATTCCTTGTAGAATAGCTATATATAAATGAGATTCTTAGAATGCTATTTGAAGAATTCAGACTTTTCATTCCACAAGATTATTGGTTCTATATTTTTAAACAAATTGCAAGCAAAAATTCAGTATTTCATTTTTGTCTAGTAGTTCAAAAAGAAACTTTAATAGGCTCTTCTTGAATTAAACATGTTTTTATCTCTCCACATCTCTCCACAGTATTTTTTTGGAAACTTGGCTTCGAAAGAAGATAAATTTAGATGCATAAATAAGAGGCAAAAAGGCGGATTAAAGATTTAGATACCTTGACTCAAGACTTGGTGCCGAAAATAAATGTGTGTCTTTTATCTGGGAGCTGCGTTAATGATGTCATTCTTTATGTATCAAATGTAGCATGCTTGAGTCATTAGTATGCTGTGACTGCGTTTACTGGAACAATTGACTCCTGCAATACTTACTATTCATCACGCTGGAGTGCAGTTCTGTTCTAGCTAATTCAGTGCTACTCCAGGAGTATTTGTTTCTGACAAATTTTATTATCTCGCAAGTAATATTGTATAGCTCTAATTTCCCAAAGTTGAAATCGGGTTTGAAAAACATTAACTTCTTTTGAGATGGAGCACTGCGAGTTATTTTCTTTGAGCTAAAGGGAAAGGTGACACTTTAATTATAGCTGCTATTATTCGTGGTTAACCTGTTTGCAGTTATATTCAGAAGCCGTGAGATTGTGGTTTTGCTTGATTTAAACTTGTCATGTAGAAAAGTTAGATTTGTGAGTCTTAAGTGGTAATTACTAGTCTCTTATACACCACAAGATCAGCATGTTTTATAAAAACAGCTGTTGATTTTGAAAATTAATATTTTTGAAGAACTATCAATTCATTGATGTTGCTGTCAGGACAGTTTGTATTGCATATGATTAATATAGCACAACAACTTCCACTTTCCACAGTTTTCAGTTGGTTTGTGATATTCCCTCTGTGATTGCTTTGGACATAAATTTCCTTTCTAGCTTGATAGAGAGTAGGTTTGTGAGTTAATATTTTGCTTGGAAAAGCTTACGGCTTTCAAATCTATTTTTCCTTTGTGAATTGGTAGAGAAAGCTGAACTTGAGTGGGGGAGATCATTGCAACATAAAGGAAAGCACTTTTTTGTTGTTTTATTGTCCTTTTAAAAATGTAGCTTGTCTATTTTCAGCCCGAGGAAAAAAAAATTGTTTCTCTTGGTATTGCCAGTATTAAAGAGATTTAATTCTGAGAAGGGTTGCACAGGGGACTGTATGCATGGCAGTGTGATGACATGGCGTGATATCAACACTTTCTGTCTTTTGGCTGTAAAGATTTAGAAGGACTCACCGAAAATGTGCTTTATGCTTACAGCGGGTCATGGCATCTATGAGATCAGTGAAAACAGGTGGAGTTTTTTTCCTTTTATTTTTTTTTTCTTCTGTCTCACCATGTGCTTTATTTCTTGATGATTGTTTTTAATGAACATGGGAAAATGAGGATGCAGGAAGTTTTGAATCTTTCATCAGCAAATGCATTGAACAGTTTTAAATGAATTACCATTCTTTTTACAGAGATTTCATGCCCACAGCCTCCTCCTTCAACTGTTTTACCCAGAGTAGCAGGCTTTGTGTTGAAATACACTGTTGAAGAATATACCGCGGAGCTTAAGAAGAATCAATGTTACCAGTACTATTTCTGAGAGTAAATACAGGCTTTTTTATCACAAAAACATAAGCTCTGTCCTGAGCTGGAGCATTTTGCTCTACATAGACCTCAAATGAACTGCTATATTATTTGCAGGTATTAATTGACCCAGATCTTGCATCTATATGCTTTTTTGCTGCATTTTGGGATGTGTTTGCCAGGTGCTCTTTATCAGCATTTGTGAACAGGTTTCAGCTGAACAAAGAGGTCTTAATATAGTTGTCTATTATAAAAAGCCAAAAAACAGATACTAGACTGGTACCAACTTAGTGCCTTATTTATAACTTTTAATTTAGCTTATATGTAATTTGATGTCTTAATGAATTCCAGTCATATTAACATTGTAGTTTTTGTCAACTAGAATAAAAATTAGTTGTTCTATTCCTAGACTGGTCATAGACTATTTCTATATATATTTATGATCCAAGAAGCACTAAAATAAGTTCTTATACCTTTTTATATGCAAATGATACAGATATTGAAATTTAAAATTCCTCACTATCCAGTAGTTGCTGAATTGAAGTCCTTGAATTGAGTTGTTGGAACTGAAGCATTTTAGCATGCAGTCTTCATATTCATTGCTCTTGTTTCTTCCTCCTAAACACAAACTCTTTCTTATGTAAACAATTTTAGTATTGATTTCAAATATGCTTACATTTGCTATGTTAAAAGTCCATTGAAGTAAAATGTGTGCATCTGTATAGGGTGAAGGATTCTCTGCTACCTCAAAATTGTATTGGACTATCAAATGAAAGGACTGTCAAAACTTTTTTTTTTTTTTTTTTTAATGGTAGGATTAGCATTGAAGTCGGATACTGTTAAGTCAAAATTCTCAAGTAGCCAAAAGATTACAGTTTTTCCTGTTCTATCTACAGTCTTGCAGTTTTTTTTCCTGGCTGAGCTGGGGAGAGGAGAGAGTTTTGGAAAAGAGGAAGCTCTCAAACCACTCCACAGTATGACTTGATTACAAAGTAAATAGCTTTTTTGAAATGTGCTATAACTAAATATAGGGTAATTTCTCCTTTTTCTCCCCACTGAGCAGTCCAGAGAGGTGAGTAAGATATCTTGGAGATAAAAGGAATGGACTTGCCACCTGCAACAACTTGTCAAATTCATCAGATAAATGATTTTTTTTTCTTTTTGACAGTCTATTTCATTAAAAACAAATGAACAGTTGCTTGAGCCATATTTCTTTCTATATATTTGTTTAATACTTACAATTCTGTTTTGCTTCACACAGACTGCATAGTTGTTATTTTATTTATAAAGTATTAGATCTCTTGGTATTTTTTATGTTCTGTAAATGTAAATTTACATTCTATAAACTCACTTTTTTCTCTATCATCTCTTTTGTCACATGTAAGTGCAATTGACTACAGAAATCTAAGTGCTTTTCTCATCGAATTAAAAGGACTTTATACAAATGCTATGCCTTTCTTTTAGTAACTATAACATTTTTGATCTAGTGCAAGTGTGTTTACACAGAATGTAAATTGTCATCAGGAAATTGTCATTTCTCTCCAAACAAATTTAGGTTTTTATTTATTTCATCCTGCTTGAAAGAGCATAGGGTTTCTGTCTTTACACACCTTACTTTCTTTTCAAACTCAAATAACACATTATGATAATGATGCAACCAAATGGTTTACCTTCTAGTTGATATTCTAGGGTTTTGAGGTCCTTTTAGGTAGGCTGAAGTGATATTTTTTTCCCCTCAAGCATTCCTTCTCTTGAATACTTCTCTCTACCTGCTATAGTTTTTTTTTTTTTTTTTTTTTTGGTTTTCAGTTACTGACACCAAGTTTGTTGAAGGTCAGTTTGTCTAGTAGTAAGTCTATATGATGCCATTAAGGAACCTATCCCTCCAGCCAGTTTAAAAAAAAAAAATTGCTATTTCTATGAGAATGCAATCTTAAGACTTAGATAAAAGAGGAAGAGAAATTACAAAATGAGCAGCTAGAATCTCCTAGTTAAGAGCCTTAGCTGAGAATAGGATTTATTCTACTTTGTACACAACAGTTATTTACTAGGATTTGAATGAAAGACTGATTTTCTGGAATACTTTTTTTTTTTTTTTGCATTTATTTATTTATTTTTAACTAGTGTAGTAATAGCAGGTCTGAGCTCATTTTGCACATTGAAGTTAGCGAGTATATGCTGTTAGTGTAAGGCTGGGCGTGGAAGCCTGCTGAAAGAGAGGCTCGGGCTTGGCACCGTACTGACCTTGTTCAGATGGCTTCAGGTTTTTTTAGACTGAAGATCAGTCTGAAAAACAGCTCGTATTGATACAAACGTTTGCTTTGTCATTGTAAACGTATCCTAATATCCAGAATGCTGCATGTATATCCTTTTCTTTATCTTGCTTGACCCCAAAACCTCACTTTTTCTTGCAACTTGTCTTCCCATCAAAGTAATGTTTTCTCTAACTACTTGCTCTTTACAATTAACCCTTTGATTATTGATTTTTTTCACATTTACTAAACTTTTTATTTTTTGCATTTTCTCAAGATCTTTTTGTTTTGTTTTGTTTTTCATTCCAGAATAAGTGAGGTAATTCCATTTTAGCATATGCTTAAGGCTTCACATAGATTGTCAGATGCAAAGATGTTTTATCAGTTAAGCCTAGGTATATTTCAGATACCTACTGTATTCTTCCCTTAGGTCTTGCAGATGTTTTTGGCCTCCACATGATCTGAATATAATATCTTTAATTTTCTGTATTAGTTCAAATTGGAGATATCTACCTTCTGTCTAGTTTCTCAGAATTTTATACAGTTGCCATTCCTGTATTCTTCTGTCTTGTAGACCTGCTTTGTATCCATTGTATTCATTCAGTGGCCCTCTCCCCCTCCCTGTTTTAGTTAGCCTAAAACTAAAAGATATTTGCTACAAAGATAATGTAGGGATATAGAGTAGCATAGATATTTAAATTATTCAGCAAGATGTGGTTATGTAATTTGAAAAAACTGAACGATTTGGTATTGATGGAGTCAATTTCTCTCCTCCTCAAAAACAGTAGTTGTATTAAAACCCATGAGAATATCTGTTTCTTATTTTGGATGAAGGCAGTGAGCCTCCTTGCACATGCTCTTATGATCAGTGCTTCAGCATTCCAAATTAGCTTCTTGTGCAAAGCCTGACAAAGCCATCTGTTCTCATCCTGCTTTACCTCTCCTGTTTTTTTTTTGTCTGATTAAAAACTTGCGAGGATGAACTTCAGTATTTTGTAAATTGCAGTAATTTTGAGTTTTTGTCTTTGAGTTTCTTGAAGAAGATAAGAGTAAACAAACATCTTCCTTTCTGTTCTTTTGCTTCGTTTCAAGTATTCTAGGATGCTTGTGGGGAGGTCACAGGTTATGATGCAGTGCTGCTTGTGTGCGTGATTATCTGGCCATGCAAAATTCAGCAAGCTTTGGTAGGAGCTCTTGCACATCTTCAGGCGTGATCTGCTGTTAGAGACCAGAGTCAGGTTTTTGTTTCTGAGTGGCAGTAGTCAGTGAATGAAAAAAATGAGATGAATTTTTGGTGAGAAGTTAAATAGAGATGAGAAGTGCAGATTCTGAGTCTTTTGAATGTTTGTTACACCTGTACATCTTCAGAAGATCTTATTTAAGGTTTAGAAGTACAGCAATTAACCAAATTTTTTTCCTAAATTCGTGTTAGGGACCTGAATGAAAGGTTTCCATAGCCATTCAGTCTAACTTCTTACTAGTTTTAAAATATGCCTATCCTCTACTCTATGGAAGCCTTATTATTATTATTATTTGGGATATCAAATATGTAATTTATAAAAGGAGGCATTGACCCACATTACAAATCTTTATTCACATGGTAGTAATGATGTGGGAGTGTCTCTGTTCACCAGGGACACTTCCAGACCGAAAAAGGTTCTGTATCTTCCAGTATTTGCTGTCACACTCAAATCCAAGAAAAAATGCAAGTAAAAATATGTATAAATGAAATCACGAGACCCATTTAATCTTTTTTTTTTTTTTTAATAGTGCTAGCTGCATTTTTCTTTCTTTCTTTGGTATATTCTCCAACGAATCTGATGCAGTATTTTTTTAAATCTACTTGCTCGTAAAGCACTGAAACACAGTAGTTTGGAAGAAGAAGGATGGATATAATGAATTTATAAATACTCAAAGATTTTTATTAATAACATGAAACCCATGCACTTCACCTCTTGCTTTCCCTGCCTGTTCAGTGCTGCCAGCCATCTGCCTGTAATGACCTCATACAACATTGCTCGGAAAAACGTTAATTTTAAAAAAAGAAAAAAAAAAGGGGGGGAAAAAGGCTCCTTAGTTTAACTATGGGACATTGGCTGGCTTTTCTTTTCCAAGGAAAGCGGATTTAAACAAACTTTCCATAACACTTGCTGGCTGCGTGCTTCACAGTAACCACCTCGGCGTTCACGGCGCTTTAGGCGAGGACGGAGCGGCGCTGAAAATCCCTGCATTGGTGAAGGCTTCGCTTCCCACTCGGCCTCTAATCCGCTCCGTTGTCCCGGCACCCGAGGCCCTGTGGCCGCCGGAACAAAAGCGGCTGAATGGGAGCCGCTGGGAGCCGGGCACGTCGCGCTGGCAGCGCGGCCGCGGCCCGCGGGCCCTGTCAGGGCGCCGCGTGACGCCCTTTCTTCTCGCTGACAGATGCGAGGTGAGCCGTGCGAGGGGAAGTCGCGACCGGCGCGAGGCCGCCGGCACATCAAACGTAAGCAGTGATCAAACAAGGTGAAGGGCTGTGGAAAACAGGCTTTCTGTCTGGCCTCGACACCTGCCTGGTCACTGGGGGGAACGGTGCCGCCGTGGCAGGTTGAGCTGATCCTCTTTGATGTGCAGTGAATGCGCAGAGAGGGAGGCTCAAGTGGAAAGGGAAGGTTTTCATTTCCCGCTTCTCTGGGGCAATTAAAGGTGCTTGGCTGGGGGATGCTGACAGTGGCTTTAAAGCAGCTCGAACATCCATGAAAGACCCATGTTTGAAATGAAATGTTCTGCCTTTGGATTCGACTTTCACCCGGGTGTCTCACTAATTAAACTTGCCGCGGCGTGCTGAAACTGACTGCGTTTTGCTGACTGACAGAAACGATGTGTTGCTGTTCTATTTTTAGCTTCGTATACTCTTACAATTCTCTTAAAAAAATCGGTAAATAAAATCATTGCATAGAGAAAGTTGCATTTTGTGGTTTTATTCAAAGAGCTACAGGATTTTGAAATTCTTGTTAATGCGTTTTCAAAGTCATGTTTCCTTTTTAATCTTAATTTCTGTATTCTGATCATAGTTTCATACTTTTTAAAAACTTAAGTATTTTTTTATCTCTTTAAACGCATGAAGACCCTCTCTATGCTCCAACATAGCTGTAAGAGATTGCCTAGTACCATTTCAAGTGTGTTAAGAATACTCCATAGCAGGTAGCAATAAGTTGGTTGGTCAACAAAAAGAAATGCTGCCTCAGATGTGTACATGTAGACACACACCAAACCTAAATTGGTTTTATATCTTTGGTGCTTTGTGGTGCCCCAGATTCTGTATGTTACTGTATTTCATTACGCAAACTTACTGGAACTTGAGCATAGATGAGCTCTGTCTCCTGCATCCTTTATATTCTTTTTTTTAAAATTATTTTTAAAATACATACGTATTATATGATAAGTTTCTTTGTTATGTAATCTTAGCTATAACTATGGTATAATACTAGATATAACTATGCAAAAATAAAATTTTAGTGATTATATTTTAACCACTACCTTGTTTTTACACTCTGAAAAAACAGGTATCTATAAGTACCTTTTGGAGACTATTAGAAATTGTTTATTCATGCAGCTTTTATATGTTGTCTGCTAACTTAGGGTTAACTTCAAGACGCAGCCTTCATGAGCTTTTCCTTTGGTGCTGTGATTTTTTTTTATTTTTTTTGGTCTGGAAGTAAGACACTTTGAATATTCAGATAGCTTAAATAAACCCCAGCAGTTTTGTTTGCAGTACGAAAGACTTTGCTTGGTTCAGAAGTGACCAAGCAAAACTGGAATGTCTGTGCAGATCTGAAAGCATTTAAAAGGTATTTCAGATTAGGTATTTCAGATTTAACTGAAACAGTAACAACGCTATTACAGTCTTAAAAACTTTTTTTTTTTTTTTTTAAAACCACCTCCCCCCAAAAAAACCTCCAGCATTCTGACATAGACCTACGGAACTTAAGTTCCTGACTGTATAATTAAGCTTTTTGTTTTACTGTTACGTTAACTGATGCTGTAGACTTCAGTCCTGAGACCTTGGTCCCAAATGCTCATACCGTTTAAAACAAACATCATTTTTGCACATTAGCTTAAATTCTGAAAGCTAATGTTGCAAAAATTAAAACCAAAGGTAAAACAAAAATACCTTCACATATATATATTTTAATATGTTTATTTTCTGTGTTTTGTAGCTCCAACTTTGAGAGGAAAAAAATGCACTGAATACTAAAAACTTCAGTAACTATGCTTACATTATGAGTTACTTCTCATACAGCACTACAGAATTCTAGAGCTATTTTTCTTGTATCTAGAAGGTCTTTTGAGGTCTTTTCCATACTGTTAGGCTATTTATTCTGTATTTATTCTTGTTTGTCTCACTGAGTTTCAGATTTTTTCACATTTTTCCATTGCAAAGCTAATAACTGTTTACAGTGTTGAAATGTAAGTCCCGAATCTTAACAGCAATGCTGAAATCATCTGAGCTTTCTAGAGGTTACTGTAAGTAAAATTTTGATAGATCTAAATCTCTGAAAAATCTGCCTCTATAAAGGACAGTTAGATTATATATTTTTTCTTAATCACATTGGGGGGTTGGCTTCAAAAAAAAAAAAAAAAAAAAAAAAGCTAGTTAGGCAGCTGTCCTTTTTAGCTAATATTTGCACAAAAAGATGCGTATGGAGTACTACCTGTCATTTAAAACAAAAAAGCCTCCACAACCTGCCAAGCTCCAAAGCAGTAACTTTTTATTTCTAGTTTCAGATACTAGTCTCAAAAAAGTATTTAAAAAAACTCCATCCACGTTAGATTTTGTTACTTGAAGTGCATTTAACAAATCTTCTCTTCAACATCACAGTAGTTATTTAGAAAGAACTTAATCAAGCATTAACTGTAAATAATGTCTTATTTACTGTTTAATCACTGTATTGCTTCACTTGAAATCACCTAATATTTAAGAATGAATTGATCCAGTTGAAAATGAGAGCTAGAAATGGGCTGAATAAATTGCACTGTTTTCTGCCCTTCCTATGGGATCTGTACTACTTTGCTTTTTGTCCCAGATTAATCTTTTTTACCCACTCCTACCGAACAGACATTCTTTTCCTTACTTGTGACCTCACCCGAAGATGGTTTCTTTCCCATGCTAACTACCACTTCCCCAGGAATTTCTGAGAAGAGACATCTTTGAATCCTGTAAATGATATTTAAAAGTTGGAGGAACCTTGGCTACCTTGGGAGATTTGGGTTGTAGTGTTCTTGATTGCAAGCCCCGTGGTCTCTTGTCAGTGAGTGGCTGTCAATCTGGTTCCCTCATTTAAAAAAAATAAATAAAAGCAACATATTAAGAAATTGCATGGTTTCAGAGACTTATACTGCAAAAGCAGAAATGTTGTTGTGAAGGTGTATGGTTAACCAAGGTAGAGTTGAAGACAGCTGTGTCCCCTATTTTAAACAATACAGTGTGTAAAATGTTTTTCAGCAAGGTGCTTTGCGTGACATGCTTGCAGTGAATGAATCACTTCAGCGATACCCCAGCTAATGCAACTTAAGACATTACTTTGAACTTCGGAGAGGAGGATATAGGAGGACAAGGTGAGATTTAAAAACAATGTGAATAAAAACACTTCTAGCAGTGTAATATGTTACAAAATTAACTTCAAAGTCAAAAAATAGCTATTGAAATATGTTTATAAAAGTAGAAGTTCACTGTCTTCTTATAAATTCCGGAATTCTTTGTCTTATAAATTGGAATTCTGTGTCTCTTACGGTCATCTAATGGTGATGACTATATACACACCTGAAAAAAATAAGGTTATTTGAAGGCACTGGTTGGCTCTCAAGGAGCTGTTTGTTCATACCACTCTTTATTGAGCAAGAGCTTTGCTGTGGTAAATCAACACAAGCAGCTGGCAGAACAGAATGACTGTTTTACCCTGAAACTGGGGTCATCTCAAAATTTGCCATTACGGCATTGGAATTTCATGTGTGGTCCTAATCCCATAGTCATTGCTATGTATGAAATCATCCATCAGTCATACAAACATAAATTATTTTAAGTACTAAATGAAGTCAGAAGTAGTTTGCATACTGATGACTGATGTTTAATTCTGTTCTTTGGAAGTAACTTTGGTTGCTTTCTGCATAGGCCCCTGGTTAGTGCTTTAAACTCTGCCAACTTAACTATTCTGGAATAATTATTGCTCAGTTTAAGTATGTTAATTAATTTCGGCTGATTCATTACTTTGTATATCTTGAGGAGTGCTTTGTTGTGCTCACCAGATTTGCCTGAAGAGGTATTTTCCATATGACGTCTTAATATGCGTAAGATCATAATCGGGCTTCCTACTTCAGTCAGGGATTTCTTTTTTCCTCTTGGCAAGAACTGGTGCCTATCTCCTACCAGTCATTGCTAGTTCAGAAACTGCAGCTCTTCCATGTGCTGGATGCTTTAAGTACTTTTTTTTGATAAAAATTCTCTTACAGTGATACAATCCATTTCATGAAACATGATAAATTTGTATCACAGGACAAACAGCCTATCTTATTTGTTAAAGCTCAAATACAGAATTAATGATAATGATTCGTCTAATGTCTTGGAGTATCTGAGGAATTATTCACTGATGGCTCAAACTCAGAATCTGCATAGTTCTGAATTCGGTTTTAAATCCCAACTGTTCATTTTTCAGCAGTATTATCATTGTGCTCCATTCATCAGAGGTCCTGTAATACACCTACACATAACATGGTTGTACTAGAGGGTGGAGCTGATTGGTAAATATTCCAAAGCATACTCAAAAATACATGTTTAAATCTTAAATGTGGTAAAAATAGCACTATAGATTAGCACATCAGAAATACGGTGGCTGTGTTTCAAATGAAGATCAGTTCTGCTTGGTCAGTGCATCTTTGGGCCTGTTCACGTGCTGAACGATAGCGGTTGCCTGTTTCGCAGTGTTCGCTGTGTTTGACGTGTTTGGCTACAGAAACTGTGTGTATTCCAGTGCGCTGGACGTATGAGTACATGTACCTTGATGGTAGCATTAGCTGTGTGAAGCCTGTACAGATTTTTAAGGATTTTCTGTTATAATTACTTTCTTTTATAATAATTTAAGTAGAATTAAAAGGGCTGTTAAAACAATTGTTTCCTTAAGCATGGACGCACCACCGATAGTAATTCTGGCATGAAGAACATAGCACAAATGACAAAAAAGACTGCAAACTGAATGCTCCGTATTGTAACAGGAGTGCATCTTAAAACTCTCCTAGGAGCATTATATACTTGGGTGAATGAAAGCATTGTAGAAATCCTGGATAGATTGGGTAGCATTTTGTGCGTGTGTTTTCAAATGCAGGTTGCTTGTTTGCATAAATACGTCGCTTAAGGCAGGAAGTTTAATAACCCTGGAGGAGCACTGGACATACTGATTCCCCCTTCAATGTCGTATCTGCTCGCCAGAGTGTGGAGACCAGACAAGAGGGAGGAGGTGGGAAGGAGGAAAGTTTGGACAGTTTCCAAGGCTCCAGTGTATGTGTATGGGAACTTGTAATTGCCGGCTGCAGGTCTGAGTTTTATTGGGCAGGCTTTTCTGGTGGGCTCGGAGCCCCCCTCGATCCCTTGCCAGGTGGCAGCTGGCTTTTGTGAGCAGAGCACTGCCGTGCCGAGACGCGGGTGAACGGGGTGTCCGCCCCCGGCTTCGCCCACTGACAGCGGAAGAGGAACTGAGGAGCAGCAAGGACAAAATGCAAGTGTAGAGTAAGGGAGAGCAAGAAGAAAAGCCAAAACAAAAGGTAGGAATAAGAAAGAAGATGGACACTGCAGGGGGAGGTAGTGTTGGAAATGGCAGTAAATAATGAGCCCTATTAAGTTGTATTTGCATGGTGCACACTCAGCTGACTCTTCCTCATGAGAAAGAAATACAGCAAATATGTTATGTAAGTAAAATATGCAGTTTGCTTTAACTGTTTTGATGCTTTCTGTTATACGGTGATAGTGTGCTGTGGTTATGAGGATGGTGAAAATTGAGGGATATTCAGTAGTCTTTCTTGGTAAGGCCGTGGCGATTGTTGGCCCTCTAGTCATCATTTTACAAGTTAGCTTGTTATATTTATTTTGAAGCTAGTTTCTTCATTTGTTTTGAAGGTCTTTTCTTATATTTTGGCTTTTGTAGCAAAGCCTTCTAATCTGAAGATCCTTTTAATTTGCCTAATAAATATTAATAAAGTTTGCTGCAAATTTTGTGCTTAAAAAAGGGAAGGGGAAAAAAAAAGACATAGGACTGAGTGAATTCAAGGGAATTCTAGACTTGAAATGTTAATAGGAGTTTTTACATTACTTTTATATCACTTCTAAGTCCTCTGCAGTTCTGTGCTTTTTGTTTACTGTTCTGAAAGAAAAGGATGCATATTTATTTATTTATTTTTTTCTTCACAACAGAACTTCACTGTGGTTAAATATTCTGTTTTGTTCTGTTTGAACTGAACTGTGTAATATGTAAAGTTCTGCTCCTAATAAATCAAATGAGAAATTTGCCATGTGTATGCAGATAAAGAGAATGGGTCTCTCTAATTCTGACTTTTAAAGTTATGAAAATAACACACGACTTTGCTTTAAACATTAATAATAAATATTAATAAGGATTTTTAAAATGTAAAAGCACTTTGTTCCACATGTTCTTAAACAGATTTCTAAATGTAAATAAAATACCATACGCATGCAATCTTTACTTGGACTATTTTTAACTTATTTTTGCCAATATTTGACTGCCATGTTGCCATGCGACTGCATTTATTGCACATACTAGTAATAAACATGAACAAGTTCAAAATATTTAATCTGTAAAACTGATCGTGCAATCTTCTGAAAGAAGAGGCAAAGGCAATAGGACTAAGTGAAATAAAGTACCCTATTCTTGAAAAGTTGGCTCACTTTTTCCAAGTTTTAACTTTCATACCTGTTGAACAAAATCCAAACATATTTTGGCAGAAATGAGGCCTTGTGTTAGCATCTGAATTTATAAAATCTCATGTATATTTTTGGTGATTCATAAAATAAAATTATCTAATGAAGATAAACTGATGCAGCATGTTTCTATTTACAGTTCTTTTTATTTATTTATGTATTTATTTTTCCCAGAAGCTTGATAGCTTGATAACTGGTCAGTCTCGCATTGTAGTATATTGACAAACATAGGTAAAAAGTCTAAAAAATGTTTTAGGAATTGAGTGGGGTAGAACACCAAGTTTGTAACATGGAGACATCTGGGAGCGTGGTCATCAATCATATTAAACTTACTTTGAAGGAGAGTTTAAATAACGTGAGAGAGAACATTTCTATTGAATGTGAAATCTGCTGTAGCAAGAGAGGGGAGAAGGGGTCGGGGTGTGTGTGTGCGTTGCAGCATGTGACTCTGTGAGTGTTAATAGCTTCGTGGATTCCTCGGGAAATTCTGTGATCTCTAGTAGATCTCTTTCCTTTTCTTGCTCTTCTCTTTTTGCTCTTGCTCAAGGAAATTTAATAAACAGAGGACCAGAATGTAGTGACAGAGAGAGTAGGTCATACAGAGTCCAGGATTATTTAAGGGTGCTGGTTTCTGCTGCCTCATGGGAAACTCATCACCTCATGCTATTGCTAATTGCTATTAGAAATGAGCTTCAGTAATTTTTGTACTGCCAACGCCTGCTATTGCAAGATATAGTAAGGCAAAAATATATTACTTCCTTCCTGCCAGTGATTTGGTAGAAAAGGCTTGGGACGATACCTTGAATTGTTATAAGGTTCTTTCATATTTACCAAACATATGCTAGAACGTGGTGTTTGCCTTAATAAAAAACATAAAGAAACATTTATTGATGTTAGTCTACTTTCCTTCCCCCTGCCCCATTAGATTTTAGTGATAGATAAGTTTAATGGGCAGGTTTCCTTTTGTGTGATACTGAATGTTTCTTTAATGTTTTTTACAGAATGTTGCTTCCATTTTTGTTTTGTAATTTTAATGTGAAGAATTAATTTAATAGAAATTTGTGATCAGCTCTGTTAATTGTGTATGTACATTTTTGATCCTCTTTTGCCTAATGACTGACTTGAGCCCTTTTTATACTTGTATAACAATATTCTGCACTTAAAGAAGCACGGCACTGTCTCATATAGAGCCAACTAATTTTTATAAATTCTGGTAGGCCTAGTGAAGATGAAAAAGGAATAAGTGTTTTCTTAGTTTTACTTTCAGTTTTACTTTACCAGTTTTATTTTCAACACTTACACATATCCACAAAATAAAGCACCAGTGAAACAAGACCTTCCAAGGAGTAGATTTAGTATCTGGTATCTTCATCATTTTTCCTGCTTCACAGATATTAATTTGTAGCTGATGCCAAAAATAACTTAACCAAATAAGCAGAACAGTAGTGGATGGTAGCATCTTGCTTCCCAATTTCCAATGTGCTTCATGCCTTTTAAGCTTCTCTTTGAGATTTTAGTAATCTACTTAAGATTTTAGTATTTTTAGCCAGTGTAAGTACAGCATCTTAGTTTTGATTTTTTTTTAATGAAGAAAATGATATTCAAAGTTCTTAATTTTCAGTCTTCCCAGCTAAGGCTAGGAAGAACATTTTTTTTTAACTTGTGGATTTGGGTTTTTTTTTTTGTTTTGTTTTGTTTTCTGGATGGACTTTACAAACTTTTATAAATTTATTGATATACTTGCTATTTAAATTAAATTTGATTTGCTTACTGTATACTTACTAGTTAAATATAAAATATTTTTGTTACCAATTCAGCTTTCTTTAAATTACTTTTTTTCTGTTAGCACTTAAGTTTTCCTTTCTACTTCCTCTTTTGAACACTTATTTTCATGTTAGTGAACACATTCATTTCTCTGTATTTATCTTGAACTTTCTAATGGGGAAAAAAAATTGTAGGTTATGCCAATCCTATTTTGAAATATAGTTTGGTGATCCTATCTTGATTTATAATATTTTTGAGCTACTTGAAGGCCAAAGTTTATGAAATATTGCAATACATTGACTGGTAACTGTGATGATTCCGCAGAGTGATTTATTATTCAATTCATACAAAAAAGGATCAAAATTGGACTGATGGGCAGTTGATATGTCTTGATAAAACAACAGAGGTAATATTTAATAAGAGAATAGAGAAATAAACAATTTGTGTATCTTAAAATATAAACTATGTAAAATAATTTCTTTTCTTCAAAATAGCCTGGTATTGTCACTATGTCGATGTATTTGTATAGAAGAAAAGAGTCCTCTCTTTATACAGTTAAATGTAAGAGCTTATATAAACCTATTTACTTAGAAATTAATTTGGATTTAGAGGCTGAGATTAAATGAATACTTAAGTGTTACAAAATCTTTTTTTTTAAGATTGGAGAAAAACCTGGTATTGTCACTATGTCGATGTATTTGTATAGAAGAAAAGAGTCCTCTCTTTATACAGTTAAATGTAAGAGCTTATATAAACCTATTTACTTAGAAATTAATTTGGATTTAGAGGCTGAGATTAAATGAATACTTAAGTGTTACAAAATCTTTTTTTTTAAGATTGGAGAAAAACACTCTGCAGCGCTGTGAATACACTGTTAAATTCTTTTCAGCTGTATGTGCAATATACAGGCACACTAATGAATGTGTGTGCATACGTATGCATGTTTGTGTGTGTGTAAGCCTTGTGCATTTGACAAATTTTGAAACATAAAAGAAGAGAATTTACAAATAATTAGAAGTTGTTGGTATATACTTTCTAAGAAAAAGTATAAATTGTTTTAGTTTAATTGAAAATGCAGTCTTTACATAAAGAATAAATAATATGTTTAGTAAATTATAGCATTTATTTAGTCAAAAAAAGCTGTAACAAGTATTTATTTCTCTTTCTAAATAGAACATGTTATACAATATATTAATATTTTTAAATCACCATAGGTGGCATAAATGACACATTAATGTAAACAGTACCCTTTAAATATAAATGTTTTCTATTTGATTAAAAATAGAGTAAAAATTAGTATATAATTCCATTCATTGTATTGGTAAGAAATGATACTCCTTTATTTTAGAATGGCATCCAGTTTTGCTCTTTTGTACAATAATAGAAAAACAATAATACAAGATTAATAGTTTTGATTACAGCGATTTCAGTGATGCGTTGGCTTTGTAGATCATTGCTGTACTGTGAAATTTCAGAGACAGTTTTGTAGAAACTGCATATGCTATTGTCACATAATTTGTTCAGTATTATGCAGGTATTAGAATTATGCAGGAAGTAAAATAAGACCTTTTTTGGTGTCCTAAATTATATAAATAATCTCAAAGGACAGTATGCATGCCACTTTTAGGTTCAGTGCTTGTGCCCAAGTGCCTCATGTAAAACTGCTCTAGCTGTGAAACGCTGAGTGCTATTGTTTGTTAGCAGGATAAGCACAGAAAGAAACAGTTGAGATGCCTTGAGGAAGGGAAGGGTGTCACAGTGCCTTCAATGATGCCTCTTGTGTGTTGAGATCGCTAGCCTTGAAAGACCCTTTCTTACTTGGGGTTCCTCCTGGGTATGTAATAAAGTATCGTTTTGTCATTCCTGTAGCAAAGTACACTGTACTCTTGCTTCTGGGAATGATGAAATAACCTTTTTTTTTTGTGCTATCTTGGTCTCTCCTATTCTTTTGAGCTCTATACCAGTATCACTTTGCATAGTTGGAAGAGTTAAACAGGTGATGAAAGTGAAGCAAGGTATCTGAAAAGCAGTAATTAATATATAAGGTCGAGTTGTACCATATAGAATATATCCATATCATTATTTTAAAGTAGTTTTGTGTGTAGGCTTTTTTTTTTTTAGTTTTTGTTTGGATAAAGTATATTTTATTTTTTTCTGAACTAGACCAGTGTTAGGCTTTATGATCCGTGTGGTAGCTCTATTTGCTCAATTTATAGCGGAAATGGAGCAAAACAAACAGCTAGCATACTATTTCTAATTTTTATTTCCTTTTGTGGATAATCGTCTCGAACGAAAGAAAAAATTAACGCTGTTAGAAAAAGGGAGTCTTTTTTGAAGAGAGACTAACCAAATGACATTTTTGATGAAAAAGGTGTCTTTGGATCTTTATTATCTGATGTAGATGGCCCAGCTCTTGATTTTTGTACTCATGAGCCACATTTTTCGATGTAGTTTGTCAGACCAGAATGTGATTAATCTGGCTGTCATTGTGAATTGATCATTTGGGATCCTTGTCAGAGCGTACATAGTGATGTATGAGTGTGTCTTCTTTTGATAGTAATATTATATTTACAACTAACAGAATTTAAACATGCATCATTGTGTCCTTGAAACAAGCTTATTCTGTTCTTGATTTGCAAAAATACATAGCTCTTGATAAAAAGAGCACTTTACTTAAAAAAAAAAAAAAAAAAAAATCTCGTTTTAGCTTTTTGCATTCATTAATTAAGCAACCTGGTTGTTGCACACTAAATTCTGTGCTTACAATTCATTAGAAAGCTGATTATAATTATTTTTCTCTGCCTTTTCTTATTATTTTGTGTGCCTGGGAACACTCCAATGTCATACAAGTATTTTAAAATAGTATTTTCATTTTCAGATACTTGCTTAAAATATTAAAATATCATTTTACAATTTGATTGGATGGTCCTGTGCCTAAAACGTAATTTTATGATGAAAGAGTGCTGGGCAAATTACAGGTCTCTGTCAACATGTGGATGTTGGGGTTTTTTTTTCTCCTTTTTAACCATCAGGAGCTAGTGAAAACCTGCCAAATGGGAGGGCAGAGGATAAGTTACTTCTTTCCTTGTCCATTTGCAATGTACTGTCTTACTGGCTGTAACACTGGAACTTACCATATAGGACAGACTTTCTCTGTCATCAATGACCAAACTCTTTGGTGCCTACATTTCCCCATTAGTAGCACAATGCTAAAAAGAGCTACCTCATGAGTAAATTAATAACCAGTAGTTAATACCTTCAGTTTTCTTTTAAGACTGAGACCTCCTTCCTAGTGAAAGATGCAGGGTATGAAGCAATAGAATTTTCTCATGAAAATCTTAGAAATACCTTATATAAAGTCGTGTGGGTTGAACATCCAGATGTTACCCAGGCCAACCTCCTCCTCCAAGCAGATCTAGTTATAACTGGTTGTGAAGGTCTTGTCCAGGTGAGTTTTGAATATTTCCGAAGGATGGAGATTGCACAGTGTCTCTGGGCTATCTGTTCCAGTGGGTAACCATCCCTGCAGTGTTAGAGACAAAAGCCTGGAAAAAACGTTCATCCAGTATAAAGGAATCTTGTTGCAGTATTGGAGGTTCAGCCTTTATTGTCAGATTCTAGTGCTGTAAAACTAAGTGGTTTTCCCCCAAATATGAAATCATCCTGAAGATCAAGAGCAATTGATTTGCTTTCTTCTAGGTTCTACTTGGAACCATTTTTATATAAAATACATATTTGAATACATTATTGATAAATATTTTGAGAAAGACGCATGAAAGATGATGATGTGATAAACAGAAGGGCAGAAAGTTGGTAGTTGTGAGAAAAATGTGATTATCAGTTTAAATATTAGAGTGTATTGTGGTAATGGAATTTACTCAATTGTTCATCTGGCAGACTTCTGGGGAGTCCAGTGAAAGTAAATAGGTGAGAAATTTCTTATGCCTTAAGTCTAATGAACAAAAGATGTTGACTTCTTAAAACTTCAATGTATTATCTAAGAAACAGATGTTTAAACCATTTACAGAAAGCTTTCTGTAAATGATACCTGATACACTGATACCACCCTATTTGGAAGACTTGTTCTACTGCTTTTAAGGAAAACACAGTTGTAAAGAGCAATGAACTGAAGAGATTAGGAATCCTGAAATTTCTCCCAAGGTTGTAATTTTTAGTTAGCTTTCTCTACCTAGTTTCATTTGATTACATTCCTAAGTTGCCCTATGGTTTTACAGCGGAAGCCATGGCATTTCTACTAAAGAAAAGGGTGATGTTGTGTTATTTCTGTTTATGTCTGCGTGCCAGCAATTAACTGTTCGGCTACAGATGAAAATTGGAGGGGGGAAAAACAAAGAAAAAAAAAGCATTCCTGCAGCCATTTGCATAGGCAGTATTTGCAGATGCAGTGAAAGGTGTTAACGCTGTCCAGCGAGGAGAACTCGAGGAGGGCTTTTCAGTCTTGGGGAAGTCTTTTTAAGAGATCTGGGCAGCAAGAGTTGGTCTAGCTACAGATTATAGTGTTAATAAAGGTTACAATGTATTTGGCCAAATGATCTTCTTTCTCATTTTTAGGGAATGGTCTTAATAAAAGCACCAGTCCATCCTTTGATATTTTAATTTGAAATACAGGAAAGAATGAAGCTAATTTAAACAGATCATTGAATATTATGAAGGGTATGTGCTGCAGAATTTATTTTTCTTTATATTCGTGGTTGTTGGGTGCAGAGACAAAGCTGCTCTATAAGGACATTGACCTGAAAGGAGATGGTTGGGACCCTCGCGATCCTTTTAAATTTTTAATGAATTTTAATGTAAAAGACCCTAAATTACAGCTAGCTAGAATTGAGAACTGGCATATGTGTTTAATTCTTTTATTATAGGTCTGCATATGCGACAAAAGAAAGATGTAAGGAAAAGGATGTGACTGCTTCTGCAGTTCAAATGAGGTGTTAAATTCAGTTCTTTGAGTGGGGAAAGTTCCTGATTACAAAATGCTGATCTTTTCTTAAGCAGGCAGAATTGATAAAGGAGTACTTGATTTCCCCCTTGTAATAATAGATACTCTGATTTTTACAGTACAACTGTTACTGTTCATTGCTCTTATTTTGTATACGGGTAAAACTGTCATTTTCTGAATGCTCCTCAGTAGCTTTAGTCAAGTACCATTTACTTGATGTCATCCACTAAATACACTTTGACAGGTGATGCTAAAAAGTATTTTTGATTTAAAAACTTAGATTATTTGATTAGTCGGGAGCCTATAAAGTGTGTCTCTTTAGATGTGATAGTAAGTGCGAGTTTTTTGAGTTTATCTGTATATTATAAAATTAATCAATAGATTCCAAGTATTTTCTTGTAATTTTTGAGCCGCTTTGAAACACTTTATTTACAGATGTATTAGGTGAGGCAAATGATTTTTTTTTTTTTTTATACTTGGTTCCTAGATAGAGTTTTGTACAATTGAAAAAAGAAAAAAAATCACCCCAGAACTTAAAAATCCTGCTTCCAGGAATTGTCATTCAGTAATTTTGAAAATCCTCCTTTTAGTGCATTTGAGGTTATAGAAAAGAGCAGTGTCTTGTTTTTAGTTGGTTGGCCAGCATGCTTTGAATAATACTACTTAGCTCTTATATAATTCTCTACATTTCTGAGGCACTCTATAAATATGGAATAGTTAATCCTCTTGGAGTGTATCAAAATGTAACAATGAAAAGCTTCATCAAACCCAGTCTCTTTCGGAGATCCCTTAAATCCTCAGGCCCACAAGAATTAAAGCTGCTTTTGCCTTCTGGTAAGTTTTTTACTTTCTAATTATTTTTGATGGTAAGTGTCCCTAATTAATGTGATATTTTCAAAATCCCATAAATACATTGCTGTTCTGAGAATTCATTTACCCCCACTCCTATCTTTTGTGGGTTTTATTTTATTTTAAATATATGCTTAAGAGACTGCATATGTGATTGCTTCCTAACTGTAGTTGCATCTGGATGGAAAATAATGGCAGCAGTGACTTGAAACAAATAGTAGCTAATAAAACGCTGGTTCAGTTTACAGTTTTATATTCGATTTTTCCCTCTTTAAAGTGGTCTATGAGAAGATGACTCCTAAATATATAGAGATCTGTAATCTAGAGCTACCCTGCTGGTACATTTATCCTCTTGAAATTCTGGTGGCCTGGAAGTCATGGTTGTTAAGAAAGAGCACAACACTAATGCTGTTCATATGCTTAGCTGGTCATAGGGTTACTCAATGCCATGTGAGTCTTATGGAAGCTGCCAAATAATTTAAATAAACCAAAATCAGACACAAGTTTGTTTTCAGTTTCTTTGGAGAACTGCTATGTAGTGTGGTATGCAGTTGATTTCAAGAGCAAGGCAGAAGCTTTCCATCATGCCTTCTGAAATTCTCTTGTATGTTTGTTTAAATGTAGTAACATCTGGGTTTCAATTGTTCATGCATTGTTCCAGAATCAATATAAATATTATTAGTGTTATCATACTTTCAGAAAGAAATCAGCAGTCAGTGTTTCTTTTCCTGTAGTTTGGAAGATTAGACTGGAAATACAGTTGGGTTGCTCTCATTTCTCAGATTTGTGCTTTGGATCAGTCCTCCGTTTCTCTTACCTCATAAATCCAAGACAAATACAGGTTAGTTCATTGTGTTTTTCTCCTCACCATTTTCAACATCTAACCTCTTTTCATCACTGAATTCGATCTTATTTGGTTTTCATATTTTGTTTTAACTTTAGCGTCCTAAGGCTAATACAAGTCATATAACCTCTTCCTATTGGAGAAAAATATAACTATTGGTTTTAATTGTGTCATTTCTTCTGAATCTTTCTGCTACTGCATCGCGTTAGATTTATTTCTATGCTCAGTATAATTTTGCTTTTCCTTTTTTCCAGATTACTTTGGTTTGTCTGCATATTTGATGTACTTCATGTCTACATCATCCACGAGTTGCATTTTTCTGCCTTTGTCTACCTTGTGTCAACATAATACTTGAAATCGTTTGTCTTTTTTTTTTCTATTCAGAACTACCACTCTGTCATTGCAGCATCAAATAGATGAAAGAATTGCAGGTGTTTTGTTCTGAAAATGCATTAAATGCAGTATGGTATAGAAACATGAAAATAAGTTAATCTGTCACAGGAAAAAAAAGTAGCGTAGATGCAGTGTTATATGTAATGAAACAGAGTATTTTCTTTCCCTCCTTCTCCCAAACTTCTCAAGTCATTTTAAATTTAAAAGTACCAACATTATAAAATGTATTTAGAGGATGTACTTATTTTATTAAAGATTAGGAAACATCAGAAGAAACATCAGAGAACTTGCAGGAGGTACTGAATAGACAATGCTCATTTGAAATCATATATTTCTTAAAATCAGTTCTATGAAGCTGTGGAAAATCTTCAAATGTGGTTTCAGAAACCCCATAAATCAGTGTTTCCTTTGTCCTTAAGAGCAGTTTTTCACAGATAAAGGCTTTCTTCATCATTCTAACAAACATGTATTTAATAGCAGTTTGTATTGTCATTCTCAGCAAGGTTTGGAGAATGAAAGAGAAAAAAAATACCACTAAATGTAACATACATCTACAATAGAAAATCTTAGAATAAAGAAGTATCATAGAAAGGGCGGTTTTAGTGAGTGGTGTTTGTAAATCTTTTCTTTGTCAGCATAGATCCTTTTTTTGTTGTTTTAAAAAGAATATGTTCTGTACTGCAGAAGTTCAGCTATCTTATGTTTTCCTTCCATTCTGCAACAAAAGTCAGGTTGGTAAAATTTTCATTAAGCTGTTATGTGTTTTTAATTAAATTATCGCACAGAACAAGGCAACATCTAAAACACAGGTCAGAGACAATTTATTAAGTTGCTAGTCTACTGAAGTATAAATAAGAGATAAAAATTTTTGGAAGTAGAAAAGTTATTAATGTAGACACTTTGAATATATTTTCTTTAACAAACTTTTTCAGACTATCAGACAATATGTACTTCCCTGTTTAGCCTGTGCTTCAAAAATGACAGTCTATTTGTTTTTAACATTGAGAGTGAAAATATCAACTATCTGTTAGTGACTGGCAAAATGAATGAACATGTCTGAAAAATGCTCTTGCATTTAGCTTTACCATATTTTTAGAGAAGATCAGACAAGCATAGCTAGGAAAAGGCATTAAAACTGGTGTAGGGGGAGTTATATGCCTGTTAACTCAAGATATTATTCCTGTATGAAGTAAGGGTGATAAAAGTGATAATAGTTATTTTACTACTCTACATCGTGCTCTAAAATATATATAAAGCTGACAAAGGACAAGGTAGGATTGTGTATGGAATTACAAGAATACTTAAAATGACTGCATATGTTAGATGTGTAATACACACATAAATGTCTGATACTTGCTATGGAATCTATGTTTAGTCAAGTGAAGTGGTCAAAAACTAGGAAACCTATCTTAACGTTGTGCATATGACCTTACCATTTTGACGTATACTCTCTGACGTAGTTTTTAATTAAGCCATCATATTCTCCATTTTTCCCTCAATCTTACTTCGTTCAAACACTAAATGGATGTTGCCTATTCAGTGGGAACATACTTAATATTTGCTTTTCACTCAAGGTTGAAATTGTAGATTCATCCCTCATCTCATTTTGCTGTTCACCTCCTGTTGGTGTTCCAGTGGCAGAACTTTTATCTTCTGTTCATGTAAGTGTAAGAAGTACGTGTAGGTGCCTCACAGATATAAACCAATTGCTTCCAACTGCTTCCTGTTGAACTGTAGAGAAACTGGAGAATGGGTTAAGTCAGAAGGCTCCAGTATTTAGGTTGATTTGAGAGCCACCATGATATGGAGGGTTCATCTTCACTTCTGTAGCCTTGGTTGAAGAAAGCCTGAGTCGTCTGGTGCTGAAAGAGAGGATGAATGTCTTTTTAAATATAAAATTCACAAACCTATGTTATGTTTGTGATTTTTTTTTTCAGTGACTTAATATTCTATCTTTATTCTGAGAAGAGTCCCAGCTTGTGAATAATCTATGTCTAGAATCTGGATTTCACATGATCTTCAACAGAATTACTAAAGTTAGTCATTGTCAAAATTTTAAGAGTCAACGAGTAAAAATACTGTTATGCTGTGGGCTGGGCACTCTCTTTTCATAAATAGGTAGAAGAAGGAATCCAGAATTCCATTCAGTTTTGTTCTTCACATGTGTCAGCGGTACTGTGTGAGACATGATTCAGGAAGATGTAATGAATGCTGCTGTAAAGGGGGAAAACTGTATTTTAATTTGAGAGGAAATACTTTAAATGTTGGTTTGCAACTGTGGCATATTTTGGCTAAACACTACCAGAAATTTTGAAATAGCAATACAATCTGGCGTACTGGTAGAACAGTGTATTGTGTTAGGGCAGAATATGGCTAGGTGTTTTTTAGGAACATAATGGAGTATCTAGGACCATGGAGATAAGTTATGTTGATGCTTCTTATCCTTCTGTGTTCAAATAAACAACAGGATATCAGCAATTCAGATGAATTCTGTTTGATCCTGTGTGACCAGTAACTAAAAAGATGTCTTTTTAGAATATTTCTTTCAGAATTAGGAACAAGTTGTTTGTTATATGTTGTTTTCTCTTCCTGTTTTTGTTCTTAAGGGGGAAAAAATCCTATCTGGAAACCGAAACTAGTCAAGGTGTTACTTAGGATTTGGGTTCCGCCACTTTTGAATAAGTGACTTTTATTTAGATAAAATTGACTTAAACATTAAGTTTTCTAAGAATAGCTGTAGTTAGAGGAGAGTATTTTTCTCTTTGGAAACATCACAAAGTGAGTGGACATAAGAGGACATTCATAGATATGAGAGATATCTGTTAGTGTGTGGTGTGTGTTTTGTTTTAAGCTGTTATCTTGACGTGACTGAAAATGAAACTTCGTTTTAAGCAAATTTGATACTGCTGATTTCAAAGTGATGCAGTATCTCTTGGATTCACGCTTCAAGAAAGATGGAATGATGTGATTCAAAAAAATGTTCAAGCTTCAGTATTGGCTTGCAAAAATGTAGAATTTACTATCTTTGACCAAAGGTACAAAGGTGTGTTTATTTGATGATGAGATGAGTGTGCCACAGGTACCTCACGCACAGATGACACTACATACTCTGATCTGCATACTTTGAACTACCTTGTGCAACAAGTGTTTGCTATTACCATGCTCAAAAACGCTGAAGATTCAAAGCGTCTCTTTCCCCTATTAGGCTTTGTTTTGCCAAAGACGTAACTTGTCATTCTTCAGTGTTTGAGGAAGCAAATTTTGACACAGATCACAGGACTGTGACAGCTGAGTGGCAAGCTGTCAAGGGATCCAGATAAGTTGTACAATTTATTACCTTCAACCCTACTGAGTAGATAAATGTCAGTAATAATACTGAAATTAATAGTTGCAACTATTGTGGAAAATTACGTAAATTGAGAATAATAGATGTCACGGGTCTTAAATTATTTCAGGGCTAAAGAGAATGTTGCAGCAAAGCTTTTTATGGAAATGATCTGTATTAAGTATCATTTCGTATCTTTGCAAGATTAATTTGAGTAATCTCAAAGATGTAATGAAACCCAAGTTAGATTTTAGGATTTCCAGAGAAAGTCCTTGAATCCCAAAGGTTACTTGGCCATTTTTAACTCTTACTCTCACAATTGCTGTGTGTCCAGCTGTAGGGTTTGGATAGACCTAGGAGCAACATAGGGCTGATGGCCATTCCCTAGGGGCTGCTTGTCCCCATAATCTCAGCAATTCTATGCAAAAGATAATCAGAAGTCTTATAGGGTTTGATTCGCCTGAAAATTGTTCATTTCTTTCTAAGTTTTGCATTTTAAAGTGAATGTGATGTTTATTTTTTTAGTTGTCCATATCGCAGTTGGCAGCACTTAGCAGGATCTGCTGATCAAATCTCCTTTCTTTTCTTATATCAATACTGATTCAACCAGGAGCCCAATTCAACCATATGTTGTAGGGAAGGAGACGAAGTGTGCTTGCGTTGGAAACTGAAATATTTCCTTTTCATTGTTATTTCAGTGTCTGTGATCCTTTGCCTGCTTGTCCAAATGAATATATGTCTACCCAGTGTGTGCAGAATGCTCTAAGGACTTTTTTTCTGCCTTATTCAGAATGTTTCTGTAGGATAATTCCGGAAGAAAATCTCAGAAACTATTCTGAAAATTATTCTAAGTAAAAACAGTAAAGCATTTACAGGAATGTGGTCACATTGCCTTCCTGCTGTTAGGTGTTTTGCTAAGCAAATAGACATTAATGCGAGATATATATGTGTATATATATATATATATATATATATATAGGATATATATCCTTCTCTTAAGGATATATATATATCCTTAAGGTAGATTAAATTTTTCTTCTTTTGGTATGTAAGGTGAAAAAGACAACAAAAACAACATTGAAATTTTCTGTTCATGTTCAGTCTAACTTAGCTTGCTGCTTTGTTATTTAACTTGTTGATATCGCGAAGTGTGACAGAATTATTTCTGAATTTTCATTTGTCCCAATAATGAAGTTTTATATATAAATACACACACACACACACACACACACACACACACACACACACACACACACGTATACATATATACATATATAAACATGGAAGTATCCAATGACAGTTACGGTAGCTTATAGTCATTTGGGGTGCTTCCAAGAAGCCCTCAACATAGCTTTAATGTAGCATAGAATAAGTTTAAACTGATGTTGCATTAAAAACACTTACCTGTTTTGTATAAAAATATATGTTACTCTTTAAGGTGAGGCACAAAGAATCGGTAGGTTTTATATTGTTGTTATTGCTAATATTTTTTTTCCCCACTACTCACTTAAAATGGGCATTCTGCATCAGTATCTTAACCTTTATCTGTTAGTAATGATTAGTTAGTATATTAGCCTTTCTGCTAAGCTGTTAGTCTTTTTGCTTACAGAATATGTTCTTTAATGCATAGTCATGTCTTTGTCGGGGAAATATCTTTGGTGAAAAGGGAAAGCTTAAAAAGACAAACAGCACAAATACATTCATCTTCTATTTCTTAACCCCTCTCCTGCAAAAATCCTCACACAAACACTTCTTTCCATCCTAGAAGGGGGTTCTTATTTGTCAATATCTTTATACTGGTGGGATTTTAAAGCATTTTTAGATTTTTTTTTTTTGTATACACAAATAATGAAAGTTGCAGTTTATTTAGTGGTCTCATATATTGTTATCACATACTTTAAGGCAACAAAATATATCTAATCACTTACATATGGGAGTGTATATTTTTATATGAAACTTTTGTGTTTGGTCCTGTTAATTTGAGAGGATGCAAAATTTTAATCCAAAGCTGTAATTTTGAAGGAAGACTTTTTTTCTACATTTTTACTGTATTCTTTTTGCTATATTATTGTGAATATCCCAAAAATGTAAATAATTTGCTTTTTTCCCATCTAATCGGAAGTTAATATAGTCATTTTTTAAAAAATAAAAAGACAGAAATACTGTAATTATCATCACAGCAATATATTGAAGAACAATTCTATGCTAATTATAAAATAACATTTTAATTTTAATGATAGTATTTATTGACTCAGAGTTTTTAAACATGAATTAGAGAAGTAAGAAATGATGAAGGAATTTTTTTCATAGTGTGACTATTTCCAAGTAAGCTTCTACAAGGTAGATTAAGCATTTACCTTCCTGTTGGTATAAAGCTGCTTCATGATTCTGAATTTGCATTTATATGTAGTTCAAGAGACGTTATCTTTAACTGCAGGGTCCAGCAATTTTGTGTAGGGTTAAAAGGTGGTTAAAAGGTTAGCAAGAAGTGCAGTGGGCAGTATGTGTGTTGTGTGTTTTAAACATCCTAAGAGAAATTTAAAGCGGGATATGTTGAATGTAGGCTTCATGTCAAGACCTAGTGTCCTAAATTAATCTAATTCATACTGCCTTTAGAATATCAGTCATTTTTTAAATGCTTGAATTATTTTTAAAATAAGTTTGTTTGAGAAAAAGTGAAAAGGAGGAAACGCCAAGTAGGTAAAAGAGAAAATAGAGTAGTAAAAGAGAGACTTCTCCCTGGAGAAGTAACAGAAAATGTTAAACAAATGTTTCAGAATCTGTTTATCATCATAATAAATACCAAGACAATCCGGTTTATATCCCTATTTCTAACCTAGAAGTACAAAGTAAATATTTCCATCAGTCAGGTAATTGAATCTTTGTGACAGCGTTTAGCAAGCAAACGTTATTTGTTTGTAAGTTTTCTGAGTTTCCCTGAATTTGTCTATTGCAACAAGGAATACAAAAAAAAAATTACTTTGATATACTTAGAAAAATCCTTACACAAAATTTTGGTATTTGTTGTTATCTTTCATTTTTAGTTTTTAATTCTAAATAGTTGTTATTTTCAGGAGAAGGTTTAAGACCTATTTTGAAATTGGTTCTTCACACTTAGGATATTTTAAAATATATGGGGAGGTAGAAGGAAAACATTTTTTACACTATGGAAAAATATGCATGCTCTGGTGATTTTTTTTTTATAATGCCAAAAATCATAACTTGTGTGCAATATTGTTATTTCTTTTTCTTATTTGAAAGACAAGCAGAAAAACCTTCTGCTTTTCCATTTTATTAACTTCTTGGTAAAGCAAGGATTTTGGTTCAGAAAGACTGAGGTGTAGTAACCTTAAAATTTTGGATGGATTGCTGCTATTCTTTGGACTCTAATTTTCTTTTAAAACTTTGTGTGGTAAGATCCAGTCATGCATCAATACATCAGGAAAATTTCTTCTAGGTATGCTTTGCTTTTAAAGTATTTCCATAAATGAAGACATTAACATTACGACCAATTTTGGAAGCTGGATGGAAAGCAGGAGATCAGCAGGACAGTATAGAACTAGGACACGAATTATGTGATACATGGTGATGATAGATAATTTTGTAGCAAGGATAAGGCAAGTCATAAACTGAGTCATACATGAAAGAGAGTTAATGGTTGAATCGTTTTATTTAAAAAAAAAATTTCAACTCACCCTGAAGCACAGAATCTTTGTAGACTGAACTCCAGGCCTAAATGGGAAGAATACCGTTTTATTTCCATGTTTTGATTTCTCGACCAGAATGGTGACACTGACTGTAATAGACTGAGATAAAAGCAAGAAAGTAGAACGATCCTGAAGAAATACAGGAGTCATGGGAGATGTCAGTTATGGGCCAATATGACTCTGAGGCAGCTATGGTGAGATTTAGACACAGCATGAGTGATTAAGGCAGAGCAGGTTATGCAGTCTGTAAGAGGAGACTTGACACCAGAGGTGGTGCTGAGGAGCATGCGGAGTCTGATGGAAGATCTTTCAAGTCAAGGACCTCTTTCTAAAAGCAGCTACTGCATACTTCAATTGGTAGCATTAACCAAGGACAAAAAATAACTGCCAAGTGATTATGCCCATGGAAAATGGAAATGTAAAATGAAAGTCTCATTGAAAAGAAGATAGAAGGTTCAGTAAAGAAAAATGTAACCCATTCAGTGGAAGATCCTTAAAGAAAAGAGGAAGCAGATAGTGGAGATTTCAAAAATGGCAAAAAACAGGTTAAACATTATGATAAGAGAAACTACTGGTTGGAGGAATGTGTTATTTCCAAATGAAGGAAACAAAGAATAAAAAATCTTGAAGATTAAGTTTAATACATGGTAAGACAGAAAACAGGACATGAGGAACAACTAGCATAAGAAATTATAGATGAATCTTTCCTCAAATGCCTGAAGGACAGGAGGCTGTTGGGAGAGGTGGCTGGGCCAGCTTATAAAGAGACCAAAGGAATTTCTCATACTTTGGTTCACCGTGGGGAGTTCAGGATTCCCAAGCCAGGACTTGCATTCCTGGAGAACTCATCAGAGATTCTTTTTGAAATTAAAGTGTCTGTAGCAGAAGTGAAGAGCAAATCTGTAAAACCAGCATTAACAAACGGCTGGGTCTATCTGGCATTCAGTGCAGAGTTCCGAAGAAATTTGAAGATAAAGTATCTGAATTACTAGTGACCGTGTGTATCCTCTTGTAAAGAGCTACCTCAGCCTCCGAGGGCTGGAGGGCACCAGATGTGACATCAGGTTTTTTCTGGTGGTTATTGATGCAGGGACTTACAGGGCAGGAGGCCTGAACAATTAGATATATGAGATCTGCCTGGAAAGAGTATGTTCGTAAGGATTTATTTGAGAAAGCATTAATAACTGTGGAATTCG
This sequence comes from Crypturellus undulatus, assembly GCA_013389825.1. Lineage (NCBI taxonomy): Eukaryota > Metazoa > Chordata > Aves > Tinamiformes > Tinamidae > Crypturellus > Crypturellus undulatus. The sequence continues at coordinate 44,732 of VWPW01012160.1, read as the reverse complement.
GAATATGTTTTGTTTGCTGTGTTTTTTTTTTTTCCTTTTTCTTTCTTTTTTTTTTATTTATTTGCTTTTGATGGCCCCTCATTAAAAGCTTTTGTGGTAACTTAGCATCAGTGAAATAAAAGGGAATATCCTTGCATGGCTAAAGAATAGAATAAAAGAGAAGAAATAGAAGGTTGGGAGTAATTGTCAGTTAAGTTATAAAATTTTGCATATATTTGAATATAACTTTGTATAACTTTTTTAGAGCCTAATTTTTAAGAAACCTCATACTTTACTGATGTCTGGTTATTAATAACCTTAATATTCAGTTTTAGAAAATATTTGATAACAATGGCATGTTAGATACTCAGAGACTTCTTTATGAGAGTATAAGGGAGGTAGACATCAGGCCAACTAAACAAAAATATCATTTATATTTTTGTATACATAAGAATTTAGCCTGTCTTCAAAATGTGCTGGGATACAAAACTTAGAGCATTTTTTTCCCTTGAAAAAAGAAATTAATTTTAAGAGGCTGTAAGTCTCTTGAATTCAGAAGCCCCTCACAACTCTGCAAAGGTGATGCACCTTTGTTTTTCATAAAAATATAACATAGTGAACCCTTCAGAAGAAAACCTCTTTCGGCTTATCAAGTAAACTCTTCCAGATGATTTTCAGAACAATGGGAAGAAATGGTGTTTTCTTTAATGGAACAGCTGGGATGTTGCATCCAGTTCCCAGACATTGTTTCATGATGAGCTTAAAGTAGTTCAGTCCTTCCCTGAGGCTGCACCGTCTCCTTTGGAGTAACTTTCAGAAATATGAAGAGAGATCTGTGTTCTTCCATCCTTCCTCCCTTGCAGGAGCAGGGGTTATGTTTTGATTTGTTTACAACATCCATAGCGTGTCTTCCTGAAATGCAAGATTTGTGATTTTTTTTTTTTTTTTTTTTTTTTTTAAGGCATCTGTTTGGGCATCCACTAAAATCTGATAAAAAATGGAGAATGAGTTATTTTTTACAATTACTTAGACCGGTAAAGAGCAACTTAACTAGGACCAAGGGCACAAAAGGCGAGTGGTTTGATCTTTGAAAGTCTTGTATAAACCAGCAATGATAAGCAATTTCCTTCATTGTTAGATTTTTCTTACCCATTTCACACAAGCTTTATGGGAGGTTTCTGTTTTATGCCATGGTTTATAGGCTGCCCAGAGTTCTCTTCGTGACACCCTTCTGAATGGCAGACATGGAGCCAGCAGGTTCCCCAACACTGCGATCTCCCTATAGAATCAGATCCTTTCAGGAGCCTGGCTTTGGAAAATTAAAACAAAACAAAGTATACTAACGAAGAATGTCTGAAACTGTGTGTATTCATTAGCAATGCATATATATATTTTTATACTGAAGTGCGAGTATACTTTTTATAAGTCAGGAGGTTGATATGTGGTATGGCATAAATGTGTTTCTTAGGCTCTTTCTTGAATAGTTTTATATGTAGCTTAGTAAAATTTTATGTAGCTTAACATATTCCTCACTTTAAAAGAACTTAAGGTATTTCAAGGGATCAAAGGAGGATTTCCAGTAAATGAAAAACTATTACAGTCTTAAAAGGCTATATATCTTTAATCCTGGGATGTTCATGGTTTTGTATATAGCTCCATTTTCTTGGTTTAGCCTCTGAAGATACTGCTTTAACCTTCCTAGTAGCCTAATTTAAGTATATAAAATTACAGTTTATAGTCTGAAATATTATTGAATAGGATCTGTGATTTGAACTGAGAGGTGTTTAAAGCTTAAGCACTACTGGAGTGGTAAAAGCAAAGGAATGGGATTAAGAGATTTGCAGTCTTTCCTGTCGTTGCTGCTGATCAGCTCCGTGTCTTGAGGCAGTCAAGTCTGTGTCTTCGTGAGGAGATGGTACCGAACTTTTTAGTAAAAAACTTGGAGATTGGCTAATAAAAATCACTATGCTGGAATGAAGCTAATATAAAAAACATCACCTATAAATATAACTTTACTATAAAATGCACATGCATCTTGGGATCCCTATTACCTTTATTGAATAAAACTGAAGTTTGCAACTGAATCCTTTTAAGGAAAGCAAAGAATCTTGCTGTCATAGAAGAAAAATTCAAAAGTTGGATTTGTGTTTTGGAGGTTGCATAATATTTCCCTCAGTTACTGCTATGACCATGATGGCAAGCTTACAATAACTTGTACTTGATGTACCTGGAGGAGTCATGCAACCAAATCAGTTTTGAGAAACAAAAAGTTAAAGGATGAGTTGCATGGTTTGGAAACTTAATAGATGTCTAGATGATGTGAAAAAGTTTACAGGATAGCATGGCAAAAGATGTGTAAGGGTCTTTTAAGAAGCATGGAAACGCACATATTTCATCATTGGAATGGAGCACAGTCTGACTGTGTGATGTCGGCTGGTGCCAGAGGAAGATCTAAAATCCCCTCAGTATGTCTAAAGAGATGAAGATGATATATTGCTGTTGTCTGTAAGAATTTATGCCCTGAGTGTGACAGGACAAGGAAGGTGTAAATTAAAACACAGGAAGTTCCGTCTCCATATGAGAAGATGCTTCCTTTTTTCCTGTGAGGGTGCCAGAGCCCTGGCACAGGCTGCCCAGGGAGGCTGTGGAGTCTCCTTCTCTGGAGATCTTCCAAACCCGCCTGGATGCCACCCTGTGCCCTGTGCTCTGGGTGTCCCTGCTGGAGCAGGGGGGTTGGACTAGATGATCTCTAGAGGGCCCTTCTAACCTGAGATATTCTGGGATTTTGTGAGGAGTCTTGAGTCTAGAGGAGTTGTGGAAACTTGAGAAGGATTAGGGCCAAAACTGCTGAAAGAGCAAAGATGACCCGCTTCTTTGTCAAAATGGAAGTAATAGTACTTGGAGAAGGTTTTTTATTACTGTGGTTTGTTTACTTTCATCATTATTTCCTATTTCATGTGGCTTTTCTCACAAACTTTTAATGTATTTTTCTTGCAATCCTGGGGCAAAGAAATACTATTCTCATTTTCCATGTAGAAAGTTGACAGGAAAAAGTGAATTTTCTATGTCATTCCCAGGGGGAATAGAGGAATGGGCTGAGGCATGGGTCTGAACCTGGACTTTTGTGATTTCAGGGAAAGGAGAAGTAGTAATAAGATATAAAGAGATGTAGCTACTATTAAGAAAAGTCTTCATCTAGTTGCCATCCCTAAAGACATTATAATAATTTATTTTTCTTGCTCTTCCCTAACCTGCCCAGCTCCCAACCAGTTTACTGAGTTCATTTCTTTTTTTTTTTTGGTTTGTTCAATTGTAAGTTCTCCTTGCAATTATTTAATCTGCATTGTTAGATTGTATTTATAGCTCACATGGTGCTTGAACCATTCCAAGTGTGAAATTCCTGTTGGAGGTTGAATTTTTGACTCAGTTCTTAGTGAGTTGACTGGCAGAGATAATTCCTGTTTGCTTGCAGTTTTCCTGATTTCCTTTATGTGAGTGATCAAAAAGAGGTGTTGTATGAATGTGTGGGACCTGAGGCATTTGCCTGCAAACCTCTCTGAATGGTACTTAAAGGAAGAATATTTACAGTTCTTATGGAGATAGTTGCTTCTTGAGTTCTGTTTCCTACTCTGTTCCAATCTATTTCTCACCATGCACTGAGTTACTGGGTTCCCATATGAATGAGGAGATGAGCTGATAAAGAGACACTTTCGTAGTGCCTGCAGCACAAATGAGGAAATTCTGTGAAACTCCATACCCTTGCAAGGCTCTTCTGGCTATTGTGGCCCTGTGCACTGACCACAGACCAACTGGCGAAGAACAGGTCAGGCCCAGCCACATGGCCTGTCTTGAATTGGGTATGTATAATGTACTGGTGTCTATAACATATGCCAATTATACTCTGAACTTTTTTCTCTCCTTACCTTTATCTTGGGACAACTGTGGTACCTGATATTTCTCAGAACATGTAAAATTCTCCTGCTGTTTATAGTGCTGAATATGTGCAAAATAGGTTTTGGTATTATTTCCCATTTATTAGAAACTACATTCTCTGGTAATGCTCAGTCAGAACGCATTATAAGCAGAAAGATTAAAAATACTTGTTGTTAGAATGCAGTTTTTTGTTCTTTTGTGTTATTGATCTATAAACACCGCTCAATCTATTTTAAAATCACTGTTGAAACACTGAGGAAAAAATTAAGAAACGGCACTTACAAAAGTCATCATTATGATGACAGGCAATTTAGTCTGAGGTAACTGGAGCAGTGAAGAATACAATCAATCATATCAGCAAGTATCTTTACAAATTTTATTAGTCTCCCTGAGAAATGCTGTACTGATCATCAAGGTCATTTCATAGTGGAGCTGGAATGTTGTTTTCATATTCTTACAGCAGTATGAATGCTTTGAATAAACTGCCATGTCCAGCTCCCCGGAGTTCTTGCAGAACACTGAGGCAACAACAGGAAATAAAAACAGCTGCAAAATGAGGCAGTCACTTTTTTCCTATCTGTCTAGGCTGTATATTCAGGCTAACGGTGCTAACTTTTTGAGGAAAATAGCAGTTCTAGTGCCAGTTGCTGTCAGGTATTAACTTCTCCTCTCTTTCCAGTCCCTGGTAAATAACTTTATCCTGGTAAAACAGATTTCATGAGCCTCAGGTTAACTATATATTTTCATAGGGCACTTATTACATGTATATGTCACAGAGAACTTGCAGCAGATGTCATAGCATGTCCAGGCAAATGCATATCCCTTAGTAGAATAGATAGGCTCTTTTGAGAATAAAATTCCCAAAAGAGAGCAAAAAAACCTTTACTTATAGAATATAAGTGACATTTTAGTGCTGTGAATTTTTAATGCATAGTGAGTTGATTTGGAGAGTAAGAAGAGATAGCTCAAAAAAGCAATATGTTTCTTTGATATGTTTCTATGTTCTCCTGAATTGTCTTTTTTTTGACTCTATTCCATGGTGATGGTACCTCTTTTCTACATTTGTCTGGCTTCAGTATGTGTGAATAGGGTGAACAAAGAAATTATTTAAAATACTTTCACTGAATACTTTGTATGGGTGTATTCCTTCTCTCTTCTGGAAATACTTTGCCTGCCATATTCAGGGTTATTTTCTTTTGCGTGCCAGCATCTGATCAGCGCTTATAATACTAACCTGAAACCAGGCAGTGGACCCAGTGCTCCTTCCTCCTCTGTGTTTCCAGCTCTTGAGATCCTGATTTGTAACAGGGGTTCTGGTTAGTCACCAGAGGTGCTTTTGTGTGTAGTGCCGATTTTTTTCACCCACTTTTCTCTATCCCAGTCTTCAAACTTACCTGGTTCTTTGTCCGTAGACTCATCCACAGGCTCATAGATTCTTATTCATGTTGATGATGCTCCTGACTTTGTCAGTGAGTTTCTTTTCCTTCTGTTTTTTAGGGATGAACATTCTCAATGAAAATACAAAGTGACTATTACAAAACCTATTTCGGTTGTCTGCTTGTAATTGTGGATCCCGTTCAGCTCCATTTTGCTCTCTCTAACCCAGCTGACTGCCATTTCCTTGCCAGCCAGATTCTTTACCTTTTTAAGTCCTATATTGCTTTCCACCTTCTCCAGTTAAATATGCTACTTTGTGGTTCTCTGTCAAATACTTTACTCACATAAGTTGTTGGTAATGTGTTTTCCTCATCTAAGAAGGTTTCTCTGGATAGTTGTAAAAGAAATATATATGTATATATATACACATATATAGAGAGAGATACTAAGTTACAGTAATATACTTTTACTAGACATGCTTTAGATCCAGATTTTTTATATCACTAAGTTGTCAGTAATATACTTTTGTTAGATATGCTTTCATTTATCTCCATGCCGTTTCCTCTCCTGAAGAATTGATTTTAATAATTTTTTGAATAATTTATACTAACAAGGTCAAAAGAAGAAGAATTGAAATAAATGAGTTCGCAGAGCCAGAAGACATTTAAACTAAGGCAGATATGGGGCCAACTCACCAGGGTTAAAGGAGCAAGACAGGAACAGATTTCTGTGACTGTCCAGTTGGTCATTCTGATTTGGAAAAAGGAAGTGGTTGCCAAGGGGAAGCCCCAAGAGGTTTGGGAGCTCATTTATGGTGTGCAGGTTTGTGAATGTGTGCGGAGGAGAAGGAGGATGGGCATGGAAGGAGACAAGAAAAACAAATTTCCATCTTGTTTCCAGATGTTATGTTGGGGCTCTGAAAGATGTGATTGTCCTTCTGCTTACAGCTGTAGATAGGCAGGACTTTATTCATGGTATCTGTACCCTCAGCCCTTAAAAAAAAAATGCTGACACAATATAACTGGTGTCAGCGAGCGCTGTACTTGGGCACTACTGATGATTATTTGAGAGCCGACATAATTGATTGCTCTGCCAGGAGCTAGGGATGTTGGGGATGCATCGATTATGCAAAACATTGGATATTGTATAGTTTGCTGTTTTCACAAAATTACAGCTGCCTTGTGAAGGAATTCATCAAAACATATAGGAGGCTGGCAATAGTTTGTGTGTTTTTCAGAAAGATAATGGCTCATCTTGCCTTATTGATCTATATAGCTTCTTTTACAGTCCTGGCATAAAAAAATTATTTTCCTGGTTATAATTGTCATATTTGCCAGTAAGGAACTGGGGAGGGGGGAAAGGAGTTTCATTGACAGAGATGAAAAAAATGTTAATTCTTGGTGGGGGAAGGAGAAAAAAATTGGTTTGTTGGGGAGTGGAGTGGTGTGTGGTGCTGGAGGGCTGCTTTTTTAGAGGTTGACTTTTGTTTGCCAAAATGACCTCTCTGTGCCCATGTTAGCTCACAGTGAGTTATGTCCAGTGCAGAACTTCGAAAGCTTTTCGCTTTGTTTTAGCGTTCATTTTCTGTGATGGCCAGGAGCCCAGCAAGTGGGATCCCTGTACTCTGAATGCAAGGAATTCCGGGAAAACTCTAAGCAGGAGCTGCTTTGCCCCCTCTGCAGCCCCTTGAAGGGCGGCTCCTTGAGCTTGGGCTCCCTCTCTTGCGCTCGCGCTGCCATTGCCGCCTCTCGTGCGCGATGCTTGCGTGCCTGCATGCAACACGTAGGGAGAAAAGGGCCAGGCCCACGCGGACCTCGTCGCCCTTCCTTCTGCCAACAAGACCCTCAACTCAAACAAGGAGCAGGTCCAGTTGGCTTGTTCTCCCAGCTCGCGGGAAGGAAAAATGAAGACTGGTGTAACAACAACTGGAGAAGAGAACCCTTCTAGTGTGATGAAGTTATGAAACAACCTGAGCTCTTTGTATACTCAGGAGATTCAGTCAAAATATTTGGTGAAGAGATCTTAAAGAAAAACAAACTGCTCAGAGAAACACATCAGGGATGAAGAATTTTGGTAGATTTTACCAAGAATTTCTGGTAGATTTTATGTCTAATATTACCAGCTATAAACACCTTTTAGTGATTTTTGGAGCTTATTGGTTTTCCTTGCTGTTGTAATTTTGACAAAACAATGCTTCTCACTCTCTTTTTTTTTTTTTTTTTCTTTTTTTGTGCTAACATTTTAAGAGACATTTCCTCTTCTAGTATCTTCTATGTAGTATTATAGTGTACTCCTTGCGGCTAAATAATGAACAGTAGGATAAGGAATAAAACACACAATGTACTTTCAAAGAAGAGTATTTTTTCCAGGGCAAGAGATGAATATTTAGTAAAATCTATAAAATTGGATGTTGAATGATGTATATGCAAGAACATACATAGAATTATCCTATGCAGTATCATTTTTATTTTGTTTATTCCTGAACAGAACTCTTCTGTTTGTGCTGGGTCTTTGTGTACATGCATATTAAGGCTCCCTCTGTTTCTACCATTTTAATTTTCATTTTTATTGTTACTGTGTTTGTAGATCTCTCTTACCAGTTAGTGCTATTACTTCCGACATCAAACTGTGATTGTAATGAAGTAGTCAATCACAGTAGGGAATGCTGAAGATTACCATCTTAATGACTTATTTTCTGCAGCTTTTCAGTGTAGGTCCGTGCCAGTCATGTAATACTCTCTCGGGGCGTCGCATGTTTACCTCTTCCCTATAAAATTTCATTGAGGACGCTGTATCCTGTTGCAGATGTGCAAGGGCAATGGTGGAAAGCTGCTGTTAAGAGAATCACGGTGTCCAACCTGTTAGGCTGGCATGTCTGCTGAGCAGGCTGGAGAAGCATCGGTTGTGGTGCTGAGTTCATGAGAAAGCGTGGAAAATTATTTCATCTAAGTGCCAGGCTTGAGGGATGTGATTTGACATAACTCTCTAGCAGATTTTGCTTCATGTCTGATGTTCTTAATGATTTAAACTGTGTCAGAATTCAAAGCTGATTGTGCTTCAGACTGCGAGAATTTGTGTGTGGGTTAGTGCTCTACTTGATCAGATTGATATAATGATGATTTTTAATTAGCTGTAGCTCACTGAGAAAAGTAACAAAGGAAAAAATCTCTTCCGACTGCTTTCAATTATCAGATGTTTCTTTTTAATAGCAGTTCTGTTGCATGAAGATAATTTATAAATCAGACTAAAAATACTTTGCTTTCCATGCAGTGCATCTCATTTTCACTAATGGTAAGCTCATACTATAGCTCCTGGCTTCTTTTGAACCTGTCGTTCCTACCTGTTCTGAATATCAAGTGCTTTGATAAAAAGTTTGCTCCAGTTAGGATTTGGAATGTGGCATTACCATGGGCTATGAGCGGCTGGAATATTCCAGATAAGTTCTGATTAATGGACCTTGAAGACTATTAGTGCTCAGATTTGTGCAGGATGAATAAGCATTACTCGTGAATACCTGATGCCATGTCTGTTAGCAAGTAAGGCAGTTATAATACCATGCCATTAGCCTATATTACAAGTTTTTTTTTCCCCCTTTGCATGTGTAATTCTCCCTATGAAAAGTATTTTCAGAAAGAAGAAGGAAGATGAATGTAATTTAATTAGACTTTATATCATCAAAAAAAAATCTTCAAGTATGGTTAAAATTTTAAAGTTTTTACTCGTTTCTAAGAGATGCATTAAAATAAATTAAGGTCGGTAACCTTGGCTGAATTTTGTGTGACATTCTGTGTCTATTTTTGTTGTGTTTGTTTTAGATAGAATCCTCTCTTTATTAGCTTATAATAGTGTTTATTATATAACAAATGTGTTGCCTAAGCAGAATAATTAAATTCTTTTGAGTAATGAATAGATAGCTATTTTAAGATGCTCTTAGGGTATCCCAGCAAAAAGTCCATTAATGACTTGCCTTTTGTGGTAAGTTTTGCAGTAGACTACAGAATTATGTGACATTTTTCAGTAAAACATATTGATACTTTCTCTCCACATGGACATAACTAATTAAAATTTAAGAGTTTTTTTTTTTTTTTTTCTTTCATGTATGAAGGAGCTCTTCATGTTGGAGAGCAAAATTTGGACATGATGATTCCCCAGGCATGCATGAATCTCTTCATTTGCAACACGTGGTGCTTCGGGTAGAATTGACATAGTCAGAGAAGAGCTTGCTGATGACATTTATTTCAGTGGTTTGGGCAGACAAAGCTTCTGCACCTCTCATGCCATACACTGGTATTGCATACTCTGGAGTCTTTTGCTTTTCTGAAGGAGGAGGAGGTAGGGAATCTGTAAATAGTGTGTAGGGAGTGCTATAGGATGGGAGTTACAGGTAAACTGTGAGGAGGTTCCGAGTGTTTTTGAAAGCCTGGTTTCAGTTTAGCGGCGATTTGTAGGTGCTGGCGGCCTTAACTTTGTATCAGAGCTGATGCTTTCAGGATCGTGAAGCCGTATTTCATTTTGACTGTGTAATTTTATATATGGCTTGTGTGAATGGGCTTAATTTTCATACTCATAGCTGATTCCGTCAAAAAAAAAAAAGAAACAGTACCTTTTCTATAGTGGTTTTATTGTGTAGAGTATATTACGTGTATCTTACTTTACATTTCCAATTGCTACAATACTTTCTCATTAAAATTGCATGATCTCTCTGAAAAACAAAGGAAAGATTTACAAAGGAAGCATATGTCAAGGAACTATGTAGCTTCATGGCTTTCTTAAATGTGACAAGTGTTTAATTTCTGTGTTAGAAAGTGTTTACATTACTTTTTTCTTTTAAAAGATGACTTTTTCAATTATATGTGCTAGATCCTAAAATACACACCAAGGGATATATCCTACTTTCGTACTGAAGATTTTTGAATGATTCTGTAGGCAAGAGCAGCTACTTGCTGTCTGTGAGGGAATGTTAGCCTTGGAGGTTACAATGCCTGTGTTACCACTGTAGATAACTGTAAATATATATTTAATTCCAGGAGGTCTTATAAGCCTGCATTATTGATTGCATCAGAAAATAGGAATATATTTATGCCTTGGTAAAATGAAAGGATTTGGGTTTTTGGGTAGACATACTGTTCCTTTATGTATAAAGATTATAGTTTTAATGGATTATAAACTTCTGGTAATTACTTATATAAGCTTTAAAAATTATTTTCATGAATATGCCTAGAAGTGATATGTGACTACGCTTTTCACTAACGAGATCCGAGTTGTCCAGATAATGCCAGGGTTTATGCAAGATGTAGGAATTTGGCTCCCAAGGAATATTATGGGGCGTGTAGCATTTGGGCAGAAAGAAGGTGAAGCGCAGCAGATGTTGTAGCGATAGTGTGAGGGTCAGGGTCAGGGAGCAGCTGTTAGCAGGGAAATGGTGAGCTACACGACAAAACCCCAAAATGTTATTGTGAGCACTGATACGCTGAAATGTTCTTAGCCGCACTGGTAAGAACAGGCTTCAATCTAGTCCTTCCCCTTGGGCTGACAGTGTCTGCAGGATCCTCTGCAGGCGAAGCTGAAGCCTTTCGAACTGAGTTGTAGCACATGTCCCCTGTGAGCTCACCTTGTCCTCGTGGGAAGAGAGTGTGTGTGTGGGGGGCGGGAGGGGAGGATGGTGAGCAATTCCTCCTGGTGTCCATGTTTTTGCAGCTGTCCATTGTAAGGAAATGTTTGTTGCATACCATGATAGCCTGCCATCCGTCTGGATTTTCGTTTTCTTCTGTAGAAGTCCTTCCAGTAAGAGCTGAACAATAATCTCCAATAAATGGTCTCCAATAAAATTAACATTTTTTTAAGATGTATAAAAATCTAGGTGAATTGCAGTGCAGCAAACTGCAGTTTGCATACGAGAGGTGGATTATCCATCATGTAAAAAGAAGAGAAATTGCTGCTGATTTAAACAATTGTATTTATACCTCCCCCTTCAATATTGGGCCTCACTTCTAAAATGCATGCATCTCAGCCACGCAGGAGCAGATTTCTGTAGTGTTATGGATGTCCTGGTAGTAGAACATAAATGCAGTGAGTAATTGTGGCGTGTTCTGAATTGTGCTCGTACAGATATACGGGCGTTACACTGCCCCAGCCTGTACCGACTGGGCTTTCACAGTTGAAGAAATTCCTTGTGCAAGAACTGAAGATGACTGTATCATGCAGTAATATTTTGCCTCTTTTGTGGTTCCTGAAAACTGTTTACAAAAATATTTGAATATTTTTGTGTACAAAGGTAGTTGATAGTCTGCTATCTGATACCACCTTTCCACAGAGCAACCGTAACCTCAGTCAGAAGCTTAAATACAGTGATTGATGTTACTATATACTCCTGAGTCAAGGGAGTGCAACTTCTTACCTGAAGTAACAGTATGTAGGGTGTAGTGTGTTAATTTTACTCAATTTGAGCATAGAGATAGTTTCTGCTCTAATAAGGGCCATGGTGAGGCTTTAGTGACAAGAGACTGCGTATGTCAGAGGTTTGTCCGAGAAAACCGAAATGGCCCATTTGGGCAGTGAAGAGACTATCGGAAGATATATAAGTCATGGGAGCAAAGTGAAACAGCGCCTTGATGTGGAAATTAAAACCTTCCAGCATTAAAGCAAAAGGAAGTAGGCTGACACTATTGAATAGCTCTCAGGTGTGATGACTGAGTGGTGGAAGGAGTGTGCGCGAACATGGTCTTCTATCTTTCTCAAAATAGCACCATTTTGGGACTGTTTTAGAAAAAAAAGTACAATCACAAAGCAGTTGTTGTTTTAATGTCCCCCATGACACGTTTCTCTGACCCCTTTGGAAGTGCCAAAGCTGTGATGGGATAATCGGGCAGATAATTCTGTCAGAGCCTATCATTTTAATGGAAATGTGTAAGAAGGAATTGCAGGGGGAGTGAAAATAAAGGATAACTTCCTTAGGAAGAAGATTTTAAATGTGATCTGTTTTGCTAGAATGAACAGGAGAGCTGTTGAATGCTCCACTTTGTCTCCACCTCCTGTGGCTGTGGTACCCATAGCCCAGCAGGAAACAGGCTGATACCTGGCATAAGCAGGGGAGCTGACACAGACTCATTTTCTGGCATGAAATGGACAGAGGGTGGACTCATGTGAGACTCCAGCCTGTTCATTTTCTCTTAATGGTGAAGAACTGATTTGGAAAAGGGGATGACATTTGAGAATTGTTTTAATATTACTTTGCCTTTGGAAGTACCAGAGGTGCAGCTTAGGGTTTTAAAGACATGCAGCCACCTGATGAGGAAAGACTGAGAGGACAGGCCAATAAACCAAGGAGCTGTTTGGCAGCTACATGGAAGTGTTTTTGTCCTTCATATTCAAAATTTTACTGAAATAAAGTTTTGCTTGGAATTTATTTCTTACTATGTGCAACCTGTCTTTTTGATACAAGATTCTGCCTAAGACAGGATAGTTAGGCATTCATTGCATGTTTTGTAAATATATGAGTATGCTGAGCTTAGTCTTCCCGGATCCCTTGTGAAGATGCTGTACTTGCCTGTATACCTCTCATGTGCCTCTCGTTAAATCACTTATAATAAGTGGCACTAACCATCTGCAATTAAATAAGTAAATATTTTTTTCTGATGTTTTATTTTTTTATAATGTGTAGCAGATTTTTTTTATTTCCTTCTCTCTGTATGCAAGATATTTGTATTCACTTATCTAGAATATATTTTTCCATCATTTATTTTATTTCCAATTTTAAGCCCAATTTTAAAACTAGAATGCTAGCTTTATGAAGTAAAAAGCTAGCATGTGCAACATCTGTCTGCTTTGTAACTAACTTATTTTTACTATGTCATTTAAACTGTGAGAAGAATTATTTTTGCCTGTCATCTTCACATTATATCTGTGTTCAGAGGTAAAACTTTTTGGAAGTGTCCTGCCCTTATACTTGACATACTGTGAAGAGCTAAAGCACTACAAAGAAGTTTAATACCTGCTTAGTGATTCTCCATCTTTATTAAAGTGTCCTGGAAAAATAAAAATTATTTTATGTGTGAACTAGAACAATTTTTAAAAATACAGAAAAGTGTAAGCACTTTGTGGTTCTTAATAGTTGTGACCAATTTATTTATTTCTCCTCTAACGAGGGTAGCTTTCTAGGATGCATTTCCTAAAATGCAGTATGTTATGTAGTGTGTTAGTATTAAAACATTAAACTCTGAAGTCATGAACGTGAAGAACTGAGCTTGCTTTTGTTGACTTGCACACTTCTTAGGGGTTATTACTGTTGTGCTCAAGCTGTGAAGTAATTTCTTATGGGTTCTCTGTTCATTAAAGGTGCCTTCTTTAATAGCTCATTATTCAGAACACTTTATTTCACTTTCTTTCTCCAGCACAAGAGAGTGCTGGAATCTTGATTATTAGCTGTGCTGTCCTTGTAAAAGTCACTCTGGAACTTATTTCTACAGGTGTAGGCTCTGTTCAGCCCTTTGCCTAGTTATTTCACAGGAAACTTGGCATCTGCATATTGACTATGAAATAAGTATCATAGCAACTCTTGTTTTGAACCCTCCTATTACAACTCTTCCTCAGGCTGAGCTGCTGATAAACCTTAGAGTACTTTGGAATTTCTGGCAGCTTACTTTTCCATTGGAATTACCTTTAAAAAAAAAAAAAAAAAACCTATCAATAAGGCTGGTGCTGTCTCAGTCCAGAAGGAGGGGATCTCTCTTGAGACCAGAATGTGCCGCAGAGCTCCTCTGCAGTCAGTGTTTTAATCGCTTTTATCCTTTCTCCCATTTGCTGTCTTGCATACTGGGAGCTAGTTGCTGTAGTTCCTCTTGTTCCTCCCCCTGCCTTCCCAACAGATTGCCACCTTGTCCTTGGCACCTTCATTCCAATGAGAAAGCTCAAGAAAAACAGTAGAAACGTTTCCTGCAAAGCTGAGGATCAGCAGTTTTGCAGAAGGAGGTTCAATTCAGATGTTGCATGTACTGGCTTTCGCGAGCAGGCGCGAGCTTGCCCTGACCCTGCTCTCCAGAAGCACCGCAGGCACCACAGGGCAGTGCAAAGCTACTGGGCTCGCAGCGGGGCTACCTGGCTCCTCCGTGTAGGGCGCTCTGCCCAGCACATAGTTTTGGGGTCTCTAGGTAGAGTCTGCCCGTGTTTGGAGCCCGGTGTGCGGCAGCATGGTTATCTGAACCTGCTGCTACAGGGCAAAGCCATCGTTGCCAGCTCCAGTGGGAGCCTGGACGGGAGGAAAGGTGAGAGAAGAGCTGTGTGGGAAGGAAGGAATGAGCATGTACATGAGGAGTGTGGGCAGCGGGGGCTAACTGAATATAGAAACAGAAGAGCAACCTCTGCTTGCATCTACATTTTCCTTCAGAAACTGCAGCAAAAGTTTGCTTTTTATTACCTGCAGTTTTTCTTTCTCTTGAGCCCTTTGATTTGTATGAAGCAGCAGTGCTGCAATGGCAGCTGTAAACATGAGTTCTTAATACCGCTGTTGGTATTCATGGCAAAAACATGGGCATGAAGAACAGCTTACGGAACAGTGAGGTAGTGATCTTTTTTTCTGCCTTTCATTTAATAGAAGCCGTTACCACATTTTCTTAGCACTTTACCAGTCAAACCTTTTCATCTATGAATATGTATTGTGAGTTGTCACTTCATGGTAATTACTCAAGCCACATTTTTTTCCAGTAAGTTAATAAATAGACTTTCAGTAAGTTCTGAGAGATGGAGGCAATTTTAGGACAAATTTTGTTTATAACTACAGTATATCAAATTAAAATGGCAAAAATCGTAATGAAATTGACCTTTTTATAAAGCACTTACTTGTCTGCTCATGAATTACTGGTAGTTTATAAGACTTATATAAGGGTGCTGGAAGTATTAAGTTTTTTTTTGCAGTCTGCTGGTATTTTGTCATGTATACATGAAGAGGAAATAAAGTAGAAATGTAAATAGGCTAATTTTATATTTTCAATATGGAAAATATGATGGATTAGTAGTCCACATCGCAAAGGGTCCTAAGTGCAGTGATTCAAAGCCTGAGAGCCTTGCGAGCTTGGAGGGAAGGGCGCAGCATGTGCATGCAGCATCTGGAGGCAGTCGGGTGCCTCAGGACAGGATCCGCAGAAACCAGGAGGAGGTACCTGGCAGCGTGAGAAGGATGGAATCTCACCTGCACACAGCTTACATTGGAGTTTGAGCTGAAAGCTAAAATTCCTACTTACTTAATGGGAATATTGGTTCATGCCCTGTAGGGCAATCTAACAGAGCAAAAGCGAGACCGCGTCTCCCACTAGTTCTCAGGCAAAACGACCACTGTGGAAATGCGCCTCTCATATCACGGGAAAGGGGCTCCTGAGCTGATGGATGAGGGTGAAGGAAAAGGATAGCAGTGCTGCCTTTTATCTCTTCTCCTCCTCTCAAATTTTCTAGAAAAAAAAAACAAGAGGGAAAGAGAAAAAACATGTGTCATACTACTGCAAATTGTGTCATCTAACCGATCTGGACGGAGCCAGCAGGGTGCACAGGACAGAACTCCAGGAGATGTCAGATTCTGGTCTCAAAATGGGGCAGGCACAGAATTAGTGTCGAAACAAAAGGACTTTTGAGTCAAAGTTCTGAATTTCAGCATGCTGCTTCAGGCGACCGTGCTTTCGTTATTGTATTAATCTAGAGTACTTCAAATTTGTTGGCATAGATGAAGTAGCCCTTGTTGTGAGGCTCACTTGAATGAGTTTCCAGGTTCTGCTTCTGTATTTTATGTTTACATTTCAGCTTTAATGGAACATCAAGGAACCAGTTCTTGAAATAACATAAAATGGTTCGTAAATTATCTGGAAGTACTGTGCAAGAATTTTTGTTTTATCTTGGCCTCAAAATAATGTTTCCATTGCTTCTTTTCTAAACATGCTTGTTTTCTAAATAGGCAAACAAAAAACTGTTGCAAATTGATCAGTTAATACTCACAAAACATGTTTTATTGCTATTAGAGGCACTATTCTGTTTTATGAAAGACTACAAATTTATATTGAATACTAGGAGAATGGGAAGAAAGCAATCTAAGTTTGTAAGGTCTTGTGAAAAGATTGAAGAAATACTCTAAGCGTCACACATAAGTACTTCAAAAAAAAGGATAATTTTCAGATAAATTGTTTCTTTTTGAGATTAGACAATGGAAATGTTTATATTTCTTCACTTTACCTGTAAAATTTTTCATTTTTACTTCTAGTGAAAAATTGAAAATTGTTGAATTTTTGATCAAGGAAATGGTTAAATTTAGCCAAATATCTTACTGAATGTGAGGAAATAAATTGTATGTCTGGTGGCGGTTAGTTAAGATGAACCATGCCTTCCTCCTGTGCACTAATGAAATTTGGGTGCCCTAGACACTTGAGCATGATGATGGATTATCCATGCCTTGTTTATATCAATGTTTTGTGATTGCAATAAGAGGTCATGAATTAAATGCCTCTTTACCAATAATAATTACTTTGTCAGGGTTTATATGTCCAATATCACTTAAGCTGCAGCTCATGAAAAGCAGAAAATGTATCACTAGTTTTCACTAGCAAAAACCTTTTCCATTTTAAATTTGAGAGAAATGTTTCACCATTCTGATCCTTTGTTTTCTGTGGGAGGGAAAGCAAAAAAGTCCCACCTTCTTATATTTGTGTTTGTATGTGAGATGTATGTGTTCATGCTTAAACTGAGTTCTATATTCATGCTTGTCCAAATTGTGTAATCTAAGAAATTTCCTCGTTAGATATTTTCACCTACTAGGAAGGAGAGAGGTCAAAAATTGATCAATCAGGTCTTACCTTAGTATTCTCCTGTTCAGTTTTTTGTTTCCCCTGGGTTTTTTATCGGGTATTTCCTCCACTTGCAGAAGAGGGCAGCACCACAGAAAGACAAGAGATTGTTTTTAAGTGCTTACGTGGACTATGTTGCACATCCCCAAGCACTGAAGGAACTGCCTTCTCTGAGGACCATTAGCAGTAGTCTCTGCTGTTGAAAGAAATTATTATGAGAGAGAAAAAAAGGAAGGTAACAGCTGCTTGTAGTTGGACTAGGAAGGTATATGTGATTGTACATGTATGCTTTAATTTAATAGTAAAAAGCTTACTGGTCTTTATAGTGTAGTCTGTAGTCTCTTTCTTTGTTTGAACCTCTGTTTAAAACAGTCATTTAAAAGGTGTTAGCAAAAGAGACAGTTTGTGAGGCCATATACCCTGGAAGCAAGGAGCGTTTTACTTCGCTTGCCGGTGATAAACACAAATAAAGGGAGAACAGTTTAGGAAGTCTCCTTTCTCCATATAGAGCTTGTGAGGCAATAGAATTTATCTGCTTAAGCTCTTCCCAAAGCCGACTGAGAACTGTATTCAATGATTTGAGAGATCTTTGTGAAACCAACCCCACATTTTTAATGTAGCACGTTAGAGTTGTTGTGCTAATATTATCATAATTACCAGGCGATCTGATGAGCGAGAGGGAAGAATTAATAGGAGGAAAAGAAAAAATAAAAAGGAGAAAAGAAACAATGCTGCTATAAAAATCAGGGAAAACAAAACAGATGTATCCCTGGAGCTCCTGCTTGGTTAATGTCGCCTGCTTTTGTAATCAACGCTATTTTTTATAGCTGGGAGTGTTTTATGTGTCTTCATTATGTTAAAAATCGGAGTAATAAATTCTGGGTGTGACGAACATCATCTTTCCTTCTGTGGTGAAGAGTGAACATCTGTCTTAGTGTGTCTTCATCATAATTCCTTGCAAGAACTCGTCTTTAGTTCTATCCTCATCCTTTGACAAGGTGTAATTAATTCAGCAACCTTTTACCTTGCGTCGCGGCAAGTTGATGGTGCAGATGCAGTTCAGTGCAGTGCAACTTTTAAACAAGCTCAGCTGGAGAAACTGGTGTCAAGCTGCCCCCAGCATCAGGCAGCTTATCTCAAGTTATTTTATTACTGTGTGCATGTTTGGGTTTCATTTAGTTACATTTAGGGACGTTCTGCAGATGCAGCAGTGATGACAGGCCTGCCCATGTGTTGTGATATTAGATAAAGATACTCCTATTTTGACATGTCTCATGGTGATATGGGGTGGGGGGAGGGAGGAGGTGTTCATCATCTTGGATAATCAGCTGGGGGGCTGAATAAAAATGTCTTTGTTCAGTGCCATTTGCCTATGTTTCACAAAGTCTGTGCATTTCAGGAGTTTTAATAAAAAGGGAGGGGAAAGGAGTGTGATGCCCGAGTGGGATCAGATGCACGTCATACTATCTGGCACATTATGGTCAGTTCCAGCATGCATGGAGTTGGACAGGATTTGAGAGTAGAGAGACCAAGGCAAATGCTCCTTGTTTGACTATGTTGTATAAAACGTAGCTTTGGAGGACAGATTTATATTCCCATTTCTTTGTTCATTTCCAGTTATTTCTTTTTTAGCTTCTCTAAGTTTTATAGTTGGAATTTCAGTAGTGTTTTAGTTGGAATTTAAGTAGTTTCTATTGTTGTACATCCACTTTCTTGTAGAATTATCATTTTTGCCTCAACACTGCTCCTTTTTGCTATGTGAATTATTTAATAGAATGTAAAACAAACTAATACTTATAGAAGCTAGTGCAGAGTAGCCGAAATATTGAATTCCTGTAAAACGCTGCAGAACTGGAATTCATATATAATAGGCTGCAATACATAAAAAGAAAATGATTAAACCCTATCTCACTTATCATAGATCTTTTTAATAGGAACAAAATCCGCACCATTGGTTCCAGACCAATGTATTTCCCATTCACAATGCTTTAGTGCATAACTTATAAATCTCTCCTCATCATCCTACATTACTTTTTCAAAGCAAGACTAACATCAAGCAAGACAGGATGAATGAAAGTCAATGAAGGTCGACGAGACAATCCAATTATTAAAGATTCTGCAAAGAACACTACTGTGATTTATAAAAGAATTAGCTGTGGATTTCTGTATCGTTATTGACAGGAGTCATATTAGTAGAACCGTAGTATATTTTCTATGGTAATCTGCTTTAGATCTGTTTTTGGTTGTCTAAATCTCATCTGTTTCTGTAGTATGTCTGAGTGTCCACTGGTCATACTCTGTTTAAAATATCTTCCAAAGGCCATATTTATAATTCACATTTCATATGCCTCTCCTGTTTCTTGAATGGAAGAGGTCTGTGAGGAAACAGTGTACAGTTCCATGTTAACAACAGAGTTAAGATTACATAATCATTGCATGCCTCTGTGCCTAATTTGCCTAGTGCTTTTTTGCTGCAGAATAGGTCACCCCTTGGGAGGATAAAACACCTCTGTACAATAGAGAAAACTACTGTTTCTGGAACCTGTTTATAGCAGAAAGAGGGAGCTACCTCTATAAGAGTTTCGATATAAAATTTCAAGTGTGTGTGCATATATATTAAAAATATATAAGCCCTTTTAGTAGCATTTTAGGCAGTTTTAAACTTCTTCATTTAGAGAGAAAATGCAGTATTGTTATGTAGCAGCACAAAAATAGGTGGTGTGTCTGGATAAGGATGTAGGCAGCTAAGGTCAGTATATAAGTGAGTTTTTTGATAAAAAAGAAGAGAGTCTAAATAAGCAGTTGCTGTCAACCTTAGAAACGAATCTTAGCTCTGCTTCTATTTTAGATCTGTCTGAAACTTGTCTGCTTTTTTACCCCCTATACAAATAAGTCTGATGAAAAATATTACTTCTACCTACAAGCATTGTTTTGTTAGGATTGTGGGAGCATATATGAATCACTGGAAATAAGATCCTGTAACCACTGGTCAATGCACTTAGCTACACAGTACTGTGTGGTGTTTATAAACAAAGTCCAAATGACTACACTTGTTTACTCCCCTGAGACAAAATGAGAACAGTTAGCCAAAATACCAATTTTAAGTTTTTGCCCTCTCAGCTTTGTATCCCATGTTGTCTGTATAACCCATATTTGCCCTCTCAACTTTGTGTCCCTTCTTACTTTACTTCATACCGCATATTCTTCGTATGAAAAGCAATTGTTCTTCTCATGAAGCAGCAGGTGTGTGTGTATGTATGTAAAAATATATGTATTCTTCCCCACTAACACAATCCGAGGAAAACGTGGTCATGTGTTAAGAGAAGCTCACTAAATTAAATATCAAGTGACTGCTGTTACAGGATGGGTGGATGAGCACCATAACATCAAAATATCAATTGCTAGAAATGACAATGGAGCTGTGAAGGAAATTACATACTGCTTATACTGGTATAGTAAAGATTGCAGATTGTGAGATTACGGTGCTGATTATGAATTTTTTTACAAGATTTCTTTTTAAAACATCAAAATAACTCCTGCAGTTTGTGGTGTTTCGCTCACTGACAGCAAAGGAACAGGATCTATTATTGAACGACACTTAAAGGCATCAACAGTTTCAAAGCATTGCTCTTTTATTTATTTATAAGCCAAAATTTAAGAGTATTTGTCTGCAATAGCAAAATGCCTGTCTAAAATTGTTATTTCTACCACAGTAAGTGTAAGGTATATCCAGGTAATACCACACTACTTTTGACAGGTAGTAAATAATTTTTGAAACCTGGAAAATTGTAAGACTTGCATGGTATACAGAGAGAATGAAAAACTTGTTTCCAACCAAGCGGGTGTTGAATGTCGAATAAACGCTGAAAAGTTTCCCTGCCAGTTAGTAAGCTGTTCAATGCTGATAGTCTATAATCTTGCTCATTTTGTTACTGATACTTTTAAAAACTACTTTTATGACCCCCAAATATGTCGCTTGTATGGAATAAGTTATTTGTATTTTAAAGTTTTAAGTTCTGCAGTAGATCTGTGATCTTAGATGTTTATTCTGTTCTTTGTTCACTAATGCATTTCCTTACTAGCTAGTGCAAAGCTGTTTGAAAGAAAGGACTCAAATACTCTATAAAGAGAGGAGGGGAAGGCTGTAGCAGAGTGGTCCTCCTATTACATTAGCTGTACAGAGATTTATTTTTCGTAGAGAAGCTAATGTTGTCAAAAAGAAAGGACTGAATTTCTGTTTCTCTGTGCCTAAATTTAAAACATTCCTGAGTGTTCAGAAGCCATTGCCATGAACAGAGCCAATCCAGCACACTTTGATTTGTCAAAGCCCTTCGTTAGTCAAAATCTTCCCAAATGGCTGGGCTGGCTGTTGACGAAACTAAAAGGCCTGTGCAGATATCTCATGCACTGGTTACTTGATGTAGGAAGGAGACTTGTGATAGGGGTCTATAGAAACAAGAGGTGATCGCTACCCATTTTTTGTTTCTGACTGAACATTTTTATCAGAGTTTGTTCCTTCTCCTTTGAATTTCTTTTCGGTTTCACTACTTTCTGAGTACCCAGCCTCCAAGGCGTACTTTTGGCTTGTAATTAGCAGACATGCAACGAAAAAGGTTTTGCTTGCTGAAAATTGTTGTGTTAAAGAAAACTGCATTTGACCTCTCACTGTATCCAGTAACCCCTGGACTGGAAGCACTTGAATGCATTGTTTTACCTAAAGTCCTCTTTGCAGCCCTCACCTCGGAGCTACCTTTTGAGGTGTGCGCTGGGCGGGCGCTTGGTCTGCATGCAGTGCAGGACTGCGCTTGCCCCGCATGCTGCAGTCAGCAACTGAGCCGGGCATTGAGGTCTGAGTTCACCCGAGGCTCCCTTGTGGACTAGATAACTCAAAACCTGTATTGTTTCCGAGTCTGGTGAAATCAAGAAGACATCCCTGCAAACTCAGACTGTCCTCAGGCTTTTGGGCTTTGCAACTCCAGACACAGTGAGATGTTGCTTGTGCTTTTTTCCTGGGAAGTCCAGTTCTGTCCCAGAATCAAAACAGGGTGTTGCATTGCTGTCATTTGCGTTGTGAACACATACTGCTCTAAAAAGAAAAAAGGAAGGTGTGGAGGTGTTTTAAGGATATCCCTGATAATTTTATCCTCTTGTATAGTTGTTGAGCAGTAGTGTTTAGCAGTAGAATTAAGCAGGTCAAGAATTAGATTTCAGACATTCAACCATGTCTAAATGCAGTGCTCATTGGGCTCAAAAGCCTGCCCATATCCAATTTCTGAACAACTCCAAGAACTACTAATTACAGTGTGGTTGTCCCTCCTCCCTCTGTCCTCCTCTTTTCCCTGAGAGTCTGTATTCTTCTTACTGTGAGGGACTTCTGCAGAAAGAACACCGCCTGGATGGATGGCTCCCCGTCTTGGACATGCAAGCACTTGGGTTGGTTGTTGAGCTGCAGAGGGAACCCTGTTTGCTTTCAGTGCTTTAGTAAAGAAAACATGCTGTGAGATCAACTCTTGCCTCTGATATGCTCTTTAGTAACAACATCCTGTGTATTCATTTTAACAAATCTAACAGTCACGTGTGAGCAATTGCAGTATAGCACTGCATGTAAGGGCATAAGCAGTTAGATTTAATAAGGAATAGGTATCAGCATGAGCATGGAAAAGAGGAAAAATAGTCTTTATAGAAGTTAGAAATGTGATGTGTGATTGAGATGCTATAACTTTGTACTTATCTGTAACTTCGGGAAAACACAGAGGTGTTTGTAGTGGAAGTTCATACTTAACAAAGTGTTATCTTTTGAAATACTTAGTTTACCTACAAAGTGTTACATTTATGCAATAGTTGGCACTTCATAGCTACCGAATTTTATTTTAAAACCTTAATTATAAAACAAAAGTAGTTGGAGAAATAGATATATCACAATAGTAGTGGTAACATTTCATTCAACTGGTAACTGTGACAGATGTTATATGCAATGGTATGTTACCTTGAGACACTAGTTTTGTGTGGAGATAGGCCAAGAGAGTGTGTTTAAGTTCAGAATGGTTAATAGATTGCAGTAAGACTTTTTCTTTAATTAAAAATGCCTTAGAAATGGAATATAAATTTAAGATATGGTATAGTTCAAATTCAGTGCAGTCAGTAATGGGTATTGCATGAATCTGTACAATGGCAATATCTGAAATTTTTTGATATTTTGATGGTTGCATATAATTATGTGAATGATAAAAAGAAGGGACTTTTGCTTTAATCTGCAGGTAAACAGAACAGTAATATTTGAATTTCAGAGGACATCATTCTGGCCACTTCTTGGAGGAAGAGAATAAGAAAAAGGCCCTGCTCTCTTTCAAGGATGATCTTTTTTTTTTTTTTTTTTTTCTTTCTTATCTATCTATGGATGAATGTGCATACCTTATGCATACCTTATGTTTTCTTTCAAATTTTCTGATAGTGATAATAATAAAAATTATTGATGAATGTTTTGCCTGAGAAACAGTGTGGAATTTTTTATTCACAAAAAGATTGGATTTTATTGTGTATATACTCAGATCACCCATACTTTTTTTTTCGGTAGGTGACAGATCAGTCAGTGAAAGCATTTGCTGAACACTGTCCTGAGCTGCAATATGTTGGTTTTATGGGCTGCTCTGTTACATCTAAAGGAGTCATTCACCTCACCAATGTAAGTACTATAGCTACTTCTAGTTTTTCCTTTCTATTTGTGACAATTGCCAAAATACAGATACAAACAAAGCTGCATTTTTACATTTAATGAATAACCCTGTAATTGATAGAGCCATGACAGGACAAATGAAGCTTGCACCTTTCCAATTTTTCTGCTTTAACTCTTTTATCATAAATGTGTTCAATGGATGGTATTTCTTCTGAGAAATTGCAGTACTATGTATGCCAGTCATCTTCAAAATGCCTCGTTAAATGAGATTGAGTTTCAAAAGTTCTATTGTTTGTGTTGCCAATTAAACGGAATTGCAAGACTATGAGGCAAGAGTCTTAGAGAATTTATATACATCCTGTATTTATGTAAATTTTGTATGGATTCACTTCTGTATTCTGTGTGTATCTATAGATTCATTTTATTTTCTTTTCTTTATCTTTACCTAAGAGGAGTGATTTGTGGGAGAACTCTCTTGTGTGACTACAGAAATCGATTATATTGAATGTTTTAATTAATGATCTAGATGAACTGGACAAACAGTTTTAACAAAACATTTTAATTAAATATGGCTAATTAAAATTAAGAGCTAACACAAAACTGGGAGATCATGCAAATATAAGGGAAGACAGAGGAGGAAATACATCTCTAATAGATGTATTACTATTTATTGATAGGAATTAAAAAAAAACGGGAATTGGAACCTTCCATAAGCAGTAAAGATGATAGAGACCATATTGAAAAAAATGTAACGTGGCTGGAGAAAATTCAAAATTTTTATTTTGTATGTCTGGTTTTGTGCAGGCGTGCAGCCCTCTTGTCATGATAGTGAATTCAGCATATATTTAATATATGTTGATTGGTTTAAGGGAGATTAGTAGTTGAAGATACGGATAAATGGAAAAGCAATCAAAAAATTTGAAGAAATTAATTTGTTTGGTAAAGGTACAGAAGTTGTTTAAAACACACCCTTATCTGTGGGAGGGAGAAGTAATACAATAATTTTCAGATCCTAAATAATTCAGTATGGATTGTATTTATATGCACGAAATTGGAAACGAATAGACTAACGAAGTTAGTCTGACAGAGCACTTATGTCATCTAAAGTAGCTTGGGAAACTGCAGCACAGATCATCTTTCAGCTGAGTCCTTCAGTTACTGGGTTATTCAAACCTAGGCTTACTGGGTGTTAAATAGGCGATCATTATGTTTAGTCCCTCTACGAAGTGACTTCAGTCAGTTTCATGATACTAGGAATCAAGAGCTTTATTTTCTTATTAAGATTTAGTTCTGATCTTAATGTGGTTTAGTAATAAATGGTTCGGAGTCAGGAATTATAATAGAACTGACATAGCTGTAGATTGCCTTTCGGAATACATCTGGGAGTCAATTTTATCCCCAAATGGGAGAAAGTCATACCGGGTAGGTGGGAGGTGTAGGTGGTTTTTCCTGGAACACGGGACAGGAATTCCTGTTTCCTTCTCTCAAGTTGCGTCCATAGAAACTTAGGTCATTAATACAGCAAAGACACTGATGTGACAGCATCACACTTTCTCTTTTCATTTTTTTCTCTCTTCCTCTCCTCCTTTCCCCTCCCCTCTCCTCTCATTCTTTTCCTTTCTTTTCTTTGCATTATTATTTTTTTAAATTTCAGATATGTTCAGGGAATTTGTGAATCTTGAAAACCTCTTTTCTTGTAGCATTTGCTAGTTATTTCACTTGGTTTTAGTATTAAGCATTTTTTCTTTACTTACCCTTCTTCTTATGGTGCTATATTATACTGTCTTGATGCATTCTTTCTCTGTATGTAAGAATTTTTGGGTTGATCAAATGCTGGTCAAGTTTATCGGTGCAGTACTTGAAACAGTATTTTCCCTAACTGGAATATTGTTGGGGAAAAGTGTGTTGTTGACAACTTCAGATTTCATATTGGACTGAAAGCATCAATTCTGAAATGTGTGATGTTTCTGAGTAAACACTTTTTAGAGATTAAAGGGTGTTTTTCCTGGCTTGTTCCTGACGATGTAATATAAACTAGAATTTTTACATGTTAAAACATGTTCAAAATATCTTGTAATATTTTTGAAACTATACTTTCTATGGACAATACATCATGCCTTCTCTGATCTGACTCTGGAAGGTTTGCTAAGTATTATGATGATAATATGCTTCTTTAGTGTTAAAGCAGAGGCCTTTAGGGAAATATGCTGATGTTGTGTGCTGAGGAACAAAGAGCAGCTTTGCCCGGGCCTGCAGCAGGAGAGGAGCAAAGGCAGTGCTGAAATTCTGGCTTCTTTATTCTGAGGCTATTGGCAAGTGATTGCTGGTTAGTCTTGCTGAAGCAGCTTCACTAGTTGTTGGGCTGCTCCTCTACCAGGTGTCACTGCTTCCCCTGTAGTAGAGCAGGCGTTGCCGCCGAACCTCTGAAATGCCCTGACATCCAGCCGAACCATGTTATATTTCTACAATTCTTCTTTAGAGCTAAAAAAAACCTTTAGCAGAGGGTGATAACAAATCTCTGGGGAGCAATAACTTCCTTAACTCCGTGAGTTCTTTTTTTAGAATTCATCTGTTAATGGTATTATTTCTTTAATACTATGAGTTCTTTGTTTTAAACATCACACATTTCTTTTAATGGTCAATTTTGTGGTCAGTTCATAACTGATACTTCATAAGTGCGTAGTATTAACGCCAGTTCCCTGTTCCTATGAGATCTGAAATCTGTTCTTAGCTCTGCACGGTCTGCCTGAGGTGTCCTGTCCCAGGTTAGCTCCCTTCTGTCCCTCTGCTTCCTCCCTGCAAGCTGGAGCTAACGATACTGCCTTTTATGGAAATGCTTTGAAAATTAAAGTTGTATAAAAAAATGATTCTTTTGTTATTAGTATATTTCCTCTCCAGTAACTTTTGTTCTTTAAAATTAGCAGCACTTGAAAATTCTGATTTGTAGCATTGCTGAATCACAGATCTTTCTTAACAGATGTTTGAGAGTTGTAGCAGTGAATATGTTGCATGTGGTAGAAAAGAAGAAACACTCCAGTGTTTATTTTAATTGGTTTTGCTCCAAAACATTGTGACATTTAAAAATAAAAAAGTCACTTCTTGAGCAAAAATATTATCTAGTGACTTTTATTTTTGAAGCTATTATAAACTATAAAAAAAATGCACCTACAGTAAAAAATGACTATTAGTGCTGCATATATGTGTACCGAGAGGGAGAGAGTCTGTACGTGCAAAGGTCATTGTGATGTATGGAGTTTAGGTAATTGCACTGAAAATGGGATGACCAGACTGGTAATTTTTTTTTTTCTTCTGATTTTTTTGATCCTGTATCTTTGCCCGGTTAAGTAGGCTGTATTTTCTCTCCTCCTTGTGGTAAATGCCTTTCAGCATTTTAACTGTTGCCTTTCTTGTTGCATTTTAAGAGCCAACATCTCTCATCATATAGACATGGTTTTGTTTCCAAGCTGCTGCTATGGGGTCTTCCTTTGAGTTCTCACATATGTACTAATGTAATGCTCTGTAGCCATTTCCTTCTATCTGTATTTCTATACTATATCCTCTCTGCAGAAAACAGCTGGGTGAAGTGTATTATACACATTTTCGTTAAAACAAGTATGAAGCCTAATTGGACAACAGCTTGATAGAAAAAAATTTCTAACTTGTTCCCAGTACAAGAACTCAGTTTATTGAAGAAAACTAGTTTTGGAATAATATTATCTTGGTCTCATAATCCTGTTACCTGAGGGCCATGTCCAGTCTACTCCATCATATTTGTGTCCGACTTGGTGACCAGTGTGAAGTCAATCAAAATTTGGATTTATGGAGCAAATATTTGGGACACTTTCAGTACAGAGATTATTGGCTTGACAGATTTATAGTGGTAATCTAAACA
Organism: Crypturellus undulatus; assembly: GCA_013389825.1. Classification (NCBI taxonomy): domain Eukaryota; kingdom Metazoa; phylum Chordata; class Aves; order Tinamiformes; family Tinamidae; genus Crypturellus; species Crypturellus undulatus. The sequence goes on along the minus strand of VWPW01012160.1, from coordinate 17,059 downwards.
TAGCTAGAATGATCCTGAAAATGCCTCTTCTAAACTGAGTTACTATATGCTACCTTTTCTTCAGTTACTGATTTATTTTGACACGAAGTACTCTGCGTTATGCTCTTTTTATAGTAACATTTGAGCATATCTTCCAATCTTAAGATCAAGAGAATGATTTTTTTTCTCTTTGGCAAGGTCAAAAGAAAACAGTGTCATTTGTTTATTTGTTTGTTTTTTATTTTTAATCAATCTAACAAATTACACTTCTTACCTTGTATTTGTGTAAGCTCTCCTTTTAGACACTAGTATATTTGTCCCCATCATGACATAACCACATAAAGGTTTTGTCAAATAAAGTGTTCTGAGCATAGTGATTTGGGAAGATTTGGTGCTATAAACTCTGTAACAACTTTTATTTCATCTTCTCTAACTAAACCAGACTATTTTGTTGCGTGGAGATGACTTTGTCCATCTTAAAAGGTTATTTTTAACTGTGTAAGGTTTTATTAGTTTCTACATGTTGCACATTAAGTAGAGAAAATGTTACAGGGAGGCTTGCTTGCAAAACTTAAAAGGTTTTGGTAGCCCATAGGTTTGTGAAAATTTCCAAAACAAAGTGGTTCATTAGATGTACTTGAGAGAAAATAATATAAAAATAAAGCGTAATTTTTAGGAATAACAAGATTAATCAGCAATTTTTATTTTCAGGTTATAAACTCCAAATCTTCTAAATCAGATACTATATTGTATGTGTGCACCTAATGTACACTGTATGTAGTATGTGTGCACTCTTCAATAGTGGGTTTTAAAACAATTTACAAAAGAAGTCAGTATATTTGTTTCAGTAGCGTAACTTGTTTATGTTTGCAATAAATAAGAAAACAAATTATTATCATCAGTGAACTTAGAAGCAGTAGCAATTTGAATATAAATGCCTTTCATTTTGCTCTTCTGCTTTACTATGTTGCATTACAAAATAAAGAAATATATTGAATACATTTATTTCATTACTAAATGTATGTCTTCAGTTTCTTCTGAGGTATGGATTCTTTTTCAAATACATATATACACTCTTCAAAACAAACTGACTTGCTTTATATAAGTGATGGAAAATTGATGAAAAAGCCCTTTCCTGTGCTTAAAACACAGGGTTTAAATCATTTTGAACCTTTTCTTATTTAATCAATGGAAGCTCAATATTCTGTGGTACTTAACTTTAAGGAACCAAAAATCATGAATGTGGAAAACATGAAAACAGACTGAAGCAAAATAGCCTCTTAAATATTCAATCAGTTTCAAGTTATTTAAATCATGTATGATTACTATTTCACATGTATATTAATTGTATACTTCAAGTTACTTTTTGATTCTTTACTCAGAATTAATGTATGTGTCCTTCTTCTAATAGCTTATTGATTCCATTGACAGAATAGTGAAAAGAAAATGAATGATCTTTTCTCTTCTGATTACTATTTTTACTTCCTCTGACCATGCATTTCCTCAGGAGAGTGTAAGCAGAAAGCACCTTATTCCCTGAAGACATGTATAAAGAGTCAAGAAAAGTAAGCTTAATTAGCCAGAGGTGGGAATTTAAAGCTCATTATTTCATTATAAATACTTTACTTCAGAAATAATTGAGCTTTAGTTCTGAAAAGGATTGATCTTCTGTGAATTGTTCTATTTTTAAGTAAACATACCTCCACAAGAATTAAGTTGGAAAAGTTGAGGAAAAGAGTTGCAAATTCATTATATCACTATATTCTCTTACAATAACAGCTTAATATTCACGGCAGTTGGTAAACCCAAACTAGGAAAAAAACAAAAACTGTGATCCATATGGTAACAGTAGTCTTCATCTAAGCTATATGAAATTTATCTAAAAAAACAGTCCTTTCCCCATTTTTAAAATTTGAATAACTTTCAAATGCTCTGGATTCTAAATATTTCAAATATTTTTAATGTTATCAATTTGAGTAATTGAGATAGAAGGCTTGAGGAATCCAATTTTGTCCATTTAGGGACAAAATTAATGTAATAATCTCTGAATCTTGAAATATTTAACTTACATAATATTTAATTAAAATCAGCCAACAAAAGTATTGAATATTGTAATTCATATTTTATGGTAATTTTATTGTAAAATAAAATTGGCTTTTATTGTAATTTTATATAAGTATGTTAATTCCAAAGGTAATTTATAATTTCCTAGCAAAATAGTATTTAATATTTAATACGACTTTTGAAAGAAAGTATTTTTGTCTTTTTTTTTAAAAAAAACTTCCTTTTTTTCAGACCACTTTGTGATACAAGCAGTTAATTTGCATCTATCAGTTCCTTTCCTGTAAGTTTTCACAAGCAATCTACTTCAGCAAAACTTTGAATGCTGGACTGCTGATTTCTCTGTGTCCTTAGTGGGACTGAGGTGCGCTCCAGCAACTTTCTGTCCTCTCCTAATCTTAGCCACCTATCTAGACTATAAAATTTAAATGCTGTTTTTATCCTCATACAATTTTAAAACACAGGTTTTCCTGAGTCAATGTTCAGTAATTCCAAAAAGGTTATAAATGGCTCACAAAGTTAGTTTTATTATGCTTCTTTCCTCCAATCCTTTCATTTTATGTTTCATTTCATGTCTTTAAACCTTCTGTATGCTGTCTGCATTGTCTGTTTTAATCTCACATTAAAAAATCCCCTTTCAGTTAAACACATCATCTTACTGCTCAAAGTGAATGTAAAACTTTAAATTCTGCTCGTGGAGCTATAGAATAAAGCGTTGGAGAAAAGGTGAATATTTGAAGAAGAATGACCCTAAAATTGCTCGATAAAAAGACATTACTCAGGAAAAGTTTTAATTATTCTGGCGCCCTGAGAATAAGTATTTTAGTAATAGAATACCCTCTTTCTATATAAAAATGCTTATTAAAGGTATGTTATATTAATCTTGGTCTGTATTTATGCACGTGCTTAAGCATTCCAAGTCCATGTTTTGTTTTATTTATAATTTAAATGCCCCTTCATTATGTAATAGTGCAAGAGCTAAAAATTGCAAAACTGGAAAAAAACAGAAAAAAATCACTGAGAAAAGTTTGTTATAATGGAATGGGACTTTTTATTATAACAAAAAAAATATTTTCTAGATTCCACACTTTTACATTATTTTGTATTTTGAAGATGACTTTTTGAGTCATTACATTGCAATGTTTTTTTTCTTCTTTTTAAAATTTTCCATTGAAAAATAAATACGTTATGTCATTCTCTTCCTTAGACTGTTATCTTATGGTCTACTTAGATTATGAAAAGGAGATCCTGATATCCCTTTTATTTTCTGAAGTTTTGGGATTCTCAAAGATCACTATTAAAACTTTCTCGTCTTAAAATAAGGACCAGGTGGGAACTCCATTTATGAGAATTCAGTATAGCTTTTGTACTTTTATACTCTGTTTCTGCTGGTTTGAGCACAACATGGAATGCCACGGTTAGTTGCCTTTGAAGATATTCCTAATGTCAAATTGCAGCTCGGTAGCTTCTCAGCGCTGGTGCAATTCTGCAAACTTTGCATTGAATTGATCTGGCATGCTTAAAAAAAGCCCAAATCTTCTCTTTAAATGCTCATCCATTTTTATTTAATTAGTTTTGGATACGTCTCGTAACTTTGATGTTTACATTTCTTCTTGTATGACAAAGGAATGTCCGCGTCATAGAGGTTTATGTCTTTATATACTTTTAGATGTAAAACTGCTTCTAGATGTGAGGGTTATGTAAAATTCATGTAATTGTTCTTGCAATTCATTTATAATACCAGTAATTAGTTTGGAATTTGTCACTGTAACGTGTAATGCCTTACAAACACCCTTTTGCATTTAAAAAAGGCATTTGCCTTTAGAAAATTGATTTTTTTAAAATTAAAAATGGCTTCACATGTATTTCAAACAATTCCCTCACTGGTAATGCATGCTGCTCTCTGTGATTTAAGTGGGTCAGAGAAGCACTCTTGCTTTATTTGCTATGGTCAGATCAGTCAAAAACATTTTGGAAGTCCAGTACTTAAGGGAATGTGTTTCTTGCCTCCCAGCCCTTGCAAGTCAGTTGTTGTCCAACACCAGCAACTTCAAACTTCTAAGGTGCTAAGATTTGCTGGATTAAAATACTTCATGTCTTTATAAAGAGGATTTAACCCAACAGACAGGTCAGGTATGAGGTAGGCATTTTGAAAGATTATGAAAGTAAAAAGGACGAGTGAGGGCTGACTTCTGTGCACATTGAAAATAGTGGTAGAATATTATGTGAAAGTGAGAAACAGTAAGGAGAGAAAAAGGAAGGATAAAGTAAGGATAAAGTTACTTCAGTAGGGAAATACTATCTATTTTGTCACTGACTTCTATTAGAATCTCAGTGTAGTTTTGACTCTACCTATGCATTGTAACAGCCTGATTTTACTGGGAAATCATAAATTTTCTGCTGTATTCATCTTTGCTTCAATGAGGTCAGTAGCCTGCTGTCAACCTTCACCTTACTTTCTTTGGTTTAGGAGATCTGACTTTAATTGCCATTAGCATCACAAGTTCGCACGTGATCATGGTGAATTTATTTGTGCCTCGTTCCGTATTTCATCCGCAGGGGGAAAGGTACTATGCCACCTCAAGAAAGATAAGTGGAGTTAGTGCAGTGGATATCATGGGAATACACGGAGAATCTGCTAAATCAGAATTTGGCAAAGTTGTCTTGCTGCAAAATGTATATATTTATGTTGTGTATTTCCTTAAACCCATGTTAGCTCTAAGACATTTGTGTGTGAAAGCTAAGAAAGCAGAAACCAAGCGTTCAGTTCAACAACATGCCCTTCTTTATAGTTCCCTTGCCCTAAGTGAAAAAGTTTCTTACATATAAGTTTCTGTTCCTGCCCCTAGATGCATGAAACACAATTAGAATGATTTGTCAGAGCTTGTGCATGCAGTTTATTTACAAAACAGCAATAGAGCAAATTCTGCTTGCACAGGAAGAACATTGCAGAGCTACTCATTAATTTGCATTATTAGAACTGATCACAGGACCTCTGTGTGTGTCCTGGGAACTGGCCATGTTATTGCCATTATAGTACAAAGGCAAATGAAGTGCTAAATTATCTAATGTGAATAGCTGGCTGAAGGTGAGGGTAATCCAAGGTGCTCTAAGCTTCCTCTTCTCCTTGCACCTCATGCAGAAAAAAATGAGGGATTACATGTGACCTTTTACGGGAGCAGAGAAGTTTTCTAAGCTTCTTCTTAAAGTAATATGCACGAAATGCAGAGAGACAGTTTGCCAGATCTGTTCATTTTACCAATACACCATCAATCACCACATGCTCCTCCGTAGCAGGTGGGTAAGACAAGGATTGGATATGACTAGGCTACAACAAGAAGTTCCCCAGTGCAGCTGGCGTAGCATTCTGTTAATTTAGGCTTATTCAGCAGAGGTTTACACTGAAGAATGCTAAAAGCTTCTGGAACCAAACTTCAGAACACCATTCCTAAGGACTAGCTCCATCTGGAGTACTCATTTTTTTTTTCCTTAAATACCTCAACTTAATATTTAACTACTGAAGTGGACCAATTATATGATCTAATTTGTATGTCTTTACTTAATCAAATCCCTAAGGACTTAAAGCACTGAAAAGGATTATTATTCTCTCCTACAAGAAAGGTAAATTTAATTAAAGTGTCAGCATTACCTAATGCAATTATTTGTTCCAGAGTGTAAGAAAGATTATTTTAGACAGCTTAAAAAGCAAACAACACTTAAAGTTACTATGACTAAACATATCCATTGTTTGAGGTTGCTGCAGAAAATTGTAAATATTGACCTCAAATTTATCTCCTTCTGTGAATCTGTGGCTCATAAAAGTACTGAGAGAGCTTTGATTGCTTTTAAAGGCTATTGCAATTATGAACAATGGTAATAAATCAGATTAATATTAGTTACCCAAATCATAGATCATAAATCATATTATTCTGCTATTCCAAATTCAGTTCTTCTGAATTTCCAAGTTGTGACTGATGGCTGTACAGGTAAGAATAGAGTATAAATGCTGCAATTCCTGGAAATGTTGTAATGGTTATTCAATTCTGTCAAGTCTCAGGTTTCTGGATTTTGTAATGATATGTGTTTGAATTGGAGTGCAAATGCGCTTTCCATCTTCCTTTCTCTCCCTCCCCTTTTATTTTAATTAAATGAGTAGGTATTCCTATCTAGGTACAAAAGTTGTAATTTTANAAAAAAAAAAAAAAAAAAAAAAGGCTGTATCCCTGCTGGAGGTGGCAGGGATCCTATGAAAGAGAAATCTGATTCCATGGAGTAGCTGAGAGTCTGTCTGAACTCCAAATTTAGGTATAGACTTTAGAGGCTAAAATTCAGATTGTGTGAATATCTCTAATATATTTTCTTTTATGGAAAACAAGTAACTTCATTTTCCTGGCTAGGCTTAATGTTATACAAGATTCCAAAAAGATTTTAAAAAATTGTAAGTTATTTATACGAATAAATTTCAGATTATCTCTTTCTATCATATTTGTCTCAATAGCTAAGAAATCTTTCCAGCTTGGATCTTCGTCATATCACAGAACTGGATAACGAAACCGTGATGGAAATAGTAAAGAGATGCAAAAATCTTAATTCCCTCAATCTCTGTCTGAACTGGATCATTAACGACAGGTAACTTCATTATAGCCTCTAACACTGGTAAAAAGCAAATTTAACACATTGTATTAGTTGAAGATAATTCCTCATGGCCAGGAGGTTGGTAGAGATGGGTAAAAGCAAGCAACTGTTTAATGAGTGGTTCTTCTTGCTTTGCAAGGTAAATCATCAAGGCGATTTTTTTCTAGGTTTCTGTAGTAGAAATTTACTTATAAAGGAATGACAGCACTTGAGGTGCTTTGCTGCAGATGATATGAGAATATGTGTGTTCTTTAATATTGCTGATGAAAATGCACAATTCCTTTTCGGAATTTTCCAATAGGCGACCAGAATTTGATCAGACTTATATGCTACATGAGATGTTTGACTACATAAAAAAATAAAAATAAAAAAAAATAGATTGCTGAGGGTTTAAGTAGCAGTTTGTTTAGAAAGCAGGATGCCCTTCATCTTTCAACAAATGAAACACAGTAAAACTGAAGGAATAACTGAGGTATTAAGGCTTTCCCTTCTGACCAGTACTCCTGCTCTCCTGCTGCATTTCTTTTGATCAGTGAATTTATTTAAGGTTAAAATAAATACACATGGAAGATGTGATGAGATGAAAAACAATGGGATAAATACTGAGAATTTCAAAAGTGGAAGTTGCTTTTTAAGTTATTGAGCAAATTGATCAAAACCTTACCAAAATCTTAAAATGAACAGGAAAAAAATTTCTGAATGACTTCGTAGACGGTGGTTATCAATAATTATAACAGGTATTTTAAAAAGCAACAGTAAACTACTTTTGACTTTGTCAAAATGCTTCATACTGCCCTGCAAGATATGTCTCAGAAATTATAGTTCTTCCCCATGTCTACAGATTATTTCTAACGTACATTTTTACAGGAATTTCTAAAATCTTTTAAAATGTACTAAAGTATAAGCTAGTTTAGATTTCCACAAAGTTATAAGGTTGTGCAAATATTAACGTGTAAGTGTATGGAGTGGAAAGGAAGCTTCACTGAGCTTTTACTATATCCCTTTTTTGACCTTTAAGACTGTTTTATATTCTTGTGGATTTAGGTCAGACTGGTCTATAACTGCAGTGGTTTTGAAAGCGTTTAATTGCATTAGTTTTTTTTTTTTTTTTTTTTTCATATGCAGAATAAGCCTACTGTAATGGAAAAATTAAGAATAATTAAGAAAAAAAAAAGTAAATTTTAAAAGGCAGGAGCTTTTCAGGTTTCAATTAAGATAATTAAAAAATAGTAAGCTTCTGGATGAACATTTTGAGTAGGACTGTCTACCTAGTGTCATTCAAATTGATCCCTGGAAAAAATGTTCTTGAAATTGCTATTTAATTGGAATGAGAAATGTATGTTTTTAATTGTATGCCCATATCTATAATACTTTATTAGGTTTATTTGCTGTAGAGTATGTCTACTCTATTATGTCTAATTGCTATTTTGAGATTTAATAGGAGAAGAAAATCTTTACCAACAGTGACAGGAAACCTGCTATTGTCTTCAAACTTTGCACATAGTCAATTTTTGTCTCTAGTTCTCTTTTTTCATTTATTTCTGATCATACCTGTCTGTACTTTGTCAACATATGACTGATACTGAAACTTGCCCTCAAAAGACTATTTAAATTAGCTTCTGGCTAACAGCAAACAAAGAAATAATAAAAAAATGGAAATAATTATTATCCTAGGTAAATCTTATTCATAGGCATTTGTCATGTGGCAACTCCAGTATTTTTCTTGTTTCACAAGGGAGATGATCTTCCAAAAATTAGCCTTAACAGAAAGATGCCTCTCCTTCCCCTCTCTCATTAAAACAGCACATTTTAAATGGCTGAAAACCAATAACAGCCATGTGGTTTTCTGTTAATCAAACATAACTGGACTTTAATCAGATTGGTACCAATTTTGAATATTCTGTATATGGATGACCCTTTGGAAATTTCGAGTGCCACTCTGATGCAATAATAAGGAATTTCCACTCAGGAATGAGTGATTTAAGACAAGATGTACTTTATCTCTTTGGTTTTTGTTTGATGCCAGGCCATGGCATCCTCAGAGGGGCTGCTTTTCACATCTCGATGCCTTTGACTGGACCTTTTGTTCATCATTATTTCTACTGCACGCAAGATAGCACCAATGTAAGATTTGCTTGATGCTCCTTAATAAAAAATAAGATTCTGGTAGTTCGCCCTTTCTCCCCACACTTTGTCAAGTCTGCTGACTTACGAACTCCATTTAGAAAGCGATTGTCCTGAAATGTAAAAATCCTAGATTTTTACAAAATTAATAAGTCACTTTGCTTTCTGTTATGTTTCATTTCTTTTTGATTTTGAATTTTTGCATTTCCCTCCGTTCCTTTGCTGTAGAATCCAGAATCCAGAAGGAAAAGTGGCAACTGTTTCATTTCTTAAAAAAAAAAAAAGTTCAGTTTGAAAGTCTATATATGAATTATCTTTTAAAGGTATTAGTAAGTTTTATGACTTAGTAAATCACAGTTTTTAAAACTGTACTTTAGATCTCTTTATTGCTTCCAGAAATTCATAAAAATTCTTTCCCCAAGCAACGCTGTGGCCTCGGAACATTTGTAGGGTTCTCTTGCTTTTGACTTAGTGTTACAGCAACTGTTGTGACTGTTACATTTCTTGCTAAGTACCTGAAAGGAACTGTAGCTTTCAGACCTCTGTGTGGCAAATACTTAGTAAGATTACGGTGCTGTGTCTCTTTTGCACATGCAAGAACTGTTATTTTTCCTGTTTTGATTAAAACCATTTTGTTTTAAAAAGTACATGTCTGCAAGGCATACATAGAACAGTTAAAATTAATTTCTTTTTACTTAAGGCAAAAATATGTTCACTTGAGATAGATAGCTTGAATTTTTTTTGACGTAAGCAGAAATGTCTCTTATAGTGACTTATAAAACATCCTCTTAATAGTTGAGAGTTAAGATCTCAGAAGGACCTATTACAATAATCTCGTTTTATGTTTTCTTCTTTAAATATTACAGCTCACTCAAAAGCTTTGCTTAGTATTTATCATGTTGGTTTAATAGTGTATAAAAATTCCTACTCCTTTTTTTAGATTTGAACAAAATAAAAATTTGCAAATTGTGTTAGTATGCATCAGATTACCTCAGGTCTTTGCATTTGGACAGAAATAAATGTTGGATCTCTGTACATGGCGATGTGACTAATATATCTTGAGATTTGATTTAAATATCCTTACTACTTTAGTGTTGTCATAGTGACTCATTTATTCTCTCAAATTTCAATTGATGCAATAAAAATGGTGACACCTAGAAGTAAAGCTCCTGGCGGATTCGGGAATATGTGGCATGACATACTGGCAAGAGGAGCTTTCTGTGCAATCTCTAAGAGAAGTTGGGGGAACATCTGCAGTGTAGCCATAAACAGCCAGAGAGCAAGCAGCAGTTAATCTACCATTCTGTCATGAGTCTCCTCACCGTGGCCTTGGAGTTACAGTTCATTTCTACTCTCACTTACTAATTCATCCAGAGACAGACATTTAAAAGCCGTGCAACATTTAAGACTATTTCTGCTTACCTAAATCATCTTTCTTAATAAAACACACCCTTTGTGGTATTTATACTAAACGTTTGTGAGTCTCTCATATATCTATGTTTCCTGCAATAGCCGTCATGGAGCAGAGAGCTTTGCAGGTTGTTTTCATCCATTAAAATAAGGAATTTTATCCTGAGCTACAGTGAGGTGGTTTGGTGGTTGTAGCACTGCAGATCATCCAGTGTAAGGGGCTGCTTGCATAGCAAAATTAATTATAGATTTTTCTGGTCACAATACAACAGTTTCTTAGCCATTCAAGAGCATTGTCTGGTCCTTCCTCTGAGGCTGGTGTCAAGTATTATTGTGATAATATCTCAAGAGAGCTATGTAGATGGTAATTTGTCATGACCTTGTTGTAGGTGACTTCTTAGCAGGTGCTGAGATTTGCAGCACGTCTGAAGAGTGTTGAGAGGAAATTGTGGTTGTGGTTTGGAGGCAGATATGCAGCATTTGCGTGGTGGATGTACAGTAATATGCAGAGTGAAGCGACCAGTAGCATTGGTTGAGGGACTGGTGGTCCTACTGGTGGCTGCCATCAGCTTTCGTAGAGATGTGGTAGAAGAGGAGCATCTGGGCTTCTTGCCTTAAGTACGTGTAGAAAGCCTGAATTTGGGCTAATTTTATCGTCTCTTGAGAGAACTACTGCCCTCCCTTGGTGCTTTCATTGACTATCACTGTAGATATAACAGTAAACGAGGTATGGGGACAATCTGCATACTGCAATGATTAGGACTTACCAGTGAGCTTTCTGTCTGTAATCCAAGGTGAAGGAACTGTGCAATGGAGACTTTCAGACAAGATTAGCAGTCAAGAATTTAATGTATGAAAAACATGGAAATTCAGAGGGAACATGGTAAATTGTTGGAAACCAGGACAAAATCCTGCAAACTAAAAGGTTTGTGCAGCAGAGTAGTCTGGAAAAAGCCTCTCTTTGCTGCCTTCTGCTTGGGCTCTAGTGCAGAATAATTTACACAGGATTGAGTATAGTGAGTATCATATTTGTTGGCATAGAGCATATGGGGATTTCCACACTGTGACTTAGAAGAGTAAATTATTAACATGATCTTCCATATGCTAGGGAAACATTTAAACATTTTTTTGTCAGCTGCTTATGTGACTTCATTTGAACCCATATAAACAACCTCAGGAGCACCTGGTCTGATCTGGATTTGCTGTGGGTAGTGAGTACAACGCTCTACCTGCAGCAAAAGTGGTTAGCTCACCATGTTGAATCCCAGCGGTGCTGGCGTGGATCCAACAGGGATCCTCCAACATTTTTCATCATTTTCATTTTCATGATTTCATTACCAGAAGAGAGCATCAAAACAGAGAACATCAAAGAGCCCTGCTCTTACAGTTATATTTTTAATAAACCACAGCATATTTTCAATTTTCAATAATTTCAATTTTCAAATATTTTCAATTACAGGAAATAGAATATTAAGGCAAATCTTGCCTTCTTGAAAGTGTAAATCTTTACATATTGATGTTGAAATTATTTTAATAAAAATACTTTTCAAATGCCTACATAATGTATATATCAACTTGCTCATGTTATTACACAAGAAAAAAAGCCCTGTATTTTATCTGTGGCAACTTTACATGCTAATGTTGTGTGTTGGTATTCATCACCTTTAATCTAACTGAAGGAGAAAAGTGCTTTAGGTACACTGATACTTATTTCTGTCATTTTATATAACTTGCACTTGGATATATAGTAAAGCCCTGCAGAAAAGTAACTGCTTATATTATGTGTCGTCTGCCATGAATTACTGTAGGAGAACACTAGCATCTCTTAATTCTGATTTCATTTCCTCCTTTCAGTGTTAGCTAAAAGATCATCTCCTTTGAGTCCTCTTGCATTTTTATATCTGCATATTTATTGGATGTTTACAGCCAAATACATTAAAAAGTTAAACTCCATTAAAAAGTTGGATAATATGCCACCAGTGAATATTGTTTTTAAAATTATTTCTCTTTTGAATGTTATATTTTAATTAAATTTGTAAGAAAATTTACTTTACCTTACATAGTTTTTTTTTGTAAAATGAATTGTAAAATGAATTGGTTATTTCGCAGATATTTCAAATTTTAAAATATAGCGTTGAATTTGAATAAAAAAGATAACTATATTTTTAGCAATCTTTAGTGAATTTCCTACTTAAAATGATAGGACTATTTTTTTCTAGAATTTATGAAAAAATATATGTGGAATATGTGGAATTCTTTGTGATTAGTCTAGAAATTGTGTTAATTATTAAAAATGTAACATTTGAAAGCTTTTTTCTTAAATTCCTTTCACACATGATGTACAGGCAGTATTGTTGTACGCATTGAAGTATTGTTGTACACATTGAACAGATGTTTATTTGATTGGAAAGTGTTGAAATTAACTAGTAGTGACTTGTTATTTTAAAGTTACTGGATTAAATTTTAAGTAAAGTGCTATTTCATTTATTATTTATTTCAGCAGAAAAATACAGTGTTTTCTTTAATTTCATAAGTAGTGTTTTAGCATTTTCATGCTTAAATAGTTACTGCAAAATTAAATGGATATATACCATATTATATCTTAATATTTTCTTCCAAGTCCTGCACTGTTAGCCCAACAGTATGTGTTCACAATGCTGTAATAAAATAAAATTAAAAAAAGAAAGCTGTCAAATCTCTGCCAATTTGACTGGAACCAACTGAAAGAAACTTTTGGAAATAAAAATTAAGATCTCTTGGCTGGCTTAGAGTTACCCTGTAGAGACCACTAGACTTTTCATTTTAATCTCAGCTTGGCAAAACAGTAGGGTACTAAGGAAACCTCTTCCACCCTTTTCTTGATACTGATGTCTTAGTATATCTTTATGGAAGTAATAACCTAAGAAATTGGTTAAGAATAAGAAATCAGATTCAGTGGAAGTCAGTATTATTCCTTTTAAAGACATTAAACATTTCATCTGAATAGATAAAGGAGAAAACGCTGTCATAATTGGGGAAAAACTAATGTGGAAAAGAAATGTGTATGATCTCATAAAGTAGGAAAGCATTGCAATTAATCCAAATAATGTAGGAATAAATTTTTTTCCTAACAATAATTATAATTTATATTTTAAATACATACTGAAATGCTCTTATTATAAATATTATTCATTAATAGAATGGTTAAGTAAAGGGAGCTTATTATGTATAGGTATGTATGTGTGGGCTAGATAAGGAACATCATGACTTAGTGAAATCAGAAAAATCTGATGTGGAACCATGAGATTTCATCAGGAATACATATGCCTGTTGTCTTTCATTTGTGTTATTGCTTTTTCAGCGAGTTGTTTGAGGTGCTTTTGACAGATGACAGTAAAGAATGTGTTTTCTTATAATGCATACAATGGATGTTCCTTTTTTGTATATCTTCTGTTATCACCTCAGTTCAATTGTTTTATAACATTGTTTAATTGAATCATGTCCAAAGGGTTGACTTCTAGGAGTTTTCATTACCGATAAAACCTGATACAACTCTACTAATAGATTCATTTACAGTAATTTCTTTGACCCAAATTGATGGAGAACTAAAAGGCAACAGTGTTGCATCTGATCAGCTATATCTACTATTTATATTTTACCATAAAAAATACTGTTTTATGCTGTTAATTTCAGAACTGTTTGCAAATTGTGGGGATCAGTTATTTTCCTAATCAATTAAAATGTAAAGTTGCATGATTCTTCTTACTGTGATTATCCAAGTAGACGTACTGTAGCATTTCATCACAGCCAAAATATTTCCAACAGTAAACTTGGGAGTTGTCACTCATTCTTTACTTCAGTAAATTAGTAAGATGATATATTTTTTGCCCATGGTATTGTATAAGAATGACATCTTCCTGGGCTCAGTGAGACAGAATGGGATACCTGCAGAAGCTTGCGATTACGGTATTCCTGTGCCATTTGGCATCTGTTTGCTTTAAATGATATGTTACTTTTCAGTCCAGTTGAGTGGCTTGAAAAGGTGTGGGAGCCTGGTTTGCATCACAGCTGCCTCGGGAATCACCATGTTTATGAGAATTAGTACCCCTTTCAGCTTTTAGTAACAAGCCCTGAATAAGTCCTTTTAAAAATGCTTCTAAGAACAATTCCTTTGGCATTGCTATCAAATGATTGTTATCCAAACACTTGATTGAAACAGATCATACTGTCTGCAAAGCTTAACTAAAAATAACTGTCAGGGTTCCTATGGTTAAGCAAAACTGTCTATTTAATGTTTGTAGCTTGTTAATTCTACTTCTGCCTATCACTGGTATTAAAATAAATGTTTTTTTTTTTTTATTTTTGGAAACATCCATTCCCACCCACAAACGTTACCAGTAAGAGTAAGATTTTCAAGATATTATGGTTTGCCAACATTTTATCTTTCTTTATGTACTTGAGAAGCAAGGAAAACAGTCTACTGTTGTCAAACATCTGAAATGTATGATAAATGAAGCTCTGTAAATAGTGAAAATATGAGGAAGGTGATTAAGTCTGACAATTCTCATGTAAGAAACTTGAGATGATAAATATCCTCTGTGATTAGTTATTAATTTAGTGCAAGGGACTTAGCATCAGCCTAAATAATTTTATGAATTGTGGCATAAAAAAATTTAGAAGATAGGTATACACTTGTTAAACGAAAGGAGAAATTGCTTGGACTTGATTGGTAATAATTAAAAATGGCAGACTTGACACAAATATGGCTTGGTATTTTCTATATGACAGTCCTTACAGAAATTAAGAAAGGGCAGTGTTCCCTAAAGGCATGGAAATGACAACACGTTATAAATTTGAGTCCTTAGTGCATCATGAAAACTGAAAAGTTTTATATATAATTCCTCTACAAATAAAATACTTGCAGTAGTATAACTTGAAGTATTGCAGAAGAATAAAAAAAAACTCAACTTACTGATGCTAAAAAAGAAAATGCAATTCCTACTCCAATTAAAGTTGCATTCTGAGGTTACCATGTATAATTCACTGTGCAGTCAGGATAGACAGTATTTGGAAAAAAAAAAAAAAAAGAGAGAAAGTGACAGGTGTCTTAATGGTTTATTGCACTGACTATGTAGTTTGGAGTCTGTCAGTATATTCATTAAAAATTCCATTTTGAAGGGTGGTGCATAATTCATTTTCTAAATTCCCTTTGGGCAGTTCATTGCAGCATGGATTTTAAGTCAAAATTAAATATTTTGCAATTTTTATTTTTTTTGTAAGTGAACATAGGATTTGTGTTATTGGACGGACATGCCATAATTGAAGTAGGAAATGTGTATGATACGTGTTCCAATTTTCTTCAGTCCTTCACTCAGTTTAGCTCTGATTCTGCTGCTTATTTTTTTCTTTTATTTTTTCTTAAAACCAAATAAAGGGGTTTATGCTGAGTTTTCTGTTGTTTAAATTGGACTGATATAGACTAGTTGGAAGTAATGATATTTTTATGTGTTTAGAATTCAAGGTTAACCAGTGAGCAGTGATTTGTGAAGGATTGGGGGTAAAGGAGATGAGAAATTAATGCACTTCTCAAGGGTTTAGTTTCCTAAGGGAAAGAAGCATGATGAAACCAGGAAGAGTGACAGAATGAATGACTAGTTTGTTCTGCAATTGCTAGTAATAGAGAAACAAGAAATACAAACTGTAACATAACCAGAGAGCGGTGATCTGGAGGGTGCCTAGGCAGAGTAGGCAATTAACATGAAATGAATAAAGATAAGAAGAATAAAAGAAAGCAAAATATAGGGTGGGTGGAGTCTGATTTGCTATATATTTAGTTTCTGATTCTGAGGGAATCAGATGTTTATTTGAGGAGTAATGTACCATTTTACTGAAGCCATGCCTTCGGAGTAAGATGGACCAGGAGCATGCTAGTTCACAAAATCCCAGAATAGTTGAGGTTGGAAGGGCCCTCTAGGGATCATCTAGTCCAACCCCCTTGCTCCAGCAGGGACACCCAGAGCACGGGGCACAGGGTGGCATCCAGGCGGGTTTGGAAGATCTCCAGAGAAGGAGACTCCATGGCCTCTCTGGGCAGCCTGTGCCAGGGCTCTGGCACCCTCACAGGAAAGAAGTTCTTCCTCATTTGGAGGTGGAACTGCCTGTGGTTCAGCTTACACCCGTTACTCCTCAGCCTGTCACCGACCACCACAGAGAAGAGCCTGGCCCCATCCTCCCTACAGTCACCTCTCAGGTACTTGAGCACGTTGATCAAATCTCCTCTCAGCCTTCTTTTCTCCAGACTAAACAATCCCAGCTCGCTTAATCTTTCCTCATATGACAAATGCTGCAGTCCCTTAGTCATCTTTGTCGCTCTCCGCTGGACCCTCTCTAGAAGCTCCACGTCCCTCTTGTCCTGGGGAGCCCAGAGCTGCCCCCAATACTCCAGGTGCGGCCTCACCAGAGCTGAGCAGAGGGGCAGGATCCCCTCCCTCGACCTGCTGGCAACGCTCCTCCTCATGCAGCCAGGATCCCATGGGCCTTCTTGGCCATGAGAGCACATTGCTGCCTCATGGTTAATCTGTTATTGACCAGGACTCCCAGTTCCCTCTCCGCGGAGCTGCTTTCCAGCAGGTCAGCCCCTAATCTGTCCTGGTGCCTGGGGTTATTCCTCCCCAGGTGCAGGACCCTGCACTTGTCCTTGTTGAACCTCAGGAGGTTCCTCTCTGCCCAACTCTCCATCCTGTCCAGGTCCCTGTGAATGGCAGCACAGCCCGCGGTAGTGTCGGCCACTCCTCCCAGTTTGGTGTCATCCGCAAACTTGCTGAGGGTGCGCTCTGTGAACAAGTTGATGAACAAGTTGAACAGCCCTGGG
>VWPW01012157.1:0-14061 GCA_013389825.1 Crypturellus undulatus | reverse complement strand
ACCTCCAAGATCATCAAGTCCAACCATCAGCTGAGTTCCAAGGTGGGCAGAAATAACCCAGTATCTTCACGGGGTGGTTGAAGGCTCCGTCGCACTGGGGAGGGTTCCCACGGTCTCCTCTCTCTTTGCAGAGAGTTCAGGCACAAAACGAACATCACGTTCCACGACAACGGCACCGTCTCCTTCCTGGAGTACCGGAGACTCTTCTTCCGGCCGGAATTGTCGGCGGGCAGCGAGGACGACTACCTCGTCGTGCCCAACATCCTGCTCATGGTAACCCGCTCCCCGCAGGGGCTGCGGCCGCCCTGCTTGCCGGAGGAGGACGGGGTCCACTAACCCCTTGTACCTTGCTCGCTTGTTGGGCTGGTGGCCCACAGAGCCAAGATGTAGCAAGATTCGGCTTAAATAACAGGGTTTGCTGCTCTCTGGGTGTTGGGGATCGTGTTGGGAATCGTGTCACGTTGCAGGTCTGGGGAAATGGTGCATAAAAGCACGAGCGGGTGCTGCTTACTGGGGAGGCTCAGCACAACCCAAAGTAATTCCTCAAGACTGAGGGGCCGCAAGGTAAGATGAGGGCAGTGGTGACTTGGGCGTCACCTTTGGGGAAGTTCTGCCCCATAACAGTTATTCTTGCAAGGCATGACGAGGGGTGACTGCAAAGAGGCTGGATGTGAATCTAATCTTGCCCAAGCCTGCCCTGAAGTGGCACCTATGAGCCCACAGTGGCTCTTGCCACTAACCACATTATTTTTCCAAATTTAAGAAAAACAACGAATGGGTCATAGTGGTGAATAACTGTGAACAGCTACCCTGAAGGACTTGTGTAGGATTGCAGGGGAGCCTTGCTGGGCACTGAAGATGTATTGCTGCTTTTTAAAGCCTTGTTTATGTGTTTTTAGCTTTTTGAATGAGGGCGTCTCTTGCCTGAGAGGTCTGCTGTCTTCCGCAGGGCGCAGCTGTGATGGTGGAAAACCTGCCCAACCTGGTGAAGCTCCTGCTGAGCGGAGCCCTGGCCGGCCTGAAGCAGGAGGCCTTCATGAACCGGACCGTGGGGGAGCTCATGTGGGGATATGAAGACCCTCTGATAGAGACACTCAATATGCTCGTGCCTGGCTTGATCCCCTTCAAGGGAAAATTCGGCTTGTTTGTAGAAGTAAGTAAACGGTTGCGTGGGAGCACCAAAATTGCACTGATTCTGTGTGTGGGATCAAGTATCGGGGCGGTCCCCTGTCACAAATGGAGCACTCGGGTGCAGCTAATTGTGGTGGTGTAAATCTTCATAATCCTCCCTCCGGTAGAAACCTGACAGGTTGGAAACTCTGCCAGACTGTAACAGCCGGAATAAGCAGAGCTCAGCAGTTTGCTGCACGTGAGCACCCAGCAAGCGAAGGAACCCGTGGCGGTGCTGACGCTGTAGTGCTGCTGCGTATAGTGGATTAAAAGTCAGTTTCTTCTCTCTGCAGTTCAACGACTCCCACTCAGGACTGTTCACGGTGAACACAGGCGTGCAGGACATCAGCAGAGTTCACATGGTGGATTCTTGGAATGGGTTAAGAAATGTGAGTATTGTGTAGCAAGTCTAATATCGGGCTGCTTACTGCTCTAGAGCATGACAACCTGGAAGCAATTAGGGCCACTGTGAGATTTCTGTCTTGCAGCTCAGCAGGTAGGTTTCTGCAGGGCTTCAACCACCTCAATTTAAGCTACTAAAAGGCTTGTCATGAACCATCCATCTGCACCCAGCAGCAGGCTGACTAGGGCTTGAAATGCCTTCACCAGTGTTTGCCTCTGGTTGAAGATGCAGGTTCTGGTGGCCTGTGTCCTTCAAGGTTCTTTAGGTATATCTTCCAATATCCTCCTGAAAGGAGTGCTTATTGCTGATATTTCTACAGAATTTCTTTCCTAACTAAAACGAAGTAAAATCTGCAGATCAACAGCTAGGTGATCGCTTGAGGCAAGGGGATCTTACCCTATTTGTTCATTAACAGGGCAAGTGTTTGAATGTAACAACCTGGCTATCTCAAGGTCTTCCCTCTAGCTCTATGCTGAAGTTAAGGTGTTAGAGTGCTGGTGCGTCTAAAACAGCAGTTTGGAGGAGAAAACAACCTGTGCGAGGATGGAAGTGAACTGTCCAGCAAGCTCGTCTGGTTGAGCTCCACCTCTGCATCTGTCCTGCAGGTGAAATACTGGAGGAGCAATGAGTGCAACATGATCAACGGGACCTCAGGGGAGATGTGGCCGCCCTTCATGAGCCCGACATCACTGGAGTTCTACAGCCCTGATGCCTGCAGGTGAGCCATGGTGCCCTGCAAAAGTCACTCCTGTTGGCCGTGCAGGTGCTTGGGAACTCAGGACAGATGTAGAAGATGTGAGGGACCGGCCTCTGTAATTAAGGCTTCAGCCACCATGTAGTTGTGCAGCATCTGAGCTTCACAATCAGTGTCGCTGCCTGGTTTGCTGTGACTGGTGAGAGACACACAAATCTCCCTGAGACACTGGAGGAATCGACCTGGGGTTGGTGAAGGAGCTGGAAAGGAGTGATCTAGATTAAGTGCAGGACAACACATGCAGAAGTGAGGGTTGTTGTATGGAAAGTTAGGTACAGCCATTGGTCTGCAGAACTCGCTGCTTGCAGAAGTCATGTCGGAGGCGCCTGCTCTTTCCAGGCTGCCTCAGCTCTGTTTGTCCCCCCCTGCCTGGCATACCGCTGATCATAGCGGATCAAGCAGGGGTTCAAATACTCTGCGGATTCTGCCCTATTCATGTCAAAACTTCCTAAACTTGGAATGGGGGGAAGTGGAGGGAGTGGGACATGGCACAAAGCCCTGTTCCCTGCTTGGTGGAGATGATGTGAATTCAGGCTTTGCATTTAGTGCCTCAAAACAGGCGGAGCGCTTGGATGGGGTGGAGAGCAGTGAGCCCTTCCAGCTAAGCGGCAGCTGAGGCAAGCGTTGGTGTGCAAGAGGCATCTGCAAACACCCAAACAGCCTGGAGCCAAGGACTTGCAGGAATTTTATGAGTAATCAAAGGTTAAATAAACCTGTCTGTCTCTGTAAAGCTAGAGAAATCTTCGAGGGAACGGAGAATGTGTTTCCTGGCAAGGCAGAAAGTGAAGTGAAAGAAGCTGTGGTGAGGCTCTAGAGTGCAGAAGCTGCTACAGGACACGATGCAGGGGAAGTGGCCGCCGTGGAGGAAGCAGCTCAGACACTGACCCCCTCTTCACAAATCAGTGCTGCTGGCCGTCCCCAAGGCCACTCTTGCAGCATCTGTTGTGGCCCAGCTGGCTGGGGAGGAATCACAACTATCAGCTCTAAGAGAATAATAATATACCCTTCACTCTAGCCTCTCCTAGGGGGGGGAAAAAAAAAGTGTCTAAAAAAGCAAAACTGTTTAGGAACTCAGTTGTCCTGAGGGAGAGTAAGAGCCCATTCATGATGGGGACATTGTGGGTGGCTGGTTTCTTCACAGTTTATCCATCACATGCAACCAATAGACTGGAATGCAGCCATGTGTTTGTCCCCGCAGTGTGGCCTGTTGTGCTCTTGCTTCTGCCACCTTGCCGGAAGGCCCCCAGAGCTGGGAAGCATGACTGTAGCTGCTGAATACGCTTGGAATCCTGTGCCCTGGGTTTTGGTGCTGGTGGTTTTGCCTTAGGCACAAGCCTCCTCAGTCTAACCAAGCTCTATCTTAACAAGCCTTGGTTGGGCGTGAAGGAGGGAAACTTCCCTTCTGGAAACTTGCATCCCCCCTGACCTGCTGCTCTGAATGGTGCAGCACAAAATGACCAGTCTGTTGTACCCAGAAAATAATCTGGGTGCATGATATAGTGCCTAAGGTAAACACTTCCACTCCTGTGGTGGCCCCCGTACCCAAGTTATGCTGCAAAAGCAGAGATTGTATCCATCTCCTGCAACAGAGCACCTCTGCCTTGGAGCCAGCGCTCGCACAAAGAGATATTGTCTCCCTGGAGAGCATCCACGGGGATTGTTATGTGCCCTTAAACAAATCTCGCCTGGTTTCTGCAAACAGCTTCATAAATCCCCGTGTCTCTCCGTAACTGGCCAACCCTTTATCTGTGCTTAAAACATGGAAAACAAATGGCTTAAATGCTCATTCCCAATCCAAAGCACTGCTCTGCGTGTTTATCTTCATCTCAAAGTCTAAGTTACATTGCAACTGTGATCTTATCCAGCTAAGATAACCCAGTTCTTTCTCGGAGCCTCTCTGCGATTGGATAATCCTAACTCCTCTCCACTGCATTACTTTCAGGTCTATGAAGCTGGTGTACGAGCAGTCTGGGCAGTTTAAAGGGGTGCCCACCTACCGCTTCGTGGCACCGAAGACGCTCTTTGCCAACGGCACCGACTACCCGCCCAACGAGGGCTTCTGCCCCTGCCTGCAGTCCGGGGTGCAGAACGTCAGCTCCTGCAGATTCAGTACGTCCTTCCCTCCTCTGGTCCCTGCACGCGGCGGTTCTTCCCTGCCCTACCCTTGACATGCTGGAATCCTGTGGGGTCTGTTTGGTCTCTGATCTGTGTTCCTGCCAGCCTTGGGATGAGGAGGGAGGTGGGAAAATCCTTGAGGCCAAAGCCCGTCTGCTTGTGGCCTAACAACAGCCCTGCATCCTCTGGAGCACCCAGGGGTATGGTGGGAGCCTCTCCTCTCCCAAACTGGGCAAGGAGGGAGCAGGGAGGCGGCAAGACTTGCTGGGCTGGGGAAAGGCAGGCTCTGTAAAACCAACTCTGGTGTTGGGGCAGGTTGTGGACCTGGACTTCAGCGTCCTGTCCCATGTCTGGGTGTGTTGGGAGGGAGACAGGGTCTTAAACCCAAGTCTTCCTGGAGCATTGGGATAAGTTGCTGGAGGGATGGGAAGGAACCTTCTTGCTGGGAGGGGAATGACAGGAGCAGCTTATCCTGAAGCCTGTTCAGAACCAGTGCTCTCAGGACCAAAAATGTCAGCAACGCTCTCGCGTGGCCGTGGCTGAGCTGAAGGTTGCTTTGCTCTCGTGCAGACGCACCCATGTTCCTGTCGCACCCGCACTTCTACAACGCCGACCCCTTCCTGGTGAACGCCGTGGACGGCCTGCACCCCAGCAAGGAGCAGCACGCGCTCTTCCTCGACGTGCACCCGGTGAGCGAGCCCGGCCCGAGCCCTGTCCCGAGGAGAGGAGCCCCCGTGACGGCGTGGGGATCCCCGCCGGCTGCCCGGCGGGCTCGCGCGGTGCCGACTCGTGCGGGTTCCAGAGTGCAAAGACTGGCAAGGACGCACGTAGATTAAATTAAACACCAAAGCCATAAACTAATTAAATAGCTCATTTGGCTTATAGGGAATTGCAGAACTAATTATGAGCATAATTGTTTTGATAAGCACGCTTTCCACTGACTCAGGAATGCCCATAGGTGCGTCCAGCAGCACCCTAGCAGTGAAAATGTACGTGCCCAAGATCCGAAAGCTCGTACTGTCACAACAACCGAGTTGAACCAAGTCTACAGACCACTCTAGCCATTCCTGGGATAGCTTTTCCCACTGTCCCAGCCTGCCCTTCTGCCTGGCTGCTTCTGCACTGGGCCGACTTCTTGCATGATTTAAGCATAAGGGTAAAGGAACCTCTCCAGGGGCGACTAGCTGGGGTTGAACTGTCCTTTTGCTGTCCCAGCTGCTGGTGGGGAAAGGCTTTTGGGGCTCCTTTTTGGGCTCTACCTGTGGCTTATATTACCCGTGAGCAGATCTGCCAAAGGTTTTGTCACGTTGGCTCAAGCAGGGAAACATTCCCTCCCTTGAGGTAAGGTGAGTGCATTATCTAGGCGTTGGACTCGCTGTTTATTTTTATCAGAGCTAGGAAAATCTAATTAAGTTTATTACAGTATCAAACAACTTTTGATTATAGTACAATTAACTTTATCCTTATCTAGCTGCAGCCTGCTGAGTATGAATCTGCAAAGAGGGCAATCCAACAAAAACTATGCCCTTAAAAACATGTGTTGCATAACTGCAGGGTCATGAGAAATGGGTGTCAGCAAGACCAGTTTTGCAGTTTGTTTTCACCGTCTCAGTCTGTTGCTGGATAGTGATAGCAGTTGATATCTGGTCATAGTTATGAGAAGCGTTGTGGGCCCTTGGCTGTACCTGGGGCACCCGCAGGCTCTTTGTGGGGCCGCTCTGTGGCATCGAGGCCAGTTTAAGTCCTTGGGTGCTTTTGCGGATTAACAGGGTTCTCTGTGGTTTCATCAGTTGCTCTGGGGAAGTTGCAGCCAAAATGAGCTTGGTGAAAAGCCAGGGGCTGCTCTTCTGCAAAGAGACAAACTCTGGCCGCGCCGCTGACGTGGTTGCGCTCTCCCTTTGCAGATGACGGGCATCCCCATGAACTGCTCCATCAAGCTCCAGCTGAACCTGTACATAAAGCAGGTGCCCGGCATCTTGTGAGTAGCTTCTGTAACTTCTGTAGCTTCTTCTGTAGCTGACTGTCTGCCTTCCTGGAGCTTGAAGTGCTGCCGACTCGACAGCACTTCCTAGAGCTTGAACATTGCTGACCCGAGGGAGAGGCAGCTCCGAGCTGAGCAGCTCTAACCTCGGCGCTTCTGCTCCAGCGGAAGCAGCTGGGTCACGAGCTGAAGTGTCAGCTGTTCCCGAGACCTCGAGCAGCCTCCCTTAGCAGCACGCTTTGTGGCTGCCCTTTCGTCACCTTCTCGAGTCCCATCTCATCGAGTCTGCATCAGTGTGGATGCGCTGACTGCCCCGCTGCTATGGGGAGGCACAAGGACTTTTTGTCTGTTGTGCAGCTGGTCCGAAGCTGATAGACCCGGCACAGAGAGGCTGGGCACGCTCTGCTTGCAGCATTGGAAGTTGAAGTTTTACTTCCAAAAAGGCTCTTGCACTAGCCATGAAAGCCAAGGGGAACCTCCTTGGAAGGGCTCGCCAACAATATTATGTGGAGCCAAGTGCCAAATACCCGCAGGAGTGGGAGCCTGCGTGAACTTGCTGCGTTATGGACTGGCTGTGTTATAAACTGCCAACAACAGCCCTGGTGCTGTGAGCTTGGCTGCTGCACGCCCCTTAGTGCCGAGCACTGGGTGCCTTGGCATTGCGAGTTCAGTTCTCCAGCTCCCTTACTGCTGTCCTCGGGCAGTTACACACGTGTAGAAAAGCAAGCTCTGCTCTTGCAGGAAAGGCTGTAGTTAGACCTGGGCCCCCTGAAGCAGGAGGAGGTGTTGCCTCCTTGCCCTGTTTTTCTGGCCACTCTCAGTCCATCAGACCCTTCCCCGTAGCAAGAGCTAAGGCAGGAGTTGTGACACAATC
This sequence comes from Crypturellus undulatus, assembly GCA_013389825.1. NCBI lineage: Eukaryota > Metazoa > Chordata > Aves > Tinamiformes > Tinamidae > Crypturellus > Crypturellus undulatus. Next base: position 6,764 of record VWPW01012157.1, on the reverse strand, counting down.
AACTAAAAATGTCTCTCTCCCCCTCCAGACAAACGGGGAAGACGAAGCCCGTGGTGCTGCCGCTGCTGTGGTTCGCAGAGGTGAGCTGTGCCCGGCGCCTCCTCACCGCCTCCTGCAGAAGGTCTCGTGCAGCAGGGAGGAGAGCGTGTCCCCCCCCACTCCAAGCTCGTGGGACTGTCAGGGCTCTTACGTGACTTCCCAAACTCTGCTGTGAATAAGTAGTCTGTCTGGCTTAAAGCTTTAAGGGAGCTGCTGAGGGTTTTGCAACACTGGCTGCATGTTTAATCCCCTGAGCAGCGCAGAGCCCTGCGCTTGGTTCACCTCTGCTTCAGTGCATGGGGCAGCAGCACCTGGAACGGTGCTGTGCCCGTGGCCCTCGCTAATGTGGGACAGTGTGTGCCAGTCGTCTGCAGCCGTGTGCATGTCCAGGGGACTCCAAGGATTTGCTAAAAGCTTCTAGGCTGACTGAATCCTACTTAGAAATTTCCCTAATCCCTGCTGGGAGTTACCCAATAGGTCTGTCTTGGTGGGAGGGAAATGCCTCTGACCGCTTTGCTTTCTCGAGCAGAGTGGATCCATCGAAGGCTCAGTCTTAAATCAGTTTTACACCAACCTGGTGCTGATCCCGTCTGTGCTGGACTATCTGCAGTACATCTTCCTTGGGCTGAGTATCCCTCTCATTATCACAGCGGCTCTGCTCATGGCGACGAGTAAGGTAAGAACCTGCAGATGCCTAATGGTAAATGCTGTTACTCAAATCAGTCTTAATCAGATGACCTAGATTGGGCTGACAATCTAACACTCCTGATGAAACCTAAACCGATGTCGTGAAGCTTGTCCCAACGCTGCCAGGTGCCAGCAGGACTTCCTCAGCCATGTAGAAACCTGTCTGCAGCTAGATAATGCAAAAGCATTTCTGGCCATCTCAAATCACACTCCTGTAGGAGAAAACATTCCTCAACTCATACAGCTACCGAAGGAACAAGCTCTTCAGCCTGGTCTTGTCACAAAGCAGATGTTTGCTCAAGTCCAAATGCCTCGCAGGGTCCCAAGGGCTTCCTAATCTGAACAGGGTCCCTGCAGCTTCTTTCTCTGGTGTCACATAGCACCTAAATGCAGGTTGTTCAAAAGAAACTTAAGAGATTCTTAGGAGATGGTAGCTACCATCTTGTAGAAAGGGAACAGGCTCTCTGCCCACATCTCAAACCACTCTGGGCCCACATCTTCAAACATTCATTGGCTTCTCTGCAAGTGAAACTATGCTGAATAACTCTGGAAGTTGGACCCTTGATGGGTCTGGACTTGATGAAAAGTGAAATTCTGAAGCTGTGGGAAGCTGGCGCCTACCCCGCAGCTGGACCACAGTGGGCAGAAGCGGCAAAGGTGCCTGATCCCTGGCACTGCCCATGCCGAAGGCTCTAAGAGCAGGAAACACTAAGACGCTTGATGGAGACCTGTGGCTCGGGCTCCAGGGCGTTCACCTGATAACGCTAAGCTCCCCTAAGCCTTAGCTCTTGAAGTGGAGATCTAACTCCCTCCCCTCACTGATCAAAACAAGCCTATTTAGTTCAGCACGGAGTCAAATAACCTGAGCTGGCTCTTAGGTTAAGAGCTCAAGAGCTATTTATGGGGATAAAAAGGCAATGCTTAGGGCCAGGAGTGGGCTCTGGTGAGAGCACGTGCAAGAGGCTGTTGTCATTGGGCCTCCTGTAACTGCCCCTGCAGCAATAGTAAATCAAACCCCACTTTAAAGGGTTGCTAGGGCTTTCCAAGTGTCATGTAACTGGATTTTAACCAAGCCTGCAACAGCATAATTGACTTAAGTGCATGATTCCAAGTCGCTTTGTTCCTCTGCGCTCCGTAACAACGTGGGAGCGGCGCTGGGGCCCTCCACCGCGCTCCAGGCCATCAGGACGTGCCTCATCCCTCCACTGTAGCCAGGTAGTCCCTGGCAAATAGAGTGGATCAAGTGGTCCAGGCTGCCTGTGCAAGGACCTGACTCCTGCCTGCATGGCTAAGGTGATGCTTTTAGAGGGTGCTTCTGAGCCAAGGTTTGCAGTGTCTCGCCTTAACACTTCTAGGGTGCCTCTACAGCCTGCCCTTGTCCAAGCGTTTGGGCTGGCAAGGGGCTGCTGATGGGCAAACTCCAGCCCTGGAGCTAGGGACATGGCTGGGGCTTCCCAGGCTTCTCAAGCAGGAAACTTGACTTGCCCAGGTCTGTTATCCATCTTCCAGGGATTGTTCCCTCCTCTGATCTTCTCCTTGCTTGACATCCGAGCAAGCAGCTTGTAGTGGTGCAGAGACATCCTGGGCAGCAAGCGGCTCCTTCCTGCCTCTATCTTGGGCCCTTGAGTCTTGTAGCGCTGCCAGGCTGCACAAACAGGCATTCCCGTAGGGATAGGGTTGGCCCGGACTGCTGGGAATTGCACAGACCTTTGAAGTGGTACTTGGCAAACCACAACATTGTGCTGCCTAGAGCCAGCAGATCTGACACGTTCTTGGAGTCGTGGGGCAGTTATTTGTCCAAAACCTTGTGCAGCCCTTAGCTAGTGATTCACCTTGTTTCATGCAAGTCTTAACTACCAGTATCAAAGAACTAAACCACACCAGAAGAGCTCAGGAAGCAAAGCTGTTTCTAAATTTTATTTCAGTCAAATGAATATCTGCTTGTGGAATATCCTAAGCCCAGGCGGAAGCTGTGGGTGTTTAGGGGCTTAGCAGCTCCTGCTGCTCCTTACAAAATTACTGTGAATTGCTGGAACTAAAGTCAACTGCAGGAAGTGTCTGGCTACCTGGAAAGTGGATAAAAAGCCTTAATGATCTTAGAAATCCCTAAGGAACCTATTCAACAACACATGAATTGGAGAAGAGCTTGTAAACTGGAAGACAGTAATCCGTAGCCAACGTGTGTTCCTGATTCGAATGAAGTTTGCTGATCTAGTGACGATTGCCTAATCGTGCACAGTCCTCCCTCTCGAAGCCACGGGATGTCCTAGGGGACACTGAGCAAGGGCATCGTCCGCAGCTGTCACGTGTCATCCAGCGCAAAGGTCCCACGCGACCAAATTTCTCCCTGGCATTTCTTGCCTGCCTCTCCGGCTTCCAGAGGGAGCAGTGTGCTCTGAAACTCCATCCAGATTAAGTGAAACACTTAAATTAAGCAAAACACTAAAATTTTTAGTCTAGTTTGTAGTGAAGCCGGTTTAAAATGCATCTGTTGAGTCTACAATTCAAAAATGTGTAAATCTCCTGTATAAGAAAAAAATGGGCCCAAATACAACATGACTTCTCTTCGGAAAGCATGGGCTAAAACATGAATAGTGACACTCATTTAAAACTGCAAATGGACCATTTTAAAACTGGCTTAACACTGACCAGAATCTTAGATAGAAGACAATTTAGTATATCCTACAAATTGCAATCTTCAATTAATGAGTAGATTGTAGCTAAACAGTGATTAAAACTTTATTTAAAATCTCATCTTAAAATTGGAACCCTCATGGAGTTCATGTCAAAGTACACCGTAAAATAGCCTGATTATCTTCCAGGAAAAATGCTCTTTATTTTGGAGTAGCAATAAAAAGAACTCAGACACTAATAAGGCCAACGAGGCCCCCTCTGCCAAAAAGCTGCCTCCGGTTAAGGGGACGGTGTTGCGGGAAGCCAGTCTGTAGGTGGGTACTCGGCCAAGGTAACATGCTTTCCTCTCATCCCAGTTTGATTAAACTTTGCTTGAAATCAATCAAAAGAAAATGCTTGCTGTCCCCCTGCGTGTCCTCTCAGCAACCTTTGGCATAATGATGTTGCCTCCTGGCTTTATCCAAGGCAATTTAGATGTCTTAATGCTCCTGTTTAACCGGGCTGCAAGAAGATGCTTTTCTTTCTCCCAGCGCACCTGGTCTGCAGCCCTAATAATAAGATCAATAGGGAGCAGGGTTAAAAATAGGGCTGGTGTGAGGAAATGCGTTTCTTGCTTTTCCCCAGAGTGATGGTGAGACGCAGCGGTAAGTTAAAAAGAGCAATAGCCCTTGGGGGTAACACAGCTAGCTGCCTCCTGGACCTCGCTCTCCTTCAGTATCTAAAACCTTGATTACAAAGACGCTTGATATATCAAATATCTGGGTGCGCATTTAGTTGGTGCTGTAGTGGGCAGGCACAACACTAACTTCATTCAGTTTGCGAGCGGAGATGCGAAGATGTTCTGTTAAGAAGCCTTCAGACGAGTCGTTGAACACAGAACAACAGAAGAGGTCCTGGGTGCAAAGAGGGACGGGCTGGTGGCACCCTGCGCTCCTGGTGGCTCTCTGGAGACCTGGGGAGCTTTGTGCTGTGTTGGGGAACCAGCACAAGGGCTGCAGCGCTTGGGGTAGCCATGGTCCAGGAGCCCCTGGCGATAGCAGAGTGGCCAAGGAAATTATGGTTCAAAGCGACTCCTGGATGCCGGCTGAGGATGTTCCCGGGAGCAGGATGTCGCGGTGGGGATCTGGGGCCGGCAGCTCGGAGCCGTCCCGCAGCTGAGCGCGTAGCTGCTGCTGTCTTGTCTGTCCAGAGCGCTGCCGCCGCGGCGGAGAGGAGCCCGCGGAGCGCGCCCGCGCCGGCCGGCGAGACCACCCCGCTCCTGCGCGAGCCGAGCCAGGACGCCGCCGAGGCCTGAGCCGCCCCCACGGGCTCGGGACGAGCTGCTTTGGCTCCGGACGGCGCCCGAACCGCGCTGCACCGCGAGGAGAAGGCTCCAAACCCGCCTGGGATTCGGGAACACCCGTCCGAGCGGCGCCCTGTTTGCCGTGGCCTCTCTGCTACCGGCTGGCAAGAATGAAGACAGTCCCTGGCTGCTCCGAGGAGTAATTTTCCTGCTAAAAACTGCCCCTTGTCAGGAGTTCAAGGTGCTCTAATAAGATCCTTTAGAACAAATAAGATCCGTACATAAAGCAATGATGGGATATAGTGATTTTTTTTTTCGAAATGCTGCTGTTTTACATCATTTGAGAAGGGGGATTGCTACCCCACAGTTTTATTGATACATTTTAGAACTGGATTATCCAGCAGATCAGTGCTGTCACTTTAGTGATAACTCTCTTAAAGGCCTTCAAGGTACCTGGCGCCTGCCCAGGGTTGCTTCTGCCTCTGTGTGTGTTGAGTAATACAGCGATGATTTAAAAACCCTGAATCTGTGCCATAATCCTCAGGTCTGGTGATGCCAGTTCAAAGCCGCTTTACTTAATCTTCTGACTCTCCCCTCAAAATAGGTGACCAAATGAAATAAGCCTTGCCAAAAACCTTCGGTTTGGGTCCATCTGACCTGTCATTTAGCTTCTAGCAGACAGGGTGCCTCTCTTTCCAGCTCACCCCCCAGGGTCAGCTCCTTGCTGTGCATTGGGTGCTTTGGGTGCTTGGGTGCTTTGGGTGCTTGTGTTGCCCTGCCTGGGCAGCAGGAGAGGGCACCTCCTGCCTCTACCCTCCCTTGAGCAATAACAGCGACATTTGGGCTTTGAGATAGAACAAGCTGCGTGCGATCACGGTGGTAACAAGGGCCAGAAGTAGCGCAGACCTCTGCAATGAGGGCTTGTGGATCCGGGGTTGGAGCTACCTGGGAGGGATGGGCTGGGGTCACTCTAATGGGTACGAAGCCCCTAAGCCCAGGGCTGTTCCAGGGTTAAGTATCAATCAGGAGCTGTCCCCTACCCCTGCCTCCCCTGTGGGAGACCGAGCAGCATTTTGAGAGGCTGAAAGGACCAAAGCTGGTGCCTCTGCAAGGAGTAAGTGTAGAGCTGGGAAGTCTCTGCAGCAGCGTGTGGAACACGGATACTGCCACAGCCTGGAAACCACGGCATTTACTCACCTCCAGCAGCTCTGTGACCTAGAGCGGTAAGCCGTGTTATCTTCTCCTTTTGTGCCACCAAATCCCCAGCAGGCAGGGAAAGAACAGGAGATTAACCCACTCCAAGCAGCTTCCAGGCCAGTGCGTTCCTTTCTGGCTGCATCCCGCACCCCGCAGCTGGGTTCGGGCCGTCTTAGCACTGCAGCAGCCCAGGTACAGCCCGGACAGCGCAGGGAGACGCTAGGAGCTGCCAACACCTCCTCCATAGGCACAAGTTGGCTAGTTCACACCCAGGTGCCCTTGGAGCATCGTGCAGGCTGGGGCTGGCCAAGTCCTTCCTGCATCTGGTTTCTTTGACACGATCCTCGCTGAGGACGATGCTTCAACTGCACCTGGTCTCGAATCCGGAATTATTCACCAGCAAACGTTATCTCACAAGCAACACCTCCAGCAAGCAGTGACCAAAGCAGGAACACAGCGGAGGCACCGTCTCGCACAAGGCGCTACAGGACCCTTGATGCACTGATTTGCATGGACAAGCAGAGACTAAGGGCTGATCCGGGAGGACTCCTTTCGGGCTCGCCTGGTGGAGGTTTCCGTGATGTACGGATTGCTTTTTTTTGTACGGCTAAAACACGCGCTAGCTCCTGCAACGCGGGCTGTGTCGTGGTGTCGTTTTTAAGCTCCTAAGGGAACTGCACAAGGGCGGGAGCGCTGCAGTGGAGCACGGGGCGGCGGCAAACCGGGGTCTGGGGGCCGGGACGGCGCCGGGATTGGGGNCGGCTGTGTCGTGGTGTCGTTTTTAAGCTCCTAAGGGAACTGCACAAGGGCGGGAGCGCTGCAGTGCAGCCCGGGGCTGCGGTGAGTGCAGCCGGGCGGCGGCGGCGGCGGCAAACCGGGGTCTGGGGCCCGGGACGGCGCCGGGTTGGGGGGGACCGGCCGCGGT
>VWPW01012155.1:3102-16332 GCA_013389825.1 Crypturellus undulatus | reverse complement strand
CATCCCGTCGCCTTGAGCACTCACATCTCACACGGCCATTGGTTCCCCTAGGACTGCATCTACCCCCAGGGCAAAAATGCCCTTTTCTCACCCCGTGGCCCTGGCTGAGGGTCTCGATGGCCACTAGGAGGCCCCGTCTCTTTCCATCTCCTCCTGTCCGTGCTCTGGGCTGCTCCGTGGAGGAGGACAAGCAAGGCCAGCACACAGGGAAGTTAGTGTGTCCCCGTGTTGCTGGCTGAATGAGAGACATCAAAGCACACACGTCTACCTGAAGCCCCAAGCGCTTAACTGGAAAAGTACTGAACACCCACATGTTTTTTTTTACCCCACTTTAACGTGAGTGTTTTAGGCAGAAGCCTCCTGGTGCAGGAGTAACTTGCAGGACTCTCTGTGCCCTGTGGCCGTTTGATTGTCCCCGTCGAGGTGGTTTCTTGGGTCTTTTCCTCTTACTCTACTTTTCTCCTCTCCCCATCATTCCTTGTCTTTACCTCTTTGCCCCTCTTCCTCCTGCTCCCTTATTCATTCTTCTTCTCTATTTTTCTCTCTCCCTCCCTCTCATTCTCCCTCTATCTTCCACTTTGTCTTCCCATTCCTGTTCTTCTCTCCCTCTCTCTTTCCCTTACTTTCTTTTTCCCTCCCGTCCCTCTGCATTTCTCATGTCACGTGCTCTTTCCGTCTCTTCTCTGTTACTGATCCACTCTTTCTCTCCCTCTTTCTCCCATTCTCTTCCTCATTTTTTCTTATTTTTTCTCTTCTCTCCTTCTCTCTCCCCTCTCTCCCTCTCTTTGCCTCTGGGTCCCATCTCCCTCATTCTCTTACACTTTCTCTCCCCATTGTTTTCTCTCACTCTCCCTTTCTCTTTCCATCTCTTTCTCTTTCTGCTGCCCCCCATCACCCCTGGTTCTCCTCACTCTCCCCCACCATCGCTGATCCCCCATGTCCCCATCGCCCTGTGCCCAGGGAGGACAGGGCGCTAGAGGAGCACTACAGCTACGGTCGGGGGAGTCCCCCAGAGTACAGATATGGTCAGCGCCTTCCCCGTGTGCATGGAGCTTTATTGTCCCCCAGCCTTTGTGTGCCGGCCCTCCTCAGCGCGGGGCACTGGTGCTGCTGCCTGCTGCGCGCAGGGGGCCTCGGCACGCTGCCGCCTCTGCCGAGCTGTGAGGACAGTGCAGGGAGGCACCATGAGTGCTGGGCGCACGTCTGCCCCACGGTGCCCAGCGAGAGACTGGCACTCATGCCAGTGCCCTGTGCCCACGCTCCTGCCCTGCCTTTGGGCACTGCAGTTCCCAGACCAGCACCCATGGGGCCTCTGGTTGCCTCCCTGTCCCACGGGACAGGAGCTGTGTGGTCATCACCTACCTCCCAACGGGAATGCCAGGTCCTGCTGCCGCAGCCACTCGGCTGGCACGCTGTCCATGAGGATGCCTGGCACATGGGGAAACACAGGGAATCAGAGAATCGTTATAGTTGGGAAAGACCTTCAAGATCATCAAGGGCCACTGTAAAGCCATCCCCATCCTGCCTGCTAAACCATCTCCCTACGTGCCTCCGCTGCCCATTTCTGGAGCACTGCCAGGCACAGGGACTGCACCCCTGCCCTGGGCAGCCCATTCCAGTGCTTCACCACTCTTTTTGTGGAGAAATTTGTCCTAAGACCTAACCTGAACCTCTCTGAGTGCAACTTAAGGCCGTTTCTTCCTTTCGTATCAGCAGTTCTTTTGGAGAAGAGACCAACCCTACCTCATCAGAACCTCCTTGCAGGTAGTTATAGAGAGCAATAAGGTCTCCCCCGTGCACCAGAACACAGCCCTCTTCCCATCCCCGATCCCAGCCTTGGAACATGGCCCTGACTGAGGGGATGCAGACGGGAGCAGTGTGAGATCCCGGCGCTGCCGCTCACCCAGGACGATAGCGCCTGACGCCTGTGAGCCCTCGTAGCTCCCCGTGCAGCAGCTGCGGGCCGTGCTCCAGAGCCTCTCCAGCAGCGCGGGGCAGTCTCGCGCCTGGGGCAAAGCGGGGACATGGGAGCTCATCTCTGGCTGCAGAGGCCCCTTCCCCCACCAGCCCCCGAGCTGCCTCACGGCACAGGAGCCACGGCACAGGAGCCACGGGGCGCCTGGCTGCACAGACACGGCCCCAGGGCACAGCTCGCTCACCAGGTGTCTGCAGAGCTCCTCCTGCAGCTTGGCTGCCCTCAGCCCCACGCCAGCAGCAATGCGCCCCCGCAGCTCCTTGGATGGCAGAAATGGGGCACACAGGTGCAGGGTGATCTTGCATGCCTGCAAAAGAGCACGGGGCCCTGTCACAGGGATGCTGCTCACCAGTTGGGTCCCAAGGGAAGATCCTCGCCGTGGCTGTGCCAGCGAGGGGCTGCAGAGCCAGACAGGAGCTGCCCCACGGCTCTGCTGGTGCCGCAGGGCTTCCTGTGGCTCTGCAGGGCACTCCGGGGACTCTTACGTTGGAGACGGCTGGGGCCGGGTCCCGGAGGTGCAGCATGAGGCTGGGAAATATTTCCTCCACCTCCTTCCTGAAAAATGCCCTCCTCCTCCATGCAGACGATGCCAGGGTCCCGTAGAGGGCCAAGGCCGAGCAGCGCAGCACTACCGCCTCCTGCAATGGGGAAAGGCCCTCAGGCAGCTGATAACGAGCATGCTGCGGACACAGCACTGGCACCAGTGCGGCGCTGCCCACAGGGGCTGCAGCCCCAGGAGGGCTCTTGCCTGCTCCACAGCACAACAAGCGGCGGCACTTACCGCCCCCAAGAACGCCTGGGTGGCCCTGGTGATCTCTTCAAAGACAGAGCCCACAGCCACGGCCTTCAGCTGCCCCAGCACCTTGGCCAGCACCTGCAGGCTCTCAGCAGCCACCTCCACACTGGTCCCATCCTGCAGGCCTGTGAGCAGCAACCCCAGCACGGCTGTCCTGTGCCTCTGCAGCTGCAAAGAGATGGGCGCACGAGCTGCTCACTACTCCTGCCTCTCACTGCTGCTCTTCACCGCTGCACCGAGGGCTGTGCTCGACAGAGTAGGCCCAGAGCAAACCCCAGTCCTGCGAGCCCCGACTTGCACCCGTGTTCCCTTTGGCACCTGCTGACACCAGAGCAAGGAGCGCGGCCGTCGCACAGCCCTGCGTCTGCCTCAGCTCGTCTCCCCAGGCTCCCCAAGCCCTGCACAGTGTCCCCTGGCAGCTCTCAAGTTCGGCCCGTGCTCAAAGCCCAGGAAAGGCCGTCTCACCTCCCTGGGCGTGCCGATGGCCAAGTTGCCCACGCCTCTCATTGCCATCTGCTGCACGGTGCTCACAGGGTCCCGCAATCTCCTTCCAAAAGCCTTCAGGAGGGGCTTCAGCAGCTTCCTGTCCTGCACCACTCCGTCCTTCATCAGCTGCAACAAAGCCCGTGCACTCCGGCATTAGATGCGATTCACACGAGGCGAGATACAGGAACCCCTCTGAGCCCTCCTCGTACCGCTCACCTCAGCGAAGAAAGCCGTGGCCGTGAGCCGCAGGTTGGCTGAGGGTGACTCCAGCCACGGGAGGAGCCTCTGCAGCAGGCGCGGGGGGACAAGCTCCGCGCGGAGCAGCACACTGCGTACAAAGCACAAGCAGGCTCATCACACAGGTGGCACAGCCACGCGCCTCAACTCCAAACGTCTCCCCTGTGACACACGCTGCTCTGCACCTCAGCAGAGCTTCCTGGCATTTGGGAAGGTCTCGGCAGCCCTTTCCCACACACAGCCCCCATGACAAGGCAGTTTCATCCTGGGGGTTCTCACCTCGCCAGGAGAATCACACCAGTGGTGTGGGCCTGTGGGTCTGACAGGGATGCCCACATGCCCTGCTCCTGGAGAAGTCTCAGCTGTTGCTCCTCCAGGCACTTTGAGAGCACCAGCTCCAATGTGGACACAAAGAGTCTGAGGAAAAAGGAAAACAAAGAAAAGGAAAACGGTCACACAAGTTTGGGGGAAGATTTTGCTTTAGCAGAGCTAAAACAGCTCACTCACTATGGGTGGTAGGGCAGCAGCAGTGGGACGTGCCTGCAAGGCCATGGACCACATGAGCAAGGACCCAGCGCAACCCCAGCCCCAGCTCCGGCCACTCCTCACCTGCCCGCTAGGTCGTCGCTCCTCGTCTCCCCAAGGGACGGCACCATCTCCTCCTGCAGTGTCTCGCTGACCTGCTCCAGGAGGTCGGGAAGCAGGTCTGGAAGGAGGCGCTCGACCATGCTCTTGTTCTCCAGGACTGACACCACCTCCGAGAGGGCGCGTGTGATCTACAGAGATATTCAGACAAAAATCACCTGCTAAAACAAATGCTTTTCCACCATCCACATCCACCCGCATGCCTGGAGGACTTTTACTGTCTCCAGTCCTTACTGCAGAACAGCTTGTGGCCCAGCAGCAGTAAACTGTCCCAGCTCCCCGCAGTGCTAACGCTGCTGCCTAGTAGGCAGAGCGCTCCGCAAGGCTCCACCAGCACTCGCCGAGGGCAGGAAACTCCCTTACCACAAAGCCCAAGTTGGACAGTAGATGCAGAGCAGCACTAAGGCCTCTGCTGCTGACCCTACCCTGCGAGGCTCCATGGCAGGCTGGCTGCTGCCCAGCTCCTGGATACAGCTCTTGCCCTCGTGGCCGCTCTTCCCGGCTGCCCTTAGTTTTTCACTTAAGCACACCAGGATTTGGCATCCCAAGGCGCTTCTTCCCAGGCTCCTCCACACTTCTATCAGGTTGCTGCAAGGGAAAAGATGCTCGCCCATGAGGCCCTATCCTTGGCTACCTGCCACATCTTCACAAGAGGCCAAACTCTCTCCTCATCTGCAACTGCACTGGCAATGCAAGGGTCAAGGCAGAGATAGGAGCCCTGATCCTGCAGTGCTCAGCCTTTCTCAGGGCAAAAACTCTGCTTCCAACGAGGGTGCAACGGAGACCTCGAGGCTGGGTCTCACAGAGAGGGAAGGACAACGGCACAAACCTGTCAATGGGCAGGCGCTGCTGCAGCAGGCTCTCAAGCACTGCTTCTTGGTGGGAGCGGGCTAGCAGGAACAGCGCCTGCAGCACAAAGTGCCTGCATGGGCTGTGCCGGGTGCTCTTCAGGCAGCTGCAAATCATTGGCACGAGCTGGGGCACCTGAAAGGAGGAAGGTGAGAAAGAAGGGCTTAGTGGGTCTCTTCCTCATCCTTCTCAGGGGCCAACAGCCAAGAACAGAAAAGCCACAGATGAATGCAAAAATGCCTCTCGCACCTCCTCCGGGAATATTTGGTCTCTGCAATCCCCAAGGAAGGTGAGCATCCACCTCCCAGCAGCCCACATGCTCATGGGCCTGGTGCACAGCAGGCTCTCCACAACGCTGCTGATGAAGTCTGCGGCCTGCCCTCGGGGGATGTCTTTGCAAACAAGCTGGGGAGAAATCAGAAACACAAGTGAGCATGTCACAGGAGCTGCTCAGATGCAAAACATGTGTCCTGAGAGCAGCACTCCCACCCACTTGCACACAAATGTATCATGGCCCCCCTTCCGCTTTTCAAGGGCCAGGTACCTTTGCAATGTTGGTAGAGGTTGTCAGCAGAGACTCAGAGGAGACGGTGCTGAGTCTCTCAGACAGACGCATGACCTGGGTCCACGGTGCCACGTCCATGTTTTTGGCTGGAACTATCAGAAAGGGGAGAGACGTTCATGGGGAGCCAACCTCCGGATCCCTGGGCGCTGAGTGAGGACATGACGGAGGCCTGCAAAGGCCACCCAAAGCCAGGGTTCCCCAAGGCAGCACAGTGGGTTTGAAGCTGCACAAGGAGCTGCAGCACAGGGGGACAGGGCCTGGTGCTGGGCTCCTTCCCGCAGGGAGCAGCAGAGGCAGCCCTGCCTATTCCTCTCACCAGCTCTCTGGAGAAGGCGGCAGAGGCCGATCGCTGCCTGCCGACGGGTCACAGCTGACTCCTCGCATGTCAGAGGCCCCAGCAGTCCCACCAAGGAGCCAAACGCTCGGAAGGCGCCGCCTCGCTGCGGGAGCAAGAGACAGGCACAAAGTGACCGGCATCCCCAGGCCGCCTGCCCTCTCCCAAGTGCACCGCCTCGAGCACTGACGGAGCCGGATGGGAACAAGGGGCTGCCCTGCAGCCCTGGGACACCCAAAACCCTCCGCCCGCCCACGCAGAGCTCCCGGGCACAGGGTCCCACTCACCCTCTGCTCACGCCTCTGCTCACAGGTGCCCAGCACCTGCACACACACTTGCAGCGCTCCTTCCCGTTCACCCAGGTGGGCCGAGGTCAGCCAGCGCCGTAGGACCTGCCACAACAGTGCCTGTCGCACCATGGCCTGAATTTCACCCTACACCCCTCCCCAGTGGCCCTGCTGCTTCTGTGGCCCTGCTTTCCCTGGGCACCGCAGCCCCACGTGAGGAGCCCTTGCTGTGGCCACCTCCCCACTCCAGGCTCTTGCCACGGGCAGCATTCACTTGTGCATCACCCCTTGCTCACAGCTGCACACGGGGCAGAAGCTCTGCTCCTCTAGGGGGCTGCAGGACACTGCAAGCTGCCTGCAAGAATGTTGCTGCAGACAGGAAAAGCCTGGATGCAAACCTAGGGCAAGGGGGCCTGAAACTAGGGCCATTTCACTTCCCACTGACGAGCGCTGATGGCACCTAGTTAGAGCAGAGCTCCCCTCCACGGACCAGGCCTGCAGGCGTGATTCCCGTGGCTCTGCCGTGTTCTGGCACCAGCAAGGCCTTCTCCGCTGCCCCAGGGGCACTCACCTGCACCACATCCACCAAGCAGACAGGGACCGGCTCTGCGTGCAGGAGGGCTGCCGTGAGCTGCCCCAGGGCTCGCAAGGAGGGCGCCTGTCACCAGAAAGTGGGGAGAGGCCATGTACTCCACCAAGACAGCACAGCAGCCAGTGGGGATTCCCATTCCCAGTGTGGGGTGCCTGGTGCTGGCTCCCTGCTGAGGGGTGACCCCGAAGGCCAGTGCCTACCGCTGTGCATGAAGCAACCGCCGTCCTCCCTCTCATGCACATCTGCTCCGGACAGGGAAGGCACAAGACGGCCTGGCAGCACTGAGCCAGGAGGCTGCACTTTTCCTCCCTGCTCAGGCAGGGTTTCAGTTTGCTGCCAGGAGAAGAGAACACAGAGAGGGAGCTCACTAGCACTCCCCAGACTGAGGCAGAGGACAACTGCCTTTGGCCCAATCGACAACCCCAAACTCAACGCCCGCAGCCCCGGCCACACCAGCCAGCTGTGCTGGAACACACACTGGCACCCACCGAGCCAGGAACAGACCCTACCTCAACTGCTCCATGGCCACGAGCGCCCGTGGCTGCACCGGGGACTCCTCCGGCTCCTCCTGAATCACCTCCTGCAAGGCACAGACAGACATGCGCATGGTGGGCAACGGGCACGAGAGCAGGAGGGACCTCCTGCCAGGCCAGGCCATGGGCCAAGCTGCCAGACCCCACAGACACCAGCCCTGCTGCCCCCTCATGACTCCCACAAAGGCTCCACAGGGAAAGGCAGCAGCTCTCCAGCACCGGGATGCACCCTGCTCCCCCACTATGGCCTGAGCACCAGCACCCCTGTGCTCTGCCAGCCAGCGATGCAGCCCGTGGCCTGATGGAGCTTGCAGACCCCCCTGCAAGACCATTGCATCTCTGCGCAAACCCGCCCCATGGCACAGCCCTTGGCTGCCCTGCACCCGGGCCCCGGCTCTGGGCACTCACCACCAGGGTCTGCAGCAGCTCCCGCTTGCGGCAGAGCTCAAATCTGGGGCTGGCCCCTGCAGCGTGGATGGCAGCGCTCATCTCTGTGATGCTCTGCACTAGGCAGAGCCTCAGCTGCGCGTCCTGATGCCACAGGAGACAAACAGACTCTCAGCCAAGGCCCCAGGGTGGAAAGGGCAGTGGGGCTGGGGCTAATCTGCCTCCAAGCACAGCGCAGAGAGGATATGGTGCCCTCCGGGGGCCCTGCAGCACACTCGGCACCTGCCCCCAGCACGGAAACTTCCCCTCCCTCTCCCCTCCTGACAAGGAGCCTCCCATGGAAGGGGAAGCCGCTGCCTCAGGTGCTGCCTGGAAAGACCCCCTGCATCAGGGACAAGGGCAGCAGCTGAGCAGCACTCACTCGGCTGCAAGGGCAGAGGTGTGTGACGGGAGGACAAGGAGGGGCCGCAGCTGGCAGCACCCACGTGCCCCTGCCCCATGCCGCAAGCTCCCACCTGGCAGCCCTCTCTGTAGAGCCCCAGCACGTTGCCCACAACATCTCTCTCCACACGGGCCAGCAGCTGCTCCCGGGGGGCGCGCAGCGACACTCGACCATAGGTGACCATGAGCGCAGCGCGAGCAGCCCGTGTCCTCACCGCGTCACTCTGAAGGGGGTCACCAGAGAAGCACCGAGACGTCAGCCCGCTGCCCTGCTCTGCCCCTGAGACTCCGCGCGCTCCTAAGGCAGGAGTTGCCCCTGCTGCAGCAGCGGCACCTCGCGGCTGGGCCACCCGGGGCCCTTTACCTTCTGGGCTGTCAAAGTTCCCAGGAACTCCCGCACGCAGGACAGGGCAAGCGAGAAGTGGCTCTCGGCACAGCGTGACACGATGGAAACCATTCCCTGTGAGGCAGCAGAAACAGGGAGTCACTCCCAGCCCAACGCCAGCCGTGACCAGCTCCACCGCTCAGGCAGGACATTTCTCCAGGGAAGGGGCCACAAACAGGACACCAGCCGTGCTGGAGCGGGGTCACACAGAGCCCCTGTTCCCCAGGCACATGCAGGAGACACCCTGCCGCACCGCAGGGCGATGCGAGGAGACCTCACCTGTGCCTCCCACAGCTCCAAGAAGTCGGCTGCTTGCAGGTGCTTCAGGATCTGCTCTCGCACGTGGCGCAGACACCCGCAGGCTGCCAGGGCCGTGCCAAGAGCCTTGTAGAGGAAGCGCTGCAAGAGAAGTGGCCGAGCCCCAGCTGCAGGGACAGCCCTGCCCGGCGGGACAGGGCCCGGCCGCAGCGGTGCCACCGCGCCGAGAGCCGCCCAGGCGCCTGCGGCAGCAGCCCCGACTGCACGTGCTGGCCAGCCCAGCGCAGCCGCCGGCCTAGCGCGGAGGGGAGAGCGAGTGCCTTCCCGGGCAGAGAGCGCAGCAGGGACAGGAGCGCCAGGCAGAGCACCGCCACCAGCCCGCGCGCGGGCCCAGGCCTCCCCGCGCTCCGCGGCTGCTGCAGCCCTCGGGGCTGCTGCCGGCAGCAGCAGCGACACCGCGACAGGGAACAAACCTTCTCCCAGGACCGGCGGGGAGCGCTGCCCAGCTGCTGGCTCAGCTCCTGGATCAGGCCCGTGGTCCAGGCGTCGCTCGCGATGGCTTCCAGCGACGTTTTCAGGAACTAGGGCAGAGGGGGACATGATGCAAACACCCTCCTGCCCTTGTCTGGGGCCTCTTGCGCACCTAATGGGCAGTGCTCCCCAACCACCCTCTTGCAATCTGCCTCTCGCTCTTCCCCTAACACGATGCTTGAGCCCAGAGAATTGGCAGGAGCTTGTGCTGCTCAGTGTCCAAAAAGGGAGCCCCCAGGTTCCTCCCACCACTTCTCTAAACCCAACTGCCCCATCCAGCTGCGCCCCCACACACATGCTGTACCTTCAGCACAAGGGTCTCCCATTCGGCCACGTCCAGGGAGCTGGCGGTTGTTCCTGCAAAGCCCAAGGAGACAGACCCTGTGCTCTCAGCCCTCTGAGACCCCCGGCAGAGCCCCAGGGTCTCCTTTGCAATCCGACAGCCCAAAGGCTCAGCCCAGGGGGCTGACAAGCATCCCTAAACCTGGCACCATTCCCCAGCGCCGGGCTGGGGAGCTGACGGCATTTTGATGCGTCCTCTGCCGCCAGCCTCTCCCTCCCAGCGACACGTTACCTGCCAGGTGCTGCAGCAGCCGGGGAATCTCTGCGGCCCAGCTCGTCCCCACCGCACTGTGGATCAGGCCGGGGAGCACCTGCAGCAGCTGCAGGGCCGCAGCTCCACGACCACCGCCCGCATGTGGAGCCACTGCCGCCATCGCCTAGCAGAGCGTGAGAGAGACAGGTGGTTCGCGCCCGCCCCGGGAGCCGCGGCCGCGCCGCAGGCAGCCACGCAGACGGGCAGGGAGCCCCGGGCACCTCTCACACACTCCTGCCTCCTCCTGCGCGCCCATACCGGCCTCAGCACCGTCTCTACCGCCCTCTCCCCTCTGCCCGGCCACAGAAGCTCTTTCCCCGCTCCTCGCACTCACCAGCAGCCGAGCCAGCAGCGCCTGGGGAGCCGGCAGAGCCGCTGTGGGCACAAAGGAAGGCGGCGTGAGATTCCCAGCCCCTCTGCGCCCTGCCCGTGCCACCTCCCATGCTGCCACGCAGGGCTGAAGGGCATCCTGGCCACAGCGCCCCCGTGGCGGCACTGCCGGGCTCCTGGTGCTGGGCACACAGTGACAAGGGCAGCCCTGGCACGGCAGGAACCAGCCCCAGGGCCCTGGGGAGAGCTGCGAGCAGCAGTGCCCAGCGCCTCCGCCGCGAAGGGTCGCATGGAAAGAGCCCTTGCGCACAGCAGCGGGCACTGCTCTGTCCTCTGCAGCCCTGCGCCTCCCACAAGGGCCTGCCAGGGCTGCAGGGACACACGCTGTCCCGCGCCACCCAGCCCGGCACTGCTGCCCGGCCCCTGCTGCTCCCCACCTTGCTCCTCAGGCTCCAGGGCCGCGGGCGCCACCGCTGCTGCTTCTCCTCCATGCTCGGCCTCCCGGCGCCTCTCGGCCAGGGCGCGCAGGCAGCGGCACAGCGGCACGAGCAGCCCCGTGTACTGCGCTGGCACCACGTAGCGCAGCAGCTTCGGCCACAGGAGCTGCAAGCAAGAACCGGGCCATTTAGCACGACGGCATTCCTGCCTCTCCGTCCCAGTGCCCAAGGCATTGTCGCATCTCCAGCACTGGCCCGGCCCTCGGCCTCGCTCCTTCCCGAGCTCGGGAGTTCTGCTCTTGCTCTGCCTCCTCCCCGTTCTGCCCCTCTCGCCAGCCGTGCTTCGCACCCCTTTCCCTCTCCCTCGCTCTGGATGGCTGCTGAGAGCGGCCGGCACACCTCTGCCTTGGGGCAGGTCCCTTTCCTGCAGCAAAGGGATGCCGGAGCAACTCGGCCTCACCAACCCCTCCCAGGATCTCGATGGGCTACGGGACGCAGCCAGGGCACATGCCCAGCGGTGCTCATGAGCTGCAGCACCAACAGGATGAGTGAGTCTGGCCACACAGAGCTCACACCCAGCTCTGCCCGACTGCTTTCATGCCTAAGGTGGGGATCCCGGTGCACATGGTGAGACAACTTACTTGGGCTACCGCTCCATCGGAGACATCCAGCGTGTTGACCATGTGCCAGCACAGCTGCCGAAGAGCCCGTTCTTCACGTGCTTCCACAGCACAAAGACTCCCTGTTGCCTGCGGGACAGGGTGGCAAATATTAGTCACTGCCCCTCCCCAGGCCCCACGGTGCATGGCGATGGGGAGGCCCCCCTGCCACGTCACCGGTACCAGCAGCCCTGCTGCACTGGGCTCCCCTCTGTCAGGGAGACCCGTGGCAGCGCGGCACAGCCACGGGACGCAGCCGCGCGCTGCCCTCTGCCTCACCAGCCTGCCCGAGGCGCGGCAGAACTCGCTGAAGAGATGCCCCACCACGTCCCACGACGAGCAGCCCAGGCCGCCGGAGCGCAGCAGCTCCCCAATGAAGTGCAGGACGGCCATCCTCACCTGAAGGCAAGGCCAGCTGCAGTCACGAGCTGGCCCAAAGGCCCAGGGGAGCTGCCTGCGCTGCAGCCCCTCTGCCCAGGACACGACAAGGAGGCGGTAGCAGCAGCCCTTGCTCTGCTGCTGCTGTTGCCCTCCTGCCCCAGGGCCTGTCTCAGCCCATAGTAGAGGCCTGGCCACACTCTGCCTTGGAACAGCAGTGCTCTGCCCCGCGGTGGCACTGGCCCTGCCCAGACCAGCTCACCTGGCAAGCAACGTCGTGGCACACGGACTCAGCAAGTTTTGCAAACAGAACCCGGTTCTCCCGCATGGCAGGCACTGCAAGAGACACGGAGAGGCGGTGCTGAAGCCAAGCCGCGTTTCCGCAGGGATTTCACACAGCTCCCTGGCCTCCCATGCACAAGCAGGACAAAAAAGGGGCGCCAGCCTGTGCCTCAAAGGAATCAGCACATTCCCAGAAGGATGCTGATCTTTTTCTTGCCCGGCCTACTGACCATCAGAGCGGACCAGAGCTTCCAGCACTGTCACGGCTGCCACACGATCGGCCTTGCTCCCGTTCCTCAGTTTGAAGTGAAGGAAGACAATTGTCTCCTCGGAGCAGATTTGGGCTGTGGGGAAGAAGAAATCACGCTGGCCAGGAGAGCCCAACATCTTCCCACGCGAGCAGCTTTGGGAGAGCTGCAGCGACGCGGCAGCGCGGCCCCGACTCTCCTCTCCGTACCCTGCAGCACCATGCAGCGGCACAGCTCTGCCCTGTGCTCTGGCCGCGGCGGGTCGATCTCATCGCAGAGCTGTGGGAACAAAGTGTCTTTCAGAGCCACTTGCATCGGCAGAGAGAAGGACAGAACAGAATCCTCTCACGGGCATCTCTGGGTGCGGAGCCCCACTCCAAGCCCAGCGCCCTGGGCGCACGCAGGGCTGGCAGCGGCCGAGGCTGCCCAGGAGCCCCCGGCCAGGGAGGCGCCGCCAGGCCTTACCTGCTCGTGCACAGCAGCGCTGACGGCCTGCAGCTCGGCCCGCGGCGCGCGGCTCCCAATGTCGGCCACAGCCGCCAGGAAATGGCCCAGGGTCTGCAAGGGAGTGCAGCAGGGAGAGGGCAGCAGTTACCGCAAGCCCCAGCGAAGGCAGAAACAGGCATCGCTGGGAAAACCACAGCCTGAAGGTGCTCACAGAGCTCTGCATACCACCCCCCGGCCCCGGGAGGCACCACAGGGTCCCCTGCGGAGCCACGTGCCCAGCCACTCAACGCACCCTCCCTGCCCTCCTGCCGTGCTGCTTTCTTCCAGCAAGAGCCCGGGGAGCCGCAGGGCCCCGTTCCCTCCTTCCACCTCCAAGGGACCCAGCTCCTGCTGGCACCCTGCAGCCCCCTGACACCTCGTTGCTCCCCCACAGGCCCCGGCCGCGCCGTGCCCCACACAGTGCCTCACCATGGTCACCCCAGAGGGCTCTCGGACCGCTCGGTACTGGTGCAGCAGCCAGAGCAGCTGCTCCCAGGCCTGCTTGCGGTACCGC
>VWPW01012154.1:0-71633 GCA_013389825.1 Crypturellus undulatus | reverse complement strand
CCAAAACAAATGAGATATAATCCAAGGGAAAAAAAAACCACTATGTTAAAAAAAAAAAAAGAGTANAAAAAAAAAAAAAAACACTATGTTAAAAAAAAAAAAGAGCAGTTTGGGTGAAACGATCAGTATTATCTACCTGAGTTGAGACCAGACAAATAGGTTTAGCTTGAGAAGAACAAGTTGCCACCTGACATTCTTCCACACTAAATCCTGCAACTTTGTGAGGTTTCAGAACATTTTTATTCTGGAGCTCATCTCCTGCTTGTCTGCATTTTCAGTAAGGGGTTAAAGGACCAGAAAGTCTACACAAAACTCTTGGGCTTGGGCTGACTCAACTGATTCATTCAGCCCACAGTGTTGCCTCATCCCCTTCCAGTCTCCCTTCAGGTTTGCTGCTTTACTTTAAAAAGGGAAAGAAATAGCTTTGGGCTGATCTGATTTTTGTTTTTTTCCCCCTCTCACCCTCCTGTCCTTTTTGGTTTAGCTACCAGGCTGAGAAATCCATCACCACCCAGCACTTGGGCCAGTCTAACCCACGTCTGACAGTAAAAGAAACCAGATTCTCCACGGTTTTTTAGCCCCTGGCTTCCTCCTTGGACTTTCCCACACGTCTACAGCTCCTGCTGGCGTCTGCGGATGGGGTGGATGTTGGGGCAGAACAGGACCCCACGCACAGAGGCTGCACTTTCCCCTCCTCCCTTTCCCTAAGCATTTGGCTCTTGGGTTCAACACTGGTCTCCAGGTCAAGCATTGCATCCTGGCCATGTACCTGCACCAAACTGTCCATATCTCCTTCTTTCCACATCACGAGACCCTACGAAGACCAAGCAGCGGAGAAGCACCATCAGTAAGAAACACCAAAGACGCAGTGAGGATGGACGTAATAGGAATCTTTAATGCGCAGAACAAGCTGTCGGGAGCCTTGCAAACGAAGGCTCCGCGCGGAGCCGTTCTGTAAACTTGGTGCGTTTAAAAAACCAGCGTGCCCGCAGCGTCCTCGCACCCGCCTGGCACCCACCTCGCGGCTCCGCTCCCGCGGGTGCCCGCGGCCTCCCGGCGCTGCCGGCGCTCCGCACGGGCCTTGGCACCCGGCGGCAGCACCGGAGCCCTCGGCGGAGGCACCGGAGCCTTCGCGGCGGGAGGGCGCCCAGGCCGCAGCTCCGCTCTGCCGACCCTGGCCCCGGCCTCCATCGGGGGGGTTGGAGCGTGTAGTCCAGGAAATTCAGTAAGAAAAGATTAAAAAGGAGAGATTTTTATGCTGAGTCAAATTAGATATTTTTGTTGTTGTTCTCTTGAAAAATTTAAAAAAAAAAAAAAGGAAATTAAAGTCCAACTTGCTGATTTCTTGTTTCTCTGCTGTCTGTGAGGGAAAGTCCTGCTTGGCCTTGCTGTCCCATTCCACCCCCTCCGAACCCTTCCCCCGAGCCCAGCAGCCACTCAGCGTTTCCCGAGTCCCGGACTCCTCGGAGCACCGGCGCCTCCCGCAGCTCCAGGCCCCCACGGTCCCTCACCGCCCCTTGGATTCTCCGTACGTGTTGCGCAGCATGGAGACCATCTTCTCCTCGCACGTGACTTTGGTGTCTTTCAGGACGCTGTACCAGATCACGCTGGGCGGCCGCACCTCCTCGCTGCGGCACAGCAGGTAGGGCAGGGTTTCCGTGCGGCTCTGGATGTAGGCGCTGCGCAGCAGGGTCGAGCAGTGACTGCTGACCTTCTCCAGCCTCCGGAGGATCAGGTGTGCCTTCCTGAGGGCAGGAGCGGAGATGGAGACAGAGAAGGGAACGCAGTGAAAAAAACAGAGGCCAGGATCCTGGGTGGCCCTATCGTGCAACAAACAGAATGAGACCTGTTGCCTAAGTCATTGCCTTGCCTGTTTTAGGAAAAGAAGAGGTGTTTTGCTACAGAAGTTTGTAGAGCATCTACTGTTTCACCAAACTGCTGTAGGAGACAGGGCATTGGGCTCCAGGGACCTCAGACATCATTGAACCCCAGGTTTGCTGTGTGCTGATGTGGCTATGATGGACATTGCTGCATCCACACCCTGGAGCCCCATCTGCCCCTGGCCTGCAGCACATGGGGAGACCCTGGCACCGCGGTTGCTCCCCTGGCCTGTGAGCACAACCTCCCCTCATGCACGACCAAGTCCTGGAGAGGAATGGCCCAAAAGGACCAACGCTAGAGGAAAGAGGACGAAAAACACAACATATTAAGACAAAACAAAACAAACCCGTAAGAAACCAAGAATCCCCCTCGTGGGAGTCTGCAAAGTGCTAAATCAAACAAAGGGAGGGCAAGAGGGTTTACTTCAGCGGTTTGAAAGTCTCAAGATCACAGATTATTTCCTCTCCCTCTGGTGCCACAGGAAAGCTCTGGATTTGGGGTTAGGGGATTTTGCAGTTCCTAGAGGAATGTAAATTCCCGATAATGATATGTGAGGGGCAGTGCTGTCAGTCAGCGAGGCATAAACATGAGGATTATTTGATTATGAAAGCTTTATGGTGCTTCAGCCTGGATTGCGAGCTGCACGGTCAGGAGGGAGCGCAGCTATTTCTGATGTGGCCGCACTCCCAAAGGCATCCCACTGATTGAGATTCCAAGGAAGGCCTCGCCATGAGTCATCAAAGCGTGAGCTCCAGACCAAAGAGCAGACGGAGACAAGGCAAAAGGGCACTCAGGCACCCGCAGCCAGCTACAAATCCCTCCCTCCAGAGCAAGACGACTAGATGAAAGGCTAACAAACCACTGCTCTATCAGAGCTGCTCTCAGAAAACCACCCTTCCCCTCACAGAAGACAGGCTCTGGCTCCTATATCCCGTGGAAGAGACCAGCCAGGGATGATGCTATCCCTTCTGGGATTATGCTAAGTCGAAGGTGGTGCATGTGCATTGGTTTCACACACAAACGTGAGTCCCAGGAGGCAATACGAACCTCATTACCTGTTCATTGCCTATATAAAAATCTGCACATACTGATTTCCTGGGCTAAACTGTATCCAAACTATGGCAGAACATCTCTACTAACACTACTCTGCTTGGCAGACGCCTAACCATCTAGACCTTCCTCTGCTCCCACTGAAGACCAAGACAGGCAACACTGCCAAGAACAGTCCTTTGGTGCTGGACAATCCATAAGTTTCTCCAAAAGGCTGTGGCTCCACAGCCAGTTTTACTTAACATCATTTTATTTAAAGGAGAATATTCACTCTTGCCCAGCTTGTCCCCGACCATTTCCTCGTGCTCAGCAGGGGTTTTGGTGGCTGAACACCATGCCAGTGCATGGTCTGAAAGCCAACCCAGCAACCCCCTGGATTTCCAGTCAAATCAGTTCCCCGGGCTGCAAGGTTTTTCCCATCCATCGGCCAGCACAAAATGGGGAAAAACAGTGAGTGGCCATGACCAGCACCCGAGGAAATCACAGTGATGGGTAACTATAGATTGGCCCTAATCCACCTCAAGTGATGATGCCTGGGCTCCCCAGTGTGCAACTACACATGTCCGGCCAAACATATCCATGTGTGAGGAACAGCTCACGGTGGCCAGACATAAGGGGAGAACCACCTAGAGCTGCTGATGTCCAGTTTGCTGGAGGCTGTGCTCATTTTGGAGCTGGTCTCAGCACACCTTGCAGTGTGCTTGGTGCAGTTGGCCCGGGGAAGATGCTGATGTGGGCAAACTCCTCTGTGGACAAGGAAACAGCAATGGGGACAGCGCATCGTGGACAAGAAGAGGATAATGGGGAGGGAAGGGATCAGGTCTCTCACTTTTGGAATTCTCACACAAACATCAATGCCCCAGTCATTGAGTCATTTTTTTTTATTTTAGTGGGGTAATAAAGTCATATGTAAATGTTAGATTTAGCTTTTGGCTGTCAGCTGCTCCCTCTTAAAAAAGTAAAGAAGGAGAAAGAGAGAGACAGAGCGGGTGAGGGGAGGGGTGAGAAAGAGAGAGAAGCTTTCTGGTGAAGGCTGGTAATAAATTATAGGAGCAGTTCTTGGGCTGCCAATTTAACATCATAAATCAAGCCCTGGGTATTACCCAAGTGCTCCCTGTGGAGGGCTGCCGGGTCACAACGACCACCTTTTCAAATACTGGAAACGAAATCTTCCTAAATGCTGACCAACCTCATCCCTGCCAGGAACAGTAATTTATTGCCTTATGAAAGGGCAGGAATGAGGGGAGGACGGCAGGGGAGTGCAGGGGGGGATCAGTCTCATGGCTGCCCATGGCCATATCTGTTCTCTAGGAAGTGCCCATGCTTTGAAGCCTGGAATGGGATGAAGCAACTCTCCTCCCCCTCGCTCCATAGCCCTGATCCGAGCCCGGGGTGTCCCTGCCTTGCGTGAGGCTGCGCGTGCCCACCCAGCCTGCCCGCTGCAGGGGCGGCTGCTTTAAGGCAGCGCCAGCCACCAACTGATTCGGGTCTCCATTGAAGTGAAGGATTTAGGAGGTCACAACCACAGTCGTAAATGACGAAGAGGGGGGTTATAAACAGTGGCTGCTCTGCATGTCTGCCTCCCTGCCTGCTATGTCGCGCAGCAGAGTGCCAATGGTGGTGGAGGGAAGAGGGGGCACTTTCCAATTGCTCATACCTCAGTAAAAGGCACCGAGGAGAGGGAGAGTGCTGCAGTGGGGACAACAGGGGACAAGGTCCTGAGACTCCTCAGTTGGCAGGTCTGGCTCTAGAGGGACATGCAGAGGAGCAGGAGACGTGGCCATGCCCAGACCAGGTGCTCCCTGACGGAGGGACTTCACCTTCCCCTGCCCATGTTCATCCCCAGCTGCAGTAGGGGCAGAGATTATTCACCTTGATGGCTCATGAGATTTAAGAACTCATCCAGAGCCAGCAAAATGCTGCTCTATCTGACCGAGAACAGAGTCAGGAGACCACAAAGCAACAGAAAAATAGTGACACCTGGGCTGGAGGGA
The DNA here is from genome assembly GCA_013389825.1 of Crypturellus undulatus. Lineage (NCBI taxonomy): Eukaryota > Metazoa > Chordata > Aves > Tinamiformes > Tinamidae > Crypturellus > Crypturellus undulatus. The sequence goes on along the minus strand of VWPW01012154.1, from coordinate 66,708 downwards.
GGGATAATCTTCCCAGTGCTGCTGCAGGGGAAGAGTGGTTGCCTGGCTGCTCTGTTGCCATATGGGGTGATTTTGCCATAAATTCCGTTTTTTTTCGACTTTACTGAGAACTGACCTGGGTCTGTCAGACCCTCTTCTGGGAGGATAATGAGTCCAGGACTCGATGGCCTCTTATCGCCGCCTCTCATCAGTACATTGCATTCCCCTCGGTACCAAAAGGCAGCTGCTGGGGAGGTCGTGCACTGCTGAGGATATTTGTCTTCTGCTGCCGCCACAGCCTGTCTGCCCAGGCCACTTGCTTAATAACAGGAGAGGCTTTGAACGCTGAGCTGATGCCACATCCCGACCCAGTTGTTCCTGGTAGCCAGAAGTAGGGCCATGGAAGGAAGATCTTAACCCTCCTGCAGATTTCTCCCTATTCCTCCTGAAAGCCAAACCCTGATTGCAAGAATAATATGTAAGAAAAACTAATAAAGAAATAACCTTGCTGTCAGGAAGCACCATTGCCGAAGAGATCCAAAGATTTGAATGCACAGTAGCATTAAACCTTCAGTGGTTTAGAGAAATTCTTCTGTTCCGTTGGAACAAATTAACTTCGTAAGATTCAGTTGGTTTCTGTAAGGGGAGCAGGAAAGATGTTGTTGCTACAGGAGACTAGTAGGACAGAGCAAGCCAGGTGCCAAGATGCTGCTGACCACAGAAAGTCCTGGTTTAGGGCCACCTATGAGCTAAGTTTTTAATGTCTCCTTAATGTAAACCGTCTGGTTGGGACATCTGGCTGTCAGTGTGTCTTCTTGTAAGCAGCTGTTTGCAGTAACCTGTGGTTTTCATGGAAAATGGGCTCACGAGGACTCCAGTGTGATGTATTTATTACACGGAGGCAGTCAACTTCCCTCTTGTCGCTCAGCTTTTATGAGTGAACATTTACTGTGACTTTGAGGCTCATCTGATAAACATTTCCAGGTACAAAAATGACTGTCCACTTGAGAAAGAGAGCAGTGCATCAATTAAAACTGTGTTACAAGGTGGTGTCCCTTGGCAAATCTTCACTCGCCTTCCACTTTGCCAGGGCCTTCGTTTCTGTCCTGAGAAGTAAGGCTGGACGATGGCTCTTCGTTCTTGTCAAGAGCCTGGCACCAGCTGCAGCGGCATTTATAAACGTTTCCTCTGGGCTGTAAGTCACATATTTCTCAAGTATGTAACAGGACATGAGAGCTCTGCTAGGAGATCATCTAGCTCGCAGTGGAAGGCAGACTGCAGTAAAATTGCCCAGTGACTCCAAAGGTCACTCAATATACAGTGGGGCAATATGGGCAATTTAAATGTTACCTTGCAAATGTCTTGGCTTGACGCAGGTATCAGGATAGATAATATCCTTAAATAAGTGTGTTGGATATCAAGTAAAAGAGGAAATAAGAATATGCTAGAAGAGGGGGATGGCCCCCAAGGATTTATAGAGATGAACAGTTAAAAAGGACAGAAAACTTTGTGGTGTCATCAAAGGAGAAGGAAGGTGGTAGGAAGCAAGAGACAGTGGCAGCCTGTCAGAGGTTAATGAGCTACCACAGAAATTACAACCAAGGTCATCTCTGTAGGAGGCGAGCCACAGACTAGCCTGGATTTATGTCCAGGAGGAGAGAAAACTGCTGTGAGGAACTGTCATCTTGTTATTATGGACAAACCCTCAGTGTGTCCAACAAGGAGTGGGGAGAGAAAAAGAAAATTTTTGCCAGCTATTCATGGACTGCAATTAATCATCCCATCTCACTCTATTCTTTCATGTTTCTTTTCTTCATCTTCTCATATAACAACAACATGTTAGGCAAGATACTGGACAAAGAACTTCAAAGAAGGTCAAGGCTGGCTGAAACCTATGGAGGATCTCAACAGAGAGCTACAGCTTCTACTGAACATACCTTGCTGAACACATCCCAGGGGAGCTTGAGGTTATGTGGCAGTCTGGCAAAATAGCTTTTGCCAGGACACTCTGCCATCCCTCTGAATGCAATGTAGTCCAGTATGTGTTACTCCATTGCTGTGATCTCTCAGGATCTGCTTATTAACCATTTCAATGTACACCAGTGTTTTGAAGGTACAGTCCCTCTGGAAATGTGGTTCTTAATAATCACAGAAATAATCCTTTACCAATCCTCCTAGAGCAAAAAAAATTATAGTAAAGAGAACACATTTCTAGCACAAGGCTTCATATAGGTAACAGATGATGCACTGTTCCCTCACTGGCATCTTTGCATGGTGTCAGGGAATTCACAGCATGAAGATTTAGGAAAATCTTTCCAGTGGCTATATCAATAGTGCTGAATTATTGCCTTGGGAAAGAGGGAAGGCAGTAAAGGAAATCTCAAAAATATTTACAGAATACATGGCAGCCATCTACTGTTGTGAGGATAAAGATGTGTCAGATCAGATACATATAGGGAGAAATATATAGAAGGAAATTTCCATAAAACATCTTGTTTAGTAGAGATGACTTTATCACATGCAGATTGTTGAATCATTGACTTCTCTCATGTTATCAAATTGTAAAGCTCCAGACAAAAGTAATAATCCGTTAGCTAACATCTCAGCTCTGCCATTCTAGGGGATCACAACTGTTACCACACAAGAACAATTTTCCTGCAGCAGGATATATGCAGCAGGGACATCCTCAGCCACAACAGGATGTAGTAGGTGCCTAAAGCCACACCAGGGGCAGGTGATCTTCTGCTCTATTGTCCATGGGGAATAATAGCTGTCTAGGTGTGGAGACAGCACAGAGAAAGGTCTGACCCACTGTGGGAGCACGAGACTGGAGTTGCACCATGCTGTTCCTCGACCTGGTCCTCCATCCAAGAGCACGTATTGCTGCTCTTCATTACCTGGCTACTGGCCATGTACAGATAAAACAACGTAAGGATGGACATGCTATAGTCCTGAAATACCTCTGGAGCTATTGCTCACTCCATGCTGCAGCTCTTGACACCGAATGCATGCTGCCAACACACCACGCTTACTATAAATGTACCTGCTGCATTTCTGCTTCATTCCTTCAGTCACTCTTTCCACTCTACAAATAATCATGGCACCCATGAATCCCAGATGAGCCATGGTCTCATCTACCAGGATTTTACAGCTTAACAGGCGCTGAGTCAGTCTCATTTTACACACACTCCATTCACTTTGCCCCTGCCTAATTTACGGCCCTGGGCCCTCACACAGCTTTACCAATACACTCAACTCCTTATTTTCTCTAACTCCCGCCCAGCTTAGACTGGTTTGCCACACAGCTGCTGGACACTCCAAAATTATACATTGGAGCCATTCCTGAATGGGTCCTGGCACTCACAGAGGGCTGTAGGACAGTCTGGTGAACAACATGGGGGCAACATCTCTCAGATATGAGAAGGCAATGAGATTCACTTTGGTAGTGATCAAACACTGGAGCATTCCAGTCAAGTGGCAAGGGAGAAGACAGACAAAGGACAGGTACCTGGGCCCCAGCTCGTCCTCACTGCGCCAGACGAAGTCGCCAAATTTCTCATAATGGGAGTTGTAGTGGTGCTGGACACGGAAGAGCATGGAAGCGGAGACCTCCATCAGCGTGTTGTAGGCTGTCTGCTGCTCCTTCCCACTGGTATAGCCATTGTAGAGGTTGTAAATTTTGTCAGCTATCTCTGAAAAGGATCCAGGGGATAGAATTTAATGAGCAGAAGGTGATAAATAGGATAGAGAAGAATGAGTCTTTGGGGGGACTAGCAGATGGGGCAGGGTGGCTGGGACGGTGGCCTCCTCCACTGCTCCTCGCATGCTGCCTGCAGAGCTATTCAACAACATGTGCAGCATTTAGCAAGTCCTCTGGCTAATCCTGTGCTGAGCTAGGCCCCAGTAACTCCAACCATCCATGATAAAAGAATGGGAGAAGGAGGGAGAGAGACTTGCTGGCCAAGAACTACCTTACTTGCCCAGTTAAGATGGATAAGCTCTTCCCTATGTCACCAAGAAGAAAATAAATGCACAGCTACGATGCTTTCCTGCAGCACAGAGGACTGGGTTTGCACCCACTGAAGTCCTACTACACACAGAGGACTGCTGGAAACACAAAGAGAGGTTTAGAGCGAAACTGGGTGGAGGAGGATGCACCAGGGGAGTTATTGAGAAAGGACGGCAATCAGCAGGCTGGGGAGAGCAAGAGGAGGATACATGGGCAAATAAGCTGTTTCGTGAATTGGGCCCCATGATTTATTAAAGGACAGAAAGAAAATGACATTGCTGATAACAAAATGGTAATTTAGCCAGAATGCAGTGAATCATCATTGTGGCTATTCCAAAAGAGCAGCTCAAAGATTTGTTAAACAAGAGGGTGTACTTTCTGCTGTAAAAGAAAAATCTCTCTTTTGAAAATGAAAAGAGCACAAAAAATATTTCCTTCCTTTTCTTTAGCTTCATTTTTGCTCATTTTTTCTTGGAAGTGCTTATCAATAACCTTAAACAAGGCATTAATCAAAACTTCCTTTTGTTTGCTTTAAAAAAAAGAATGAAAGAAAGAAAACCTACCTTTCATTTAGATGAATCTTTTTACATTTAAAGGCAGAAAAATGCTCAGGAAGTGAGGGGCAAAATAAAAAAAAAAAAAAACTGAAAACACAAACATCCAAGCATCTGAGCTTTTATCTGTGTTTCCATTTCAGAACCAAACTAGCTGCCACTGCAGCTGGTGTCCTTTTAAACACCAGCCCAGATAGTCCCATGTGCTGCTCTCACCCTCCTGTCCCAGGGCAGTATCTCAATTTTTTTTTGCAATGAGAGATATGGACTCTCTCTTTTTCCAGGGGACGTAAGTCAGACGCACATTAACAGCTCCCATGGTGATGCACAAGGAGGGATGCCGTGTTGCTGCACAGGATCACAGTAGAAATCAGCTCTGCAGTTGAAGGGACTTGAAATTTGTCATCCCTTTCTTGTGCCCTAATACACAGGAGCTTGCACATTGGGAGAAACGACATTAGGAGGGGAGAACAGCGCATGCAGGAAAAGCAAAGTTAACGGGAAATGGCTTTTGTCCTGGAAAATCAGGCATCAAAACACTGACCTTCTGCCTTGCTGTCATCTACCAGTGGGCAGGCTGTCCTCAGGGTGACCGTGCTCAGCTCCGAGTGTCTCCCTCGTGTATCCACTGCATATAGGGTAAATCTAGACAGTAGGAAAAAAAAGAAAAAATCATCCTTGTCCCTCAGTACAACACTGGCAGGTTGTAACTGGAACCAGCCTTAAGGAGAGAAGAGAAAATGTGGTCCAGGCTCGTATCAGTCATTTTTGGTAACTCAAGGAGATGCGAGACGATGTGGGGCTTCAACATGAAAGAACTGCAGGAAAGGAGCCAGGGCCCCAGTGGTCCCCGACGCCTGCAAAGCTGCTTTTCCCCCTTGCACTGTGATTCATGGGGCTTTACACCACAGCCTTGTGGCTGTGAAAGGACATAAACATCCCCAGGGCTGCCCTGCCATGCACCAATGCGAACGGGACCATGCTGTGCTGTTTGCATGCGGGGTTCCCCTATGGTCTGCCTTAAAGAAAGGAGCAGTGACTGCTGCCGTAAGCAGGCACTGCGCAGACAAGTGACAGCTCGGACACGTCACACACAATCACAGAATGGTTGAGGACCTCTGGGGATCACCTAGTTCAACCCCTGCTCCAGCAGGGACACCCAGAGCACGGGGCACAGGGTGGCATCCAAGCGGGTTTGGAAGCTCTCCAGAGAAGGAGCCTCCACAGCCTCTCTGGGCAGCCTGGGCCAGGGCTCGGGCACCCTCACAGGAAAGAAGTTCTTCCTCACATGGGGATGGAACTGCCTGTGTTTCAACTTACACCCATTACCCCTCGGCCTGTCATTGGCCACCATGGAGAAGAGCCTGGCCCCATCCTCCTTGCAATCACCCCTCAGGTACTTGAACACATTGATCAAATCTCCTCTCAGCCTTCTTTTCTCCACACTAAACAGGCCCAGCTCACTTAGTCTTTCCTCATATTACAAATGCTCCAGTCCCTTAATCATCTTCGTGGCTCTACATTGGACCCTCTCTAGAAGCTCCATGTCCTTCCTGTACTGGAGAGCCCAGAACTGTCCCCAATACTCCAGGTGTGGTCTCACCAGAGTTGGACAGAGGGGCAGGATCCCCTCCCTGGCCCTGCTGGCAACGCTTCTCCTGCTGCAGCCAGGAGCCCATTGGCCTTCTTGGCCACGAGGGCACATTGCTGCCTTGTTCTCAACCAGGACTCCCAAATCGCTCTCCACGGAGCTGCTTTCCAGCAGATCAAGCCCTAATCTGTGTTGGTGCCTGGGGTTATTCCTGCCCAGGTGCAGGAATCTGCACTTGTCCTTGTTGAACTTCATGAGGTTCCTCTCTGCCCAACTCTCCATCCTGTCCAGGTCTCTCTGAATGGCAGCGCAGCCCTCAGGACAGTCGGCCACTCCTCCCAGTTTGGTGTCATCTGCAGACTTGCTGAGGGTCAAGTCACTGTTGAACAAGTTGAAGAGCACCGGGCCCAGTAATGACCCTTGCAGGACACCACTGGCCACAGGCCTCCAACCAGACTCGGCTCCCATTTATCACCACCCTCCGGGCTCTGCCATCCAGCCAGTCCTCAATCCACCTCACTGTCCACTCATCCATTTCACACTTCCTGAGCTTCCCTATGAGGATCTTATGGGAGACGGTGTCGAAAGCCTTGCTGCAACCGGCCCTTGAGGTTGTTTTTTCTCCTCATTTCCTCAACGGGGTGGGGTTGGTAAAAGAGTGGGAATGATAATTTCACACTTGGAACTAATGGAGAGTACCTGACAGTAAAACGTGGCTTTTGTGCCAGATGAAGCATGGAGCATGAAGATGGTTGCAAGGGTTGCAAGTTCTGGGATGCTGAGCTGAGAGCACCCTGGTCAGAGCATCAAAGCTTCAAACTGAGGAGGCTTCTTAGCAGCAGCGATAACCACCTTCTGCCCGCTCTCCCGAAAGGCATCTGTTCCTATTTATCCTCTCCAAGCCAGGCATGGCAACTCGACCTGGCTTTGACAAAATGCAGGAGCTGGCTCACACACCTCGGAGGCCTGAGATGCCGGGGCTGGGGAATCCGCTCCTTTATATACACAGGGAATTACCCAGCCCTGCTCCTTATCCTAAGGTAAAACTGAGTAGCTCTTGCAAGTAAGTGCAAAGAGTGTCATAAAAGCAGCTGAGGCTTAAATGGGATTGAGAGGCTGAGGCATGTTTACTTAAAGGAGTGCTCCAAACTCCTGAGTACCCACAGCGGGGACAGGAGCGATGCCTGCCTTTCCCTTTCCCTCCCTCCCTACCACATGCAGCTGATAAGAGATGACATTTGCACAGTAGCAATTGAAAGCACTTCCCAGCCTAGGACATACCCTCTCAGAGCAATTAGCGTTATTTCCTTAACAATCCTTCATGTTTAAAAGGATGCCAAGAACCCACTCGTGCTCAGGGACGACAACTCCCACACTCCCAAAGCCAGGATGGGCACGAGACACACGTGCTGAGCTCATGCAAGGAGATGCTTATTTAATTCTTTGGCATGATGACATTTTCCTTAATTAGAGAAGAATCCTTCAGTGTGTGTGTGCATCCGTGGCTCGATGTCCACCCTGCACCACGCACGGGCCATCCTCCTGTAAGGACTGAGACAGCAGGAGGGTGCTTCATGGGGCAGTTCTAGCTCAGAGCAGGACTCTAACTGCAGTGCTTTGTATTTCAATCTGGGACACCCTCCCTCTTCCTTTTTTGAATAGATGATGGATTTAAGGTGTCCTCACGTCCTCTCAAGTTGTTTCTCCAGTGCCCACCTCTTCCAGAGCACCCAGGAGTCCTGCTGCCAGGCCATGTCCTAACTAGTACGCAATGCTCTTCCTGCCTCAAGAGAAACACAACAAACTGTAAGGGGGACTAATGAGAATATTTATTCTGCTGGCTAATTTCCATTCCCATCCTGGGGTCACTTGATTAGCTAGTCCCCATGGTTCTGTTGTTGTGTTTTCTTTTTGGAATATGTGATAACAGTTAATGTGTAACCTCTGCTCTGACCATAGTGGTTCAGTGAGCGAGGCTCCATTAGCCCTGCAGTAATCACTTCCAGAGCACTTCTCTCAAACACAGCAGAATTTTATCAAAATACAATTATAATAGTCAGCAATTAGTGCCTACATCACCTATGCTATTGCCTATGGGGTCAGGAGGGAGCATCTCTGCTTGGCAGGGAGTCAGAGCACGTTTCAGCCCTCTGGATGATGTTGAGGACCTGTGTCAGCCCATGGGCCGCGATCTTCCCTGCTGCCCAGCGCCTGCACGCAAATAAAGTCACTTGGCTGCAATGGTCAGGGCTGGGCTCAATAATATACCAACAAGCCCTTCATTTCATCATTGTCTTAGCAGATATTTTGAAAAAAAAAATCAGACCCCAAACAGAAAAATATCCAAGTGATTTTCATCTGGTCAAAAGGAACTCTTTTAACTCATCTGAAACTAGTCTTCTTTCAAAATTCTTACAAATTGAATTATGTGGGAAAGTTTTTCATTTCAATTCATTCTCAATGAGTGACATTTTTGAAAGCAGCACCAATAGATCCAGCTTTGGTGGGAGCTGGCAGGCCCCAGTAGCACACAGCCGAGAACCTCTCCAGCTTCTTCCGACGGGTGATCTCAGAGGGTTTTAACATTAATTATGGTCCAAAAGATCACTCTGAAGCACACCAGTATGAATGGCTCAGCTCTTTTTATCAATGGTGAACAGAGACATATGGAATGAAGCATTTTGCCCAGGAGAGATTGGAAGACATGAATGGTTTGCAAACGCAGATTATGGCTTCCAACCTCATCCTCAAACCACTTGATCATCCATCTTTTCTGTGGTAAAACACATTTACAGCCAGTTAATTGCACAGCACAGAGTGCTGAGCTTTGTTTTCTTTTATTTAAAGAAACAGACAATTAAGAGAGTGTGAAGTCAGTATAAACCCTACATCCTTCCCTCTTCATCACAAAATGAGAGCATGCAAAAGGCCCATGAACTGTCCATCTACAACCTGAGAAACCTTAAAGTCTTATACCCGCCAGTGGACCCCTTTGAGTGCAAGGAAAAGTTCCCATCCGCCTTAGAACTTTTGTTTAAGGGATTTGGTTTTGATGGGGAAAAAATGCAAAGCAACAGAACCATTCTAGAATTTTACGGGAGTTTCACTAGCCATTTTTCATCTTTTTCAACCACGTTTAGATACTAATTGCTTTATTTCCCTTCCCAGCGCACCCAGGCCTGCAGGAGCAGACATCGGACGTAGGTTGCTTCCCCCAGGACCCTGCTCTTCCCCAGAGGCCGTTCAACGCGGGTCTATCTGCCACTGTCACCACATTGCCTGTCCGCCCGGGGCAAAGAGCAGCACGGGTGCAATCACGGTGGGTTCCTACCCACTGCTTTCTGGAGAAACCTCTGGCAGACATTGATGTGGTTGCACCCGAATACACGAACCTCAATATGGTCCTTTGGAGAAAGAGGCTAAAGAAGAATGAGGTCAGAGAGAGGCTTGGAGTACTTTGCCTAAAGGAGATCTGGGGTAAAGTCAAGGCTAGAAATCGACAGGTCCAAGGCTCATACTCCATGCATGAAATCACACAGGCCAACCAGGAATGCCGTATAGTAGCTAATATCTAGAATAGAGTCTTTCATAACCTAGAGGCGTTTTGTTTAGCAATAAACTTCCCTTGATATCATTGTTCATGTTCTCCCTGCCTTTTCCAAGTGTGCTTGTGGCTACCTGCTACTCTCTCACCTCCAAGCCTCTCGTTCGCCAGTACTCTGAGCAAAATCACATATGAACTCGAAATACTAAGGCATATTTTGCCCAAAGGGGTTCCAAAGAGTGTTTCACCACTGGAAGCACATACACTCTTGGCAGCAATCTGCCCATCCAAGCTGGTGAATGCAGCCACCGCTGCAGCGAGGCACAGCCGTTATGGGCTGTCACATACAGTAACGCCACTCGCATGTTTACTACTGTACGCAAACCCTCTGGGACCAATGGGAACTTTCAGAGAGATAGAAAGCAATTAATATGTGGCCTCACGAAATGTCAACAACACCTTCCCAGAGATACTCCACCCAAAGCTGGCTAAAGTCTGAATTTTATCACTAGGCTCAAGATACTTCTCGGGGGAGGAAGAGAAAGCAGGGGGCTTAAGCTTCAGTTCCTGGAATCAAGTGAACGTGGAAGATTCTCAATCGAATTAAACAAAAACAAAAACAAAAAAAAAGGAAAGAAAACACAAAACAACTCAGAACAATATGTTTCTAGCTTTTATCAACTCAGAAAAAAAGAAATCTAAAGGCACAAAACTGTAAGGCTGAGAACGAAACCCCAGAACGTGTTATTTACTTAAAGACAACCACACCAGCTCGTGTTTTTTGTAAATCTATCTCATGATGCTCATGATGTTTGAGTGTTTTGCTCACGGTCCTTATTTGTGGGGAGGGAGATAAGGACCTCTGCCTCTGAGGGCTGACCTCCCTTCGCTCAGTGGCCGATCTCTTTACATCCTACAGAGATATTGCAAACATTTCTGCTTTCTGTTTGTTTGTTTTTCTTGCATGCTGCCCTTTCCAAGCCTTTGGGCTTCTGCAGCTGGTCAATGAGATGCAGGATCACAAACAAGCTGTCAGGGCTGCCGGCAGAAGGTCCAACGAGGAGTCCAATAAACACCCCTCCCAGCTCTGGGACACTCATGCTAAGTAACGGAGCGTGTCCGCGAGCAGCTCGCCGCACGCAATCCGCAGCTATGAGGCAAACCCTGACTGTGCTAAGGGGTCCCCACTCCATATAAATAGGGACAAGACAGATAGGCTGCTCTAGCAGCCAGAGTCCAGCAACACACAGAAATATTGTCTCACGGTTTCCATAGTGGTGGAACCACAACAGCCTAGTGCGATGCTCTTGCCAACAGGTCCTGGCTGATAAGCTCGGGCACGCTGCCTCGCTCCAGGGCCACGGGATCGGGCGTTATGCAGATCGCTGCAGGACCCCGGTGCTTGGCAGACCTGCCCTGTGCATCATGCATGGTGCTGTTGCTCTCTCCCTCTATTCTCCACTTGCTATTTCAAAGTACCAGTTGTTGGGCTTTGGCTCCACAGGCTCAGAATTAAAGTCAACAGCTTTGGAGCAACAAAAGCGCTGCTCCAGGCAGGCTTTCCAAGGAAGGTGGTTTCTGCAATAGCAGTGCAGGCAAGCAAGGAACAGCACCAGTTGTTCCAGGGAGAAGACCAAAGCATGGTGAGGAAACAGGGGCTCCTCTAGGCTCACTGAGTGGCTAGTGCTACCAGTGACTCATGCAAACTCACATCCTGGCCTCACTGGGGCAAGACACTTTGGTTTTGTCTGCACATCCTGCCGTCACCCTTCTGGTTACAGCTTCTTCTGGCCCTCAACAGCAGCCCCCGTCTCGGGGCTTGCATGCAACCAACACTGTGCAGCTGAGGCTGGTCCAGTGTGCTGACACAAACACATCACACTTGTACTCTGCCAGCCCTTCTGGTTTCCTGTTCCATCAGAAAAACAATTTGAAGGCCTCTGTTTAAAAGCCCTCCATGGACTAGGTCTTGGCAATCTCCGCCGGCCTCCCCGCACGCCCCACGACATCCCCTCCGTTTGGAGAGGAGGCAGCTGGCCCGAGCCAACCGCAAGGAACAGTGATCTCAGCATGAGGACTCAGTAGGAGCGACGTGATGCCAGAAAAGTTCAGATTATGCCTGGGCTCGAGCATGTTCAGCATGAAAGGAACAGGAACAATGCCCATAAGTACATACATACGTCAGCACGCTGCTCGCCCAGAGCCCTCCACGCAACCCTGCCCTTGGGGACCGCGGGACAGCACTGTCCGTCCCCAGCTCTTTCCCTTCTTTATCCCGCTCTGCTCTTGGTCACTCTGGTGAAGGGCTCGCGACTGCAGACATTTTTAGGAGCGGACAACTGGGGAGTGTTTAATGCCCTTACAGTGCTCTTGAGTGAGAAATATCAGGAGACAACTGTGTGATCATGTGCTGCTTATTGGGCTAGTTAAGGTTGTGCATCGGTAATTGGGGGTTGGAGGTTGTGAGAGGGAACCTGGGTGGAGGGACACACATGCATGTTTCTTTTTTTCAGTGCCTTTAAAGGAATAATGGTGAGATCTTCAATCCAGGGAGTGACAATGACCATCTCCAGCTCAGCCTTCCCAGGCTGGTGGAAAAGTCAACAAATTTACTCAGATAGTCTCCCTGAAAGACTCATGTTGCAAGCCCTACAAGTGGGAGAGCCCATGGATGCTGAGAGGTGGAAGGAGCACCATGGGTTTCACCCTGAGCGCTGCGGGCTGGACGATGCAGGCTCCCATGCATGGCCAGGGGGTCACCCCACAGCACCCCAACGCTGTCCCACCAACGTCCCCCACCATGCAGGCTGCAGGAGGCAGTTGTCCCACACTGAGCCACCAAGGAGCTTTCACTGATGGACACGGAGCAAGAGCAGGACTTGTCTGCCAGCAGCAGAGTCCGGGCAAGCGCAGAGAGGGGTGGGTATTTGTCTTTAGTGTGAGCCTTCCCAATTCAGAAACCATTACAATGAAAAAAAAAGAAAAAAAAAAAAAAAAAACCAGCCATCCACACAAGCCACAGGAATGCAGTTTAGCCTAGTGCTTGCTGGCGACTCTGTGATTTGGGATAATTAAGAAAGGTAACAGAGAACACCACCCGCCCCCTCGCCGCAAATAACAAGCAGACAATAAGAAAGGAGCATTTTTTGCAAGGAGAGGATTCCTCAGTGGGTTTGTTGGGGCCTGAATTCCAGGCTGTTTGGTCATGTTGTGCCCATATTTGCAGTGCCAATTAGCAGGGTGGGCCGGGTACCTTGGACCAAGACAAGGCACATTCCAGCCCAACAGGGAGGTCCTACAGCCCGGGATGCGGGATAAGCTTTTTAGGGCAGCGGACGTCCACGTGCTGCCTCTCTGGGGTTGGCACCGTCACAAATATTGCAGCAATCAGATGCTACTGCTGGGGCATTTCAAGCCTGTCCAGAATGCTGGTCTGCACCAGGGACAGGGCTGAGCTCTGAACAGAGGCTGTTGGTGCAGGGGGGCAGCTGGACATTGAGGAAGAGGTTCTGTGACTTGGTGTCTGCTGCCCACAGGGCAAGGAGCTGCACGAGGCATCACTGACCTGCTATCGGCACCCAGAAAATTGGTGCTTATGCATCTGGCCCCATGTGGAACAGGACCAACGTTTTCTACTTTGTATTCTCACTGCTTTGGGCTTTCTGTAGTGTCTGTACTAGAAGAAGGAAACAGTGCCCAGTGGCAGCTTGAGAAATACCTTGTAAAAAGCTCTCTTGCCATTTCTACTATTTAGGAATTTGCCTTTTTTTTTTTTTTTTTAACTGTGTTCCTTTTAACCATCTGTGATAACTGACCCAACTCCTATCNTTTTTATTTATGTGGTTAAATTTGTGTACACTTTTTGATATTTCCTTTTTTTTTTTTTTTTTAAACTGTGCTCCTTTTAGCCATCTGTGATAACTGACCCGACTCCTATCAGCCTAGTAAAGGAACAGGTTAGCAATAACGCAGGTGCCACATCACAGTACTGAAGCTTTACCTTTAAACACATACACAAAGCTGTCAGTAAACTGTTCTTGCAGTTCACACATTTTCTTTTTTCCTTTTCTTTTTTTTTAATGACAGCAAATGCTGTGAGGACACTAATCATCAGCCGCCAACAGATGCTGTCCTCTCATACAGACCACAGGTGTCAGATGGAGGGAAATAAATGTACCTGATACATCCTGCCTTGGGTGTCTGATGCTTTTTGGAACTGCATTAAACGGTGCTCATCAAGTACCACTGGTGCTAGGAAAGACAACAGGCTGCTCTCCGAAGGGAAGAGGCTGCTTGTTCAAGGAAAACCCTGGGGGACAGGAGGGCTGATATGGCCAGGACTGGTGAAGCAGCCTGTGGTCCATCCCTGCAACCTCCTGTGCAACACTGGCAAAGGTACCCGGGGCTATCAACACTGTGAGATAACCTCAAGCTGATACTCTCATACCTTCTTGATACATCTCACGGGCACTGCCTGGCCCGCCGGAGAGGAGGATGAAGCCCTGTAATGCTGCTAGATCGCTGCTCCGTAGAGCAGGGCAGTGCCACTCCACGGTAACGGCCTCCCTCGAGAACCCGTGCGCTCAGCCTCGCTCTCCAGCTCTGCGCGGTGCCTCCCGTGAGCCCCGCGGCTGCGGTCCCAGGGCGCCAGCAATGGGAGCTCCTGCAGGGACCCCACAACGGGACTGGCACTACCCAGAGCCACTGCTCTCCTTCAGGTAGCGGGTGCTCTGCATGAGTAACATCTCCATGTCTCGTGCTCCTCATCTGCAGAACAGAGATAATCGTGTTTTCTGCACTGCCTATTTTCATGTAAAAGCCTTGGGCAGAGACTCTCTGACACTAGGGGGATGCTGTGCTGGCACCTTAGGCTTGGTTGGAGCCCCTGACTCCTACTCTATCAGAGTGCTGAACAGGAGCAAAAATAAAAGCTCCTTTGCTATTCATTAACTTCACAAAAAGCAATGCTAAGAGTGCCTTATGTGAATATTTGTTTCACTGGAATCGAGAGTAAAAATGTGCATTGGTTTCAACAGAACCACGATTTTACCCAGAAGATGCAGCACTGTCACTGCAGCCTTCCTGGTCTCTGCATCCTCATGGTGACTTCCCGATCATGGGGATAAGAGAGGCAGAAGCACTGACCAAAACCCTTTGACTTTTTCTCTGCCTTACAGATGTCCTCCTCTGTGACCCTTGCTCCCTGCAACCACTGCCGAGTAACAGGTAATTGGTCCCTCATCCCTCACACTCGATGAAGTTTCTGTTTCCCTAGAGTGTGCCTCACGTGCTGAGTATGGCCTTGCAGGAGCAGCTTTACACCACTGATTAAGGAAGCGTCAGCCTACCTCCCTGGGGAGAGGGGCTGCTGCACTCAACAAAAGCTCCCGATGGAAAAGAAATGAGGATGAGAGAACAGCTCCCTGGCATGGCAACAGGGCAGCACATCCCAAAATGCAGCCCTCACAGGAGAAAATATTAACACAGCCTATGCCACCAGCCTGGGGCTTTTGCTCCCATGATCACTCCTGGGAACTAGGGGTCTTGGTCATCTATGGGTGACTACGGGTCAGTTTGAGGTAGCCAAGCAAATTCTCAGGATATCCCATAGGGAGGGTTCCCAAACTTTGGACACTGACACAAAAAATAGGATGACTGCAGAATTATTAGCTTTGGGAGGAATGGAGAGAGGATATTTGAGGGGGTCTCAATTTTTTGGCTGCTGCGTCCTTGCTTTCTTGCCCCAATTGCCCAACTATGAGGATGAGGACTAGCAGATGTGTTCATACCAGGCAGCTACTAGCAAAGCATCCGAAACTGGCCTAATTCTTCTCAACTCCACCTCATGCCTCAGAGCTCGGGGAAAGACACTTATCCCCCTTCACCTAGCCACATCAGAGAAGCTCCCAGGTTACTCCGAAGGTGAATCCTAGTGTCCTTCGGCAGAGGAACAAACCAGGAAGAGGTGATGCTGAGCCAGTACTGGTTGATGCTTTTGTTGCAAAGCAAAACCAGTTCACAGCAGCGTGTCAAGTGCCACAGTCACTGTTGTGCTGGGACTCGCCAGCAGATCCCAAACACAGCCTTTGGCCAAGGTGAAACGAGTTAGCTCCCGGTGCTGCTGGAGCAACCCCACCCAGGCCTCATTTCACATCGCAGCCTGAGGCTGCAACCACAGGGACTCGTCCGGCTCCGCTGCAGAGCGCTGGTGATTGCTGGTGATGGATGTGAGCTGTCCCAAAGCAGCTCAGCCTAGCAGGGCTTTCCCCAGGCGCTGCGTCCCACACGGCTGCAACATCCTCTGCAGCTGCCGCATCCCTCACAGCGGCACCACAACACCCGTAGCTCCCTCCAGCTCTCCACAATGCCCCAGTGTCCCCAACGTCCCCTCCACTCCCACAGAGCACCCTGTGTGCTCTACCGCTCCCACTGCAACACCTTCTGCCCCTGCATTTCCCCTTGAGGAACCAAGCCTGGGAGAATTCTGCCCCACTTCTCTGACCAACAGACACCCTAAAGTCTCCCAGATTTTGTATTTACAGGTAAGTCATTACATAGCAGTCACAGCCTATCTTCTTCACACAAACCTAAGGCTGGGTGGCTTTCAGACTCAGCTGAAACCACTATCATGTGATTCCTGGGTACTGGGTAGGTCTCCAAAGAGAGAAAATCACTTTTAGAACCTTCCTGCACCTTGGGCTACTCCCGAGACGACCGCCTTCCTCTGTGAAAAGAACCAAGAGGACTTGGGGAGCCTGCTGCTGCCGAGAGAAGGCTGCTCAGAAGGCGAGGGGGAATAAATCAAACTCTTCCCCCAGTTGTGCCAGGGAGAAAGGAGAGATGAGAGAGGCTCTCGACCCCTGCAGTGAGCTCCACAATGGAAATGTTCACAGCTAACCATACCAGCCATTTAACCTACAAACCCTCTGCAAAGCTTGGCCACCACCAGCCCCAGGGAGATGGGGGAAGAGGAAGGTTGCGACCCTTGGCAAATTGGGAAACATTCGCCCCGCCCAACCTTAGAGTCATTCTAAACAAGAAACAGACACTCCACAGTTTTGCTACCCCAGGAGATCCCCTTGGTAGGGTTTGTTCTCATCCTCCTGGGGGCTTGGCTCCCATCTGGACTGTTAGCTGAAATCCAGTCCAGACTGGTAGCGACTTCAAAAGACAGTGTCATCTGAAGAGTGGTGGGTGGTCCATGTCAAACGAGTTGATGGCTCTCTGTTCTTATATAAGCCACCACAATAGGCCTCCTGATCGACACTCTCAGAAGAAAGGCAGAGGGCTGCATCGACCACAGGCAGTGGAGCCTACCCTTGGCCCCAAGGGTGGTCCCTCTTGCTTAGGGTGAACCACCTTATAGGTCAGTATGAGGAGGTTGATAGGCCCCCTCTAAGCAGGGAGTATCATCTTCGGGTTTGCTCTCTGGCATCACTTGCCAGCCCCAACTTCACTCTCCGCATAAAGCAAAGCAAAACAAAGCATGACAATAATAAAGGAACACAATAGAATGGCTTGGAGGAGGGGGAAGCCTCTGGAAGTCTCACTCAGAAAATCCAAGGGAGGAACAGGCCAAATGTTCTGGGCTCCAAGCGAGCGGCACTGATACCCTACGCCAGCCTGCAAGGGCAGCACTGCACTCGGAACAACCTTTGCAACGTCCCCTCCTTGCCCCAGCCGCAGCCTACGCAGCGTGGAGAAGACAGGCCCGATGGTTGGGGAGATGCCAAGAGGTGGATGGTGGTGGCAAAGCAGGAGGGTTCCCACGACGCTGCGGTTCGCCCGTGGCTGGACGGGAGCTGCGCGCAGCAGTGAGCCCGGGCAGAGGGACTCCAGCCAGGGCTGTGGTCTCCTCTACCCACCGGCCGTTCCCCCCACAACCCGAGGCCCTTGAATCAAAGGGGGACGGCCTGAATGGCTGACAGCGGGTGGGAAGTTCTCACAAATCTGACAGGCAGACAGGGGAGGGCTGAGGGCAGGAGAGGGGGAGCGAAACAAATAATAAAAACAAAATCCCAGTAAGCACGTTAGAATTCTTTTGAAGTCCAGAGGAGCTTTCAGGCAGGGTTATGTACATCTCCCAGCCCGGCGTGATTTACACATTCCTTGCAAGCAAAGGAATCTTCTCTGATTTGAAGTAAAACAGATGTTTTGGGTTTTTCTTCCCCTCTCTCGCCCCCTTTAATCATTTCTTTATTGAAATGATGACTATAGAGGAGACCATCCCAGAAAGAGAGCCCTGCTACCCCCAGCAGGCCTTTGACAGGACCAAAGACCCACTACCTTTAGCAACACAAAAGGGCCTTGCTATTGAGGTAGACACGTTTGCAAGTATGGTGCAAAACTGGCCCCACTCTGCTGTAAACACTGATCCTCTGATCCTTAGGTATCCTTCCCTGCAGGTTTATTTCCCTTTTTTTTTTTTTTTAGGGCAGAAGGGCTATGATTTGTGTCATCTTTCTCCCTACATTTTTTCTCTACTGCAGCTACAATTAATACATGAATCCTTCATCCCTCCTCAATTACATCATCCCAAGCAAGGTGTCCCAGGCAAGGGAAGCATTTGCTTCCCTCTGCGGCTAGCCCAAAGGACTTGCTGTGCTCGATGGTGGGATTTGTCCCTTAACAACACCTCAACATCACACCTCACCCTTGCTGCAACCCGGTCGAACAGCTTGTTTGAGAAGGACAGCCCAGACCATGCTCAAGAACAGCAAAAGCTGACACATGGGAAGCACAAGCTACAGAAGCGTTCCTCCCACACCACCAGCATGTGGGACTGTGTTGGCCGGGCAGGCTGGGTGTCTGGGCTCTCAAACCAAGTGCTGTCTGTGCCATTCCAAGCAAGTCACTTTGCCCCAGTTTTCTGTCCCATTTTCCCCTCCTACTCATCCAAAGAAGTCATCATTTGGGGAAGAAACTTTGTTTCCCTAGGAGGATGGATAGCACCTAGCATCTCAAGGGCTTCTGAGGGCTGCTTGACACTGCAAACTAATACTACAGTCATGCCCTTAAGTTCACACTCATAATAACCTATGTCCAGTAGCAAATTCATCCAGCTCCCCATCTTTCTTTTCTTCCTCCCTTTTCCTTCTTCTTCATCTTTTAAAACCCTGTTTTTATTTCTCAATACTTCGTTGGTGGCAGGGTGGGAAGGCTTTTTGTAACACATTCGCGTACCATCGGGACTCACTCCCATTCCCGTCTGGTACATGCGATTGCACAAGAGAGAGAAACAAACGGAGATGAGGAAATGCGTGTTTATGAGAGGCAGCGCTGTCATCGTGAGCAAGGGACCCCCCGCAAGAGAGCCGGCCTGGGAGCCAGTGGAGAATTTCCATTCTCTCCTAACACTCCATTCATGACTTGTTTCATATCTCCCTGGTGGCTCCGTTACTGGCCTCAGTCCCACAGCTCTGCGCGGGACTCGCATCCCCCCATGCTCCCTCGTCGGTGATATTTGTCAGGGGGAGCGCGTGAGGGAAGAGAGGGGTTGCTGTCTCATAAAGATAATGAATTGAGAAAGAGCAGCGGCCTCTGCTTTTGCATTTGTTCCTTGTTTTTTCCCCTGCTGCAGAAGAGCGGGCCCTCCTGCAGGCGCTTATTGCATCCAGCAAACGCTCTCCTCGTGGTTCTACCTCTCCCCATCCCTCTGTCCTCCCTCCAATCTGCCCATGGCTCCTGCTCCGTGCTCACCACGCAGGTTTGCACAGGCCGTCCCTGCTTGGCGTGGTGCTACCATCCTACTGACCTGATCAGGAACCCTCCGTATAATCCAAACCACATTGCTGCCTGCTCACATACAGTCACCAGTAAATAACCTTGACTGCGGCAGCCAGGAAGAGCAAAGGATCCTATATCAGCGCTATTAATGATTTAGAACCATACATCATTTGCAGATGACACCGAGAGGGGCTCATCCCTCACGAATCCCACACTCAGCCATCTGCCCCAGCAAAGTCCACGCCTAACCCCACTTAAAGCAGCTCCAAGCTAATATCACCCTGTCTGACAATCATTCCTGCCCGGCGCTGCTCCGTGCGCAAGGAAGGAATCCTTGCTGATCTCATCTCTACACCCATGTGTTGCAGAGCTCCCAGCCCTTGCGTTTGGCCTCGGATTCCATCCCTCCCAGCCAACAGGTGGGATATTAATAACAATAAAAGTAATATCTCGTGCGTACACACTATGACCCACTTGGGTCTCTGTCCCTTCTGCTCCTGCAAGACCCTCCACCTCCCCCGCTCTCTTCACACACCTCAATTTCATTATCTCTGATCTTAAGCTGCCTATTACATGCTTTTTGCCAACATAAATATTTAATCCCAGTGCACTGCACAGAAAAGTCCTTGTGGAGTTAATACTTCAACTCGTATTTCCACTTGGAAAACAATTTAGTGCATGGCAGTGTGGCAAGCATGAAGAAGGGACAGAGCTGGAAAGCTGGAGATGGCCTGGAGGATTTCAGAGGCTGTGGAGGGTGAAGCAGGGGTGAGGGTTTGTGGAAAGGGCTGACTTGCAATGGGGCAACTCTGCAGAACAGCTACTGGGCAGTTTGGATATCCAAGAAGAGCCCCCGAGGCTTCAGCTGCAAGTGCAATGACAACAGGGCAACTGCACAAGGGCAGATGCTGGAAAACAAAGCCCTCCCTCGTGCCCTCCATGGTACCACTTTTTAAAATTTGGGTTGTAGCCCAATCTGGACAGACACACAGCTTTGGTGAGTCTTCTATTCCTCTCCCACCTCTCCAAACCCACAAGAACTCTCTGAGAACAAGAACAAAGCGCCCTGCGTGCCTCCCATNCAGTTTGGATATCCAAGAAGAGCCCCCGAGGCTTCAGCTGCAAGTGCAATGACAACAGGGCAACTGCACAAGGGCAGATGCTGGAAAACAAAGCCCTCCCTCGTGCCCTCCATGGTACCACTTTTTAAAATTTGGGTTGTAGCCCAATCTGGACAGACACACAGGTTTGGTGAGTCTTCTATTCCTCTCCCACCTCTCCAACCCACCTCTCTGAAAACAAGAACAAAGTGCCCTGTGCGCCTCCCATCTCGGGCAAAGCTCGGTGCTGTGCTGCAAGGACCAAACACGGCAAAGTCAACCAGCGTGACCCGACAGGCGACCAGCCCTGCAGCCGAAGGACAGCAGTGGCAGCAGCCAAAGCCAGCACATGGGTCTGGCTCTGGCAGGAAGAAAC
The DNA here is from genome assembly GCA_013389825.1 of Crypturellus undulatus. Taxonomy (NCBI): domain Eukaryota; kingdom Metazoa; phylum Chordata; class Aves; order Tinamiformes; family Tinamidae; genus Crypturellus; species Crypturellus undulatus. The sequence continues at coordinate 45,829 of VWPW01012154.1, read as the reverse complement.
TGGCATTCCTGCCATCCCACCTAGCTACAGGAGCTGCAAACCTCCTCCAGCAAGGCATCAATGGCTGCAGTGACACGAAAAACCCTATGCAAAGGGTTTGCTTTACCTGCTGGGGCATATACCTAACCAGGCACAACTGCCCGCAAGTACATGCATGCACAGCCACATCAATGTCCTGGTCAAACACCTTGAAGCGCACACAGCCCCAGTCATTCTTTAGAGCAAAGGCACAGGATCTGGCCACGACTTCACCTCGTACAGGCTTTATGAGATAGTGGTTTTATGGTGCTGTTGGGTAACACGAAGGCATGAATTTCTGCCACTGCTATGGGAAAGGCCCTCAGCAAAGAGCAGCTTCCGAGCTCTGCACATCCAAACTGATGAACGGATATGGACGGATGTACACACCAGTCCTGACCCCTGTATCTTAAATCACTAGGACACCGGAAAGGACCCAAGAGGACAACACTGCAACACTGCAAAACTTAAGCCCTACCGAAACCTCCAAACCCAGAGAGAAGAAGAGCAAGAGTGATGGAGGACAGAGAGGGTCACGCGCTCCGCGGAGGCAGCCTGTCACTCAGGTAAATGCATTACAGGCTGCCGCAGTGCCGGGAAGGGCTGGCTTTATTAGATTACCCGGGCAGCGTGTTCTCTGGTTTCTGAAGGTCTGTGAGCGACTACAAAGAGCAAAGACGTGCAAATGCTGCCCTGTTCCATGAGGCAGGTCGAGGGGCTCTACACACTCATCTTCAGCTCCCAGCGGAAGGAGGCACCCAGGGAGTACAAAGTCTCTTGCATGAGGGATATGTGCTCCTCTGTCACCTCAGGTTGGTAGACTGCAATGATGTAAACCAGACAGAAAGAAAAGATGAAAGTGTCCTGGTTCAGAAGCCATCAGTCTGTCTAGTCATGCACCAGCCTCAAAGGGTTTTGGGAAAGGGAACTGTGGCACTGAGGAAGAAAGCAATTTGGCCATGACCACTTATCAAGACAAAAAGACCTGGTTGCCTGAACCAAACACTGCAGCAAGTGACACGTTTGGAAGTCAGGGCACAGCTCCTAGGACAGCATCAGTTCAGACACCGGGCTGACTTCCTTACCCACTCTGTGGGTCCTGCTGCTCCGTGATCACTTGGAGAGAGTTCATAGCCACCATGGTTGAGAAGAGATCCTGAAATGAGATCCTTACTCAGACCTGTAAGTTTGGCTCTCCATGCCTGGAACTCCTGTTCATGTAGTAGAGATTGGATCCCCCTGCGCCACTGCTTCCCCCATCACTTGAACGAAGAACAACCTCACCCTCACCCACTGGTTTTTTTTTTTTTTTAAGAAACATTTAAATTATGACATAAGTTTTGGCTCTAGGGTTTTCAGTGAAAGCCAGGGTATTTTCTTTCCCTTTTTCATAACAGAAACCATATTGCTGTGTAATCAAATTTATCTCGTTCCTGAAGAGTGGAGGGGTGTGTGTGTGGTGACCAGGAGTGATGGGGGCATGTGTGGTGCAAGGAAATCACCCTGAAGATGCTCAAGGCAAATATTTACAGCTTTGACAGTACAGGACGGAGTCAAATTGGGGCATTAGATAACCAATAGCTGCCAAACTCAGATATTACAGTAGGGGATTTTATTGTGAGGCACAATAAAATGTTCCATTTTATTCAGGATACTGAAAAGTAAGAGTTGTTGGTTACCAAGGTGGCATCTACACGGTGAGATGGGACCCTCATCACCACTTCGAGGGATGGTGTTCCCTGCTACAGTGACAGTACATTTGGTCACTGTTAAACCACTCTCATGCAGGGATTTTGATCTCCTTCCCTTAGGCCTATAGATATAACTCAACAGAGGGTGAAAAAGCATCATATCCTACTGGAGAAACCCACCCAAAGGGAATGGACGAAATCTACCCACCTCCAGCAACCCAGCTGGAGCAGAAGGGCCTGGACTCTGCGCTCAGGGTGTGCTGAGCATGTTTGGCTGGGGTCCGCTCGGTGCTGGGCTCTTGCCCGTATGACTCCACTCCTGACTTCCTCTGGTTACGTCAAACTTCTCAGAAAGGGCTGGGCAGCAAGGGCAGGATTTGGACAACGGCAGAGGGAGAGGAATGTTTCAGGAGCAGTAAGAGCTAATCAGAAAGATTGTGCTACAATCCTTAATGGCACCGAGCCCTGAGGGAAGTCCAGAAAAAGCCTGTGAGAAGAGAGAGTTACCAGTAGGCCCAAAGGAAAGAGAGATGCTCCACAATCTCCCTGACAAACACTACTCTCTAGGTAGCCTTCAAGAAACCTACCAAAGGATGTAGCCAACCTTTAAAATCTCTATTTTACAGGTGGGAAATTTCAGGAAAAAACAGTTACTTTAAGTTTCACACTAAATTTGAATGTTCCCATTTTATGCTGACCTACTTTGATACAAACTAACCTGAAATCAAGAGGAGCTATGGCTCTGCCAAAGACAACCTGAAGATGACACTGGATGGGAACTCCAAAATGGAGAAGCCTAAATTCATTGACTACTCTTTCAAAAGCAAAAAAGAAAGAAAGAAAAAAAAAAAAAGACTGGGTCTAGGTCACCTTCAGCACTTACATAACTTGAGACAGGCAGTGAAAGCTTTGAATGTCTGAAATAGTTTAGAGATTTCTAAAGCCTCAAAACATAGCTGAGAGAGCTCTGAAAATACAGGTTCTCTTGACTAATCTGCTATTAAACAGAAAGTTTAAGCAGCAGCAGTTACAACTAAGGAAGTACAAGCAATCCCCTTCCTAACTTTGCTCCATGATCGGAATTGAAGCCTCACTGAAGTCTATGAAAATAATGCACCACATTGACTACAAAAGGGTCTAGGTCAGATCCCAAAATCAAAGACTGGACCAATATGTAAAAGTCTAGATGCATCCAGTTTCCTTTAACTTCCTTATTAAGAAATTGAAGAGAAAAACAAAGCAGACAGGCCCCCCAAACCCAAGGAATAAGTAAATGGTCAATCAAGACCTATTGGAAAGTAGCCAAGCTCAGCAACTCTCTGTGCAAGCAGCAGCTCCCCCAGAAGAAGCACCCTGAGGACTGGAAACAGATTCATCCTGCAACCTTGAGAAAAAGAACGGGCGACAGAGCTGGAGGGGTTACTCTGTGCTGATAAACTGCAGTGTGGTAAGACCAAGAGATGGGTGCCCACAGACGTAACGCTTTGCGTAAATGTAAGATTAAAAGAGAAATCTTCTTTTTAAAAATGCATAACAAAAAAAAAAAAAAAAAGGAATGAAAAGGAAGATAACCAAGTGCTCTCTGGGAGATAAGACTAGTCAGGAGCTTTCTGTGCCTTTGTTGTTACAAGAAAAGGACAGGGAGAGAGAGTGTGTGGCAGGTGTCGTCTGGAAAAACAAAATAAAATAAAGATTTAACTAATTTTGTGAACTTACACTCCATGTATCAGGTATACACACTGCTGAAATGAGCTGGGACAGATCTTGCAGGTAAAAGCAGTAAACTGTTTCCCAGAGCATGGAGGGAAAGATATACAAGTAGCACTAACTTGTGACTTCTCTTTTTATTTGGATCAGCATCACATATCTCCATCTTTTTAGAGCTTTTGGGGACCCAGAGCCTTTCTGAGCTGTTTTATTCCAGTGAGATGTGAACATACTCTAGAAGAAACCTCTAGCCGCAGCAATACCTGGGGCCTTAGAGCAGCTTCTCACATCCCTCCTGGCAGCCCATTTATGGATACAGCTGAGCTGCTCCTGGCCACTCCTTAGGGCTGGAATTTGCCCATTAGAAACATAAATTGTCTATAGACATCACTGTTGACTTCACTGCTGAACTGCTACTGAATGCAGGAAGGCAGTCGAAGGAGGAGGTAGAAACTTCCCAGCATCAAAACATTTTACAGCAATAGAGGAACCCACACACTGCAAATTCAACCACCCTTTTACAGAAGGAGATGGTGCAAAATTTGCCTGGGGTGACACAAGACTTTTCGACCCACAAAATGGTGCACAGTGCAGAGCGAATTGTGCTGAGACTGGTGCAGACACATGTAGGCAGCACAGTGCCATGCAAAGCCCCAGCCCGGGTGCTGATGCAAACCAGCCCTGCCAAAACAGGTCAGTGCCTCACCTAATACCCCTTTATGCTCCTATGGGGCTTGGTGGAGAGGGTGTAAAGCCATGAGATGTCGAGCAAATGCAGCTAGACTGCACCTGGGCCTGAGCTGGCTCACGCGCAGCCTGCTTGGACCTCTCTGCATCGCACTTTGCCATAATTTAAATTCCAGGATCAGCATGGGCAGAGCTTGTTTTGGGCTGCGTGCACCCCAGCAGGATGGAGACAGGACCCAGGAGCTCCAGACGTTATGTAATACTGCCTCTTTGTGTCAAAGGCCCCGTGCTACCCCTCGCAAACGACGGGTATCCTGCAGAATACCGGGGAGCTGCAGGAACAGGGCTGGGGTGCGACGCACGGCACTGGGGCTGCTCCCTGGCAGCGGAGGGGAAATTCCATCTCGCTCAGTGGCATCTCCCACTGTCCCTGTTACTGCGTAAAAAAAGTCACTGCCAGATTGGCTTTTCTAGGGAGGAATGCAAAAGGAAAAAAAAAATGAGAATGAGAGAGAGAAAGAGGCATCAAACTGGTAAAAAATGTTTTCAGGGACACGTCTGGACTTACTTGGTGTAAACTCTTAGCGACCTAGATGCCAAATAACCTAAGATGAAAAAAGTAATCCTCCTAGGTGCTCTCTTTCAATGGGGCTTACGTGAAGTATCCCTGGACTCTCCTTTCAGCTTCAGGCATGGAGCTGCTCCCTGCCTCAGGTTCCTCAGCTAGGAAATGACCAACATGAACCAAAGCACTTGGCCTTCTCCTGACCCATTTCTCCCCTGCAAAGTAAGAGAAATACCACTCCATTCAGTGCATTCCTGGTATCCTGGAGGAGGGTGTGTGTTTCTGTGTGTGTGAAACTTCAGTGCTGCTGTAAGAATCAGATCAGCACTTTCCTCAGCTTTCTATGTAGCCTTCAGGATGAAGGTGGTCTACATCACAGGCAACAAGCAAAATAATAAAAAAAGAAAGAATGGAACAGTGCAGGTTGTACAGTGCAGCTTTTGATGGCTTTGAAGCAAAACAAAGCCAGCAATGTCTGTGTTTTCACTGCATCTCCTGTATTTGCTCTCCCATTAGTCAATGCTATAAGACCTGGAAAGACCTATTTTAGTAGCATTATGCTACTACAGACTCAGAAATAAATAAGCTTCAAGCCCATAACTGTAAAGGGTTACTGAACTGGTGATGGGAATAAAAGAGGTGAAATTGCAAAGGTCCATTTGTCTATCAACATATGAGCAGGCCAAACCCCTCCTCTCCACCCTGTTGCCATTTCCAGGAAGAATCATCTATCTGCGCACTCCCCCAGTTGCGGTACCCAAACAATTTGGGTCATGCCTCCTCCTCCTCACCCCTTCCCACCAGCCTTCCTCCAGCCACCCCCAAAGGAGCAATGCAAATAAGCCGATGCAAATCTCAGCTAGATTTGAAGTTCAGATGCCAGGAGTTTTTAGAACAAAAACACCAAGAATGTTATTTCAATCCGGATGTCCTGAGGAATGGTGGGGAGGAGCTGGTCATGGGGAGGCAACAAAGGCTGTTCTGTTTCTTTGTGGCACGAAGTGCAAGCAGATGCTGAGAATTTGGGGAGGATAGCTTGGCCTTTCCAAAAAAATGGCAGGAGAAGCTCATATATTTGGCAGACACTAAGGAAGAAGGTTCCACTGAGGCCAGTGGAAAGGCACCTCCTTACTCCAGATCTCTCCCAGGTGGCTCAATACTGGTGGCAGAGACCGATCTAAAGTCCTAAATAGGATACAGGCACAAACCCAACCTTTAGGACAGCCAGAGCAAAAGGGTTGGCAGCAGCAATATTGCAGTAGCACCTGGAAGCCCTGGTCCGAGCCGCTGCAGGCTTGGCTGTGGGCAGAGACAGCAAGGGAGAGTTTCAGGCTCCCTGAGTTTGCAAACTAAGGAGGCAGGCAAACAGATGAAGATGAAAACGAGACAAAGCGATCTGTTTAAATCCTGCAGTAGAGAATGGCAGAGCTGGGAATAGCCTCCAGCCCCGGAGTCGAGGCAGAAAGCCTGACTTTGGCATGGTTTCCGTATCTGTAGTCTGCTGCGTAGGCTTAGAATGCTGATAATGAAACCAACGTTGGAAACTGCAGTAGGAGCCCAACCTGTTTCCATGAATGGGGTTTCATTAATATTAGCAGAGAGACTACCTCCTTCCTCTGTTCTGTGTGACCACTGTAAAGACTGGCTTGAACAGGTCCAGTTCACCTCCATGCTAGTGATCTGCACATAGCCCAGATGGGTCTAGGTGTCCCAGGTGTAGACTTATTTCAGCAAACAAACGCACAACCAAGCCAGTCTTTGGGAAGCCTGCTTCTAAAGCAGCCCTAAACTGATGAGGGGTGAAGAGCCTGCAGTTAGAGTGTAGGCCTGGGATTTAGCAACACTCGTTCATCCCTAACTTCTCTTGTTTGAGCTTCAGCAAGCCAGGAATGCCTGAGAAGAAACTCCAGCAATACACTGCTCGGCTGCAGGAAGCTGGAAAGCATGAGGAAGAGAAGATGTGGATCCAATGAAGCAGCACAGCTCCTGTGCACACAGGGGACTCAGCCAAGGGCTGTAACAGATGTGATTTAACCCATGCCACTGAGCTATTTGGGATCTGACTCTCATTGCTCCGATGCTCATTCATGTGTCTTCCTGACGGAAGACCAACAATAACAATTAGTATCATATAAGGAGCAGTGGCTTGTTGCCAGCATTAGCAGACTCTTGAGCACCAAGGGTTTCCAATCCCCTTTTTTATCCCAGCCATGCATAAGGCAGAGGTCAATCAACATTAATCAGCCTCGTTCCGGGCCAGTTCCTTCCGCACATTCAGCACGCTGAACTGCAACCGCTGCTCCTCAGCGCTAAGAGGAGTCCCCTCCTGGTCAACTTCTTTGCCTCTTTCTTTAAGCTGGCCAAGACAAGAATGTCTGTCCGATGACAGAAGTTAGACCTGGCCGTGCTGGAGGCGGCCCCATGGCCACTGGGGATGAGACTGGCTGGGCAGATTTTACTGGGTCTAGGTCTTGTGTTGCCATTCTGAGGTTTGAAAAAATACTCTTCCACGCAGTGGAGGTGCCCAATCTGTCCTCCCATCTTTCCAATGCTCTTCAGAAACTTGCTCTCCCACCGCCTCCAGGCTGGTTCAGGATCACTCCAGGGTAACCCTATCTGCTCCAGCAAAGGGAATGCAAATTTGAGGCTTCTTCTCAGCAAATGAACACGCTCCAAGGAAAGGCTCTGGAAGAGATCTTGATGACTTCCATATTATTTCCAGTAAATTTTGTGCTGATTCTTGGCACAAACACCGGAAATGAATAGGCTAGGTCAGGAATGTAAATAAAGTGAAACATTGGGATTTAATCTAATCTATAATTATAGTATCTGTGGTGTAGAGAAGAGAAGCTGGTGTGTTTGCGCTGCAGCTTCATAGAAGAGCTGGGGGGAAGTTCATCTCCTGTTCCAAATTTTCCCTTTTTGGCTCCCAGCTCTTGGTGTCTCCCCAAGTATTGCGAACAAGCACGCTGTGCTGGCAGCCTGCTCTGCAGCAGACCTTCAGGTACAGCTCAGTAAAGAGGCGTCCCGAGGTGCTCAGGGAATGGCTGGGTAAGTGCTGTGATGGTGAGTTGGGCTGAGGGTCTGGAGAGGCTGCAGGATGCTGAGAGCTCCTCACAGCAGCAGATTACTGTCGGGTTTGCTGGGGAGGTGCAGGGTGCTTGGGCCGTGAGCCAGGTGAGCTCAGTGCTCCAGCCAGAGTTTGGCTTCTGAAGCACCATGAACCCCTTCCCTCAACTGGTATTTGGTGTTGAATGCACCAAGAATTGCCTGTCTCAGCACAGTCCTGGCTCCAAAGCACCAGTGTGATTGGCATTAACTGCTCTCCTGGCCACCTGGGACCAGGCAGGGACTAGCAATCCCACAACACACTCATACAGACAAGGACAAAAAAGAGGCCAGCAGGCATCGTATTTTCATCAGACTGAAACTGCAAAGGACAAAGAAATTAGTTCTCCTTTTGTTAGTTTTTGTTTTGAAATTACAGAAGTCTCAAGAGCAGAAAAATCAATCAGGCTTTGTTTGTTTGTTTGTTTGAAGAGCATTTTCTGGTTTCATTTTCAATGCTCAAGCCCAGCTTTGATCTCCAGCTGGTAATATGCCAAACAATTGGCCAACCCAACCGAATTGCTGTAGGTACCACAGAAGCAAAGGGACAGGATGTCAGGCACATGCACAGAGCAGGGGACCTCCACCACCTCCCAGTCCCCTCTTTGGGCTTACAGAATATGCTCTGACTACTGAATGAGCAAAAGCATTTGCTTTTGAAGAGCTCTGATGCCGCACAAGATCTGTGTGTTCACCTAAGAGGCCAGACAAAAATGCAGAGCCCTGCTGCGTTGCTATAATCAAGATTATACCCAGGTCAGAGCTTTCCAAGATAGCTATTTTTCCGCAGAAACAAATGAAACAAGCAGAAGAAATTCAATTTAAAAAATGACCCTGTGCCCATGTTTCTGTTGTTGTTATGTCCGCACGGGTTCAGAACAGAGCGCTAGCCTCACATTTCACTGTTCTGGCTTCCTTCACGCTGTGTCGCAACTGTATGGACATTTGAACACAGGAATATTTAATATGTGTGTTTATGTATCTGGGAACGCACAGATGCTAAGCAAACACGTGCTGGCTGGGTCCAAGGTTGGAGCAAATGTGTGCAAGCTGCATATATATGCATGCAGAGTAGTGTAAGAAAACATGCCTAGCAGGAGGCGTATGGCTCCGTGTACATGTGCTTGGGAAAGCAAGCACCGGTGCTGACTGAGCATCCTGCAGTGTGCGCAAATGTCTGCACCTCCCGGAGAGGTGGCCTGGGACCCCAGCGCCAGATGAACCTGTCCCCGCACACGTGCACACGAGCATGCACACCTGGGAAGTGCATACCCAGCCCTGCGAGCACATGCCGAGGGCTCCTTGCTGTTCTGCATGAAGGTCCACAGCTCCCTGACACCAGTCAGTTGATGCCTGCTGCTTCCTCCAAAAACTGCACCTCTCCTTGAAGGCACTTGCAGAAAGTAGAAGGTGCCCAAGCTGCTCCAGGGCACGAGGCTCATGCCTCACCCAAAGCTGAGGCTCACTTTGGCCCCAGGGATGACACAGTGCCAGCCAAAGCACTCTGCCTTCCACCCAAGGCTCTCCAAGCCCCTTACAGATACCAGGAAACAGATCACAGAGGCCCTAAAAAGAGGGGTGAGCACAACTATCCCTGCCTAGCAGATGGGGAAGATGATTTGGCAGGCTGGGCTGCCAACAAGCCAGACCTTCTGGCTCCCTGGGCACTGCGTCCACCACGGCTTCGGTCTTTCGGGCAAGCGGAGCGGCACTTCCCTTGCCCCGTGCCCTGGCAGCCGACAGCTCGTGACCAGTTCTATGGGAGGCCGATTACTAGCGAGCTCTGTGGTTGCTTCAGACCCTCCCTGTCACCTTTACAGAGCAGCCTAGTTCCCAACGATACTAGTAATTATATTTATGTATTATATATATTTAACAAGAAAATATTTAAAATGATTGCATGGCAAGAGGTATCACTTGGAGCCCGCTCCTGGATGCAGCCCTGCTCCAGAGATGTGTAATAAAGGCTTCTCCCTCTTTGGAGCCTGTCAACATACTTAACTGGGGGGTGGTGGAGGGGGAGGCAAAGGGAAAGTATTAATCAAGATCTTAAAAAGTTCTCGCTGACAGACCATTTGCCAGCTCTTGCTTTAACTGCTTTTGTGGTCCCATAAAAAGTTTCATTACTCACTACAAAATGTGTTTTAATTATTACAGTCACTCTGACATTAAGCCCTGAGATTCTCTCTTGCTTACTCTGTCTCTCTTTCTCCTTCCTGCCTTTTTTCCCCCTCTCACTTTATTCCCTCCTTTTATTCTCCTGACTCTTGTGATCCCCCCATAAGACACAGTGGATACCAGGCCTAAATGTGGGAGGAAGAGGATACATGTGGGAGGAGGAAGGGTCTGAAGAGGGAGGCTGGGATGCAGGCAGGCTGAGTTCCCCAGATAATGAGGACCTGTAAGATCCCTGATCCGTCCTTTAGGGGAGGAAGTTGAAGAGCCCTGATTCCTCCCAACTGTAGGAGAAGTTAATGTTTAGAAGCTGAAATAGTCCCACTACCTAAGGGACAAACTAGTCTGCAGCAAATCTAATCTCTGGTTCTCAAAAGAGTTACCAGGGTGGTTTCAGGAGGGTCAAGTGAACCAGACTGTCAATGCCCGTGTGACTAAGCATCGTGACAGAAGTGGCAGGAGGACAGGCAGGCGCATTTGCTGTCCTCTGAGCTGGCATGTGACCGACTAATGTACACAGGGGCTTTGCAACCAGCACCTAGCGCAGAGGGCTCAGGCCACCTTTCACATCTGGCTACTTTGGTCCTCCAATTCCTCCATGCAGGGACCATCACAGTGAGGATGTGGGTTATCGCAGTGGGGTCTCCCACAGACCCCCCAGTGCCTCTCCTGCTGTACGGGCAGGCACGGCTTTGCCATTTGCCATTGGGTGAGCCTAACACCCAAAGCAACAAAATAATCTCATAATTTGTACAGTGTCTGGTGTAACACAGCGCGGGCCAAACCAAGGCCCTTAGGCTCCATTGTAAGAGAAAAGCTAATAACAATTAATTAATAGCACTGGAGATTCCCACTTGCCCCCCAGCACCTTCCCATATGTCTCTCCTTACTTGTACAGACCATCTGGTTCCAGGCACTTGAAAATGACTGAATAGAGGCTGGTTTCAGGGACGTCTCCATGGCTCCTTCCCGCTGCCACACAGGAGGTTGCAAGGCCAGAAAGCAAATCATCTGCGAAGCTCAAGGATTCTCCTGGAGAGCAGACAGAAGAGCAAGACCAAAACATTAATATAGATCAAACTCTTGCTGACCATTTAAAGAATAATGCAGAAACACTTACGCAGCACAGGCCTAAGGGCAATCAATAAAGTCTAGTTGGCTGTGACTGGTAGAAATAACCCTAAGTCTATATGGAGAACATTGCCTATGGACAATGTACAAAGCAAGTGGAAAACACGCTTGGGCCATCGGTTGCAATAGCAACCCATAGCAGAAAGACGAGGGGCCTTCACCAGGCAGCCAAAAGCAAGAGCATGAAGTCATAGCTTGGACAGCGGAGCGGTGCATTCACAGAGCATATAGGCAACATGTGGACTCACTTCAAGGACAGCTGACAAGCCAACTGCAAACACCACATGCAGGAGCTGCATCCAAGAACGGGTTCCGTGGCTGCTCCTCGAGCTGATTGCTGCAATGACCATAGTTCAGCCACACTGAAGGACTTGCACTTTTCAAGCTTTTTTTTTTAGTATTTAAATAATAATTAAAAAAATGAAAAAAATTGTTTGCTGGCTGTTCCTCAAGGGTTATTTAACACTCGGCTCACGACCCAGCTGAAACGGAAAATGCCCCATTAATTAAGAAGTGAGGCCTGATTACACCCCACTTCGTCCATGCAGCTCACTGTCCTGGGGCAGGGTCTCCACCACGTAGGTCCCATTGCTTTCCATGTCCATTTTGCAAGAACGTAACTGAAAATCCAAGATGCCAAGTCCTGAAAATGCAGCCACCTGCCCTAGCTGCACCCTCACCCACAAAGGCAGCAATCAGAGGAGGCTGCTGAGATGGATAGAATTGTGCTGCTATGAGCAAACTTGGATGCAGATTGTCACCCAGGGTACCTTGTGCATGTGTAAATGTCAAGTCACTACAGCAGAGAGAGGAGAATTCCTTTCTCAGCACATTTCTTTCTTTATTTTTCTGAAAGTAAAATTGACCGAGAACCACTGCAATGAAACACAATTCTAGATTCTTGGTATACGATGTAAGAAATAACCCATTGGTTTAATCAGCACAGAGCACCTAATTGTGTGGGTTGATTATCCAGGTAGAAAAAATAATTCCCTCCCCTCCAACCCCCCAAACCACATTTGCGTTTCGTCTCAAAATTCAAAATTCAATAACAAATGTCCCCCTTGGCTAGAGAAAAGAGCAGCAATAAATTCTTTTCCTCCCTAAAGGAATCCAAGTCTTAATTATTCATTTTAATGCTCCCAGCACGACTTGTTCTTTCCAAACTTTCTTCAGGCAGCTCTGTCACTAGTCTCCACAGTTTAACCCAGTTACGAGACACGGGTCTGTACCAAACTCCAAGCCAATTCAACAGGCAGGTTTGGTTGGCAATGGTAAAATCACTGCTTGGAACTCGGAAGCACTGTACGGCCTTGAGCAAGTCCCTTAGCTCTGGGTTTATGATTTAAACAAACAAACAAACAAAAACCTCTTGGCTTTTACTTGGCTATTGCTCTTTTCCAACTTTCATTTCCGTCTCTTTTCATACAACATATTACTGGACCGTGGAACTCTCTGTCACAAGAAGTCATTGAGAACAAAGATACTGCTATGACTTAGAAAACAGATGAATCACAAACACATAATGAAGAAGCAGGAACAATTTGTGTTATCAAACTAGAAAGAGAGTTTTTAAAACCTCGTCAGACCTGAAACAACCTTTGTTTTCATCAAGAAGAAGCTTCCTGGGGGACGTATTACTCCATGGTTGCCTGTTGTGGGGACCTCACACGTTCCTCCAAGCACACAGGACTGGCTGCAATAGGAGGCAGCGCAGACAGCCCTGGGTCCACCCTGCCTGGCATCTCCCGTGTCACTCCAGAAGGTTCAGGGTTTCATTTCATTTTATTGTGTTTTCCTTAGTGCCCTTTTTTCACTTGTTTTCCTGCTCCACTTGGGCCTTGCTCTTTGCAAGCAGGAGCCACGCGTCTCTGGGCAGATGCCACACAGCCCGCTCGTAGGTGCTCGTTTGCACTGGGATCAGCACTGACCTTTTCCGACTACACCTGTGTTATTCAGAGCTGCAGCAGCTGAGCTGAAACTCTCCCCGCTGCCACGAGGGCAGACGAGTTCCCTGGGGAGAACTGGCAGGTGGTTTGGGCTGAGCTGAGGCGGGATGCGCAGCAGGGACCATGTGTTTGTGCATGTTTTCAGTGTTCTCCTGTTTTATGGTTATGCTTCCCTGTTACGAATTTGAAATGTTTTGCAGTTGCAGAATTTTAGAGAAATTCAGTTGTGTCTAGTTGTTGGCTTAGCAAATAACCTCCACCTGGATGGAGAAACAGGTAAAAATTACACTTACATTAAAAAAAGCACGGGGGGGTCACCACCCTATTGAGAACCTCACAAGCCAAGAAAAAGGAATTGTGTCAGCATCCAAGGCCTTTCAAGTCCTTTTCAGCCCTTCCTCAGGGCATTTTTTTTAACACCAGAAGACACAAAACAAATTAAACCAGAAAAATAATAATAATAAAAGAGGATCCCAGTGACTAAAGCATCACATAGCAAGAGGATAGAGATGAACACTGAGTCTGGCATCCCCTCCTCTCACCCCGGCTGGCCAGGCACGGGCACTTCCGCGTTTCTGCAGCGACCTTCTCGGGTCCCTCATGGCAGGAAGGTGAGATGGGCCCTGGCTCGCAGGCATGGCCAAGGCAAGTGCTCCAGGGTGAATTCTGGAAGATCCTATCACCCATGCAGGCCTCAAACTACAGGGTGAAATTTTACATCATGGTCAGCACATTGCGAGAGTGTCGGATGGCACCTTTGTTCGAAAGCCTGGTCCCCCAAGACGCTAAACTGCTCGCCTGACACCCTCATTTAGTACTAGGTTACTAGTACCTCGCCAATGCTGACAATTAATATGAATTTGAACCATCTCTTCTGTTTCACATGTCCATTTGAGGACTCTCAAGACGGCCACATGTGCAGTGAAGCCGTATTAAATGCAGCTCTCTGCAGCCTTGCTGGAGAGCCTGAAACCTCATCCTGCACCCAGAGCGGAGCAGCTGCCTGCGGTCCAGCTCAACGGCAGCTCTGGGGAAACACAAGCTGAGCCCTGGCTATTCCATATAATATCCTGCTGAATATCCCCCTGCTCCAGTCCAGTGCTCCAGAGTCATTGCCTTCCATATATGCTATGGCTCATATGCAAGCAGGCTGGAAATTTATGGAGTGACGTTTGCCAGGGTCTCTTGACAGCTGATATAACAGCTCCGAGAGGTGTGCCATGTTCCCTTCCCTTCAGCACGAGTTCAGAATGGCATGGCCCTTATTTTCTCCCCAAGGGACTGCAGAAACCACCGTTTCAGACGTAGCAGTCAGTCATTCTGCTGCTGCCAGACATCTAGCCAACAGCTTTGTCTCGCTGACCTCCCAGAAACTTCTGCTCTCTGGCTAGTTTACTAGAGAGCCGTGCAGGCTGCTCTGGACACCTTAGGCACCTATTGCTTGGCTGCTACAAGGGACTGGGGAGCTGCTCCCAGTTCTGCATCCCTGGGATGTGGGGCTGGGTGAGGTGCTGGAGCGGGGCACAGAGGCTGAATCTTTGCAGCTGGAGAAACGGGGAATTCCAGTCAATGAAGGAGGTGGTGGAGGAACTAGCTGGGCAGAGAGACAGTGATGAGCAATGGTGCAGGACCAAGGGGGAAACTTGGCCTGGCAGTCCGTGGGCTCAAGGAATATCATGCAAATTGTCTATCCCAGGGAGTAGAAGAGATGAGATAGGAAAGGAAAATTGCAGGGCTGGGACAAGGGATGCAAAGGGTGAAGCTAGAAGTTGCAGGAAGAATGGGAGTAGGATGTAAAAAGTCATGTACAACCACTGAACTAAACTGCAAAATAAAATTGCACAGCTAACTGTCTCGAAGGCACTCACAAGCTTTCAAGTGTTCACCTTTGCAATCTTGGCTCTGCACTTTCAGGGTAGTTATGAGGGAGGGGAGCAGGCTGGCAGCGAGCAATGCCCCTGCATGCAGGGGTGGCTGTGACACACCACGGTCTGACTGCCACCGAGCTCAGTGGGACCTGCCTTGAGCATGGAGTGTGCTGCTAGTCCCCCTGCATGGCAGGAATCAAAGCTCATAGGGTTTGCCAAGGTGATGTCAATTTGGTTTAAGCCCAAACCCTTGGAATGAAATCCCTACAGCGAAAGGGTGCTTTGTGCTCAGTCCTGAGCCTCCAGGGAATTTTCCTCCTTCGCTGACGCTGCTACAATGGAAAAAAAGCAAAGAGTTTGCTACCAAAACAGCAAAATAGATGCTAGCAGAGGTGCTGACACCTCAGCCCCAAGGCTGCAAGTATTTCTGCACCTGTGTAAGCAGCGCTGAGATTGCTGCTGGTGCCAAACTGCCCACACCGTGGAGCGAACACGGGGCCAGCTGAGGGGTGCGTGTTGTCCCCATGCAAGGGGATGACAGACCCCAAACACAGTCCTACCAAGTAATAGTGCTGCTGCACTGTAGCATCCTGCAGCGGTAGAGGAATATGACCTAACTGCACAGGGCCTGGTGACAGCTCGGTTGGAGGGTAGTGTACAGAGCTGCTCTGTTTTCATTAAACAGGTACCAAAACTGGAAAAGTAGGAAATAAGGATACACAGGGGAATAATGAAAGGCACAAGGAGTTTACCATGCAGTGAAGACAAGGGGAAAAAAAAGACCAAGTAGAGATACATTACTCTATGAATACATCAACAGGACAAGCACTCAAATGGAAAATAAGTATTTAGGCAAATGGGCAGTAATGGCCCAAGAAAGTAAAATGGATATGAATAAACGGTCTGCTCCTGAGAAGGGCAAATAACATAACAATCTTTTAAGACAGAGCTGATCATTTTATGAAAGGGATTACATGGATAAGCAGCTTATGATGGAAAGCAAACGGGCTTCTCTTTCCCGTCTGGACCTGTGTTCTCACACACTCCCACCGGCAAATAAAAAGAAGGATTTCAACCTCCCAAAGCAGCCCTGAAGCAGAGACCTTCTAGATTGCTATAGTATCCTTGCTGGCATTATTAAATTTCAGAAAGAATCCAAAGATTCTCTACAGAGTAAATGATAGCTAAATAGATCATCTCTATAGAGAAGGAGATATTTTATTGACCAGACAGCCATCTGTGCCCTTCATTAATAGTAATAAATAATTGATGTCATGCTAAATAAAGCAATAAGCTGTTACAGATAATCAAGGACAAATGACCAGCTCCTGTGAGGATGTCTCACCTGTGTTCACTTCTCAGTAGCAACAAATCCAAACCAGAGCTGAACATCCTTATAAAGTGCTGTACCCCCAAAAAACATGCTTCCAGCTCCCCGCTTACGCCTGGGCACTGGGCAACACTGCTCCGCAATGGGATGCTGACACTTCTAATTGTGCGACATCTTCCTGCAAGATTCTCTTCCCCCTAATTTCCATGTCAGTGTGTTCCCATGGCTGGTCTGCCCCAAACTGCCCAAGTCCCCAGGCAGCTTTTGCAAATCAATCCCTGCTCTAGCAAGGGCTGCCACAAAGATGCACTCTCTCTGTGTGGCGTTTCCCTTTGCTCTCCAGCGGGACTCCTCACTAGTGCCCTGCACTCTTCTGCAGACAGGGCTGGAGTTTGGCCAGCCTCCTCTTCTTGGGTTTATAAACACGAATCCTGCATTGATTCCAGTGTCACCATGAGTCAGAGCTCTCCCTAAAACAGAGGAAAATAACAGCACATCTGGAGCTTGCAGGGGGGGTTATCCCTACTCTGTGAAGCTTTGCAGATCTATGCTGGGTAGGGCCTGGAGTGGCTACACCAGAGAGCAGAGGGCAACCTGATTCTGATGGCCCTGAGAGAACCTCAGGAACTCTCAGCAAGATTTCCTGATGGGGGAAACCGAAGCTGATGCCCTAGTGTTGGTGGACACCCCAGGTTCAGCAACTTGTCTGCAAAGCTGAACTGATGATCTGGTCTGAAGCGAGCACATTTCTAGTCATATGGGGCTGTATCCAGACTGCCAACTGTGACACCTACCGTGAGCCAGAAGAGGACTGAAGAATTAGAAGGGAGGGAGGTGGGCTCAGTCACTCACTGTCAGCATCTGTCAGGGCTACATCTGCCTCTCCTTCGATTGCAAAATGTGCCAGTGCCCAGAAGGCATGAAAGGCAACGCAAGATGAATCACATCAGTTATGACTCCTTCTGCTGAAGACAACAGAACTACCAGGCTGAGTCCAACTAGACTAAACAAAAGAGCTAGGTCATGAGACTCCTCTGGGTTAGAGAAGGAAAGGTCCTTTTGGACCTTCAAGAGAGTTCCCTAGGGCTCTCCCAAGAGAGCTACCCAACAGCAAAGGCAAAGCCCATGTGGCACAAAACAAGGAGGAAACATAGAGACCTCTCTGTTGTGACTTTGCCATTGGGATTCCTAGAAAGAGCAAGAAGAGGAAGGCATGAAGACACCAGTGTCTCTCAGTCTTGACAGCTTCTTTACTAGACTAGACTAAACCAATTCTGCAGTGTTACCACTTTCTTCTGATTGTGGTTTTCTCTCTCTGTCTTTTCCCCTCTTTCTTTTTTTCAACCTGTTTTTAATTTACGCTTGTGGCATCTCTGTCTGTGACCTCATTCTGGTACTTAGGAAAAAAAAGAGAGAGTGTCCTTTAAAAAAGAAATGAAAGAAATCATATTTTATTTAGCTTGGTTGGTTTTGAAGCTTTAGCAGAAGAAAGATTAACCTTTTCTGCCTAACTTAATGAAAACAAGGAGAAAGTCTGTATGGATAAATAAATATCTGTGTGGGTATGGAGCAGGCACGATCGTGTTACAGCCCCGGTGGAGCTGTAATGGGGAACAGGCGCGTTCCTGCACAGCGGCTCCCAATTCCCTATCCATTTTCAAGGAAAGAAAAACAGAGTAGAATGTCAGAGGCCCAAGTGGGCATAAATGAGGAAGCCCAGGGAAGGCAGATGGGGCCCAGCGAGGACTTCCGTCCCCAGCAGTGACCTTCGGAGCAATGCCAGGAAAGCAGATGGAAAAGGAGGCTTTACTCCACTTTGCTCTTGCCAGGTTTTGTTTCTGAAATCAGGGAACAAATGGCATGCTGAGGCCTCCAAATTTGTCACGTTTTGGGGGTCCTCTTCACAGCCTCCTCTTCCTCCAGGGCTTTGCCTCCAAGGAGCTGAGGTTCAAAGGAAGGTGCGAGCAGAAGGCCTGTCCCAGCTTTTTGGAACGCGGGATGGGGAGGACAGGCTTGCAGGGCTGTTCCTCTGGTCTGCCTTAACGCGCTGTGTTAATGTGCCTTGGTCTGGCTCCTGGTGGGGCAGGGCAGCGAAAGGTGGTTTGTCTTGGAGATGATGGGCTGATCTAAATTAGTGTAACATAACTTCAGGCGACTGAGCTGTTCTGATTTACATCAGCAGATGGTCTGTCTCACTGCCTAAGAGATCATTAAAAGCAAACTGTCCCCACTGAACCTGGCGGAGGGATGTCAAAACCTCTTTCTCCAAATAGCTTGCCGGATTATAAAAGAAATAGAAAGGCCTAGTTCTTATTGAAACATCTTCTGCCCACATTCCAGGAGTACCTACACAGGCTGGTCTCTCTTGCTAGATGGAGCAGACCTAGGTTCCACTCCTGACAAGCCTGCAGTCTCCAAAATCATCTTTTTGCTACAACTTTTCCCAAAGACACACCAGGAATTCCTTTGGCAGAACACAGTTAGTCTAAGCTAAAACTAGATATGGAAAAGCTAGTGATTATTCTGTGCAATATTTTGGGCACAGTGCATACCTCACTTGCTAACTTATACAGCAGAACGAGTAGCAACACTGCACTGTATGGGTTTACTTCACCTTGCCCAGGTAAGCTATGCATCCCAGGGGGAGTTGTTTTGTACACACACATAGTCTGTATTATACAAGATATATTTGTGATACTAGATATATTTGTAATGGGGAAAGGCTCTCCTCTGGCCTTCATAATTCCTCTGCTGATGTAAACCGTAAATGAATGAAATTTCAAGAGCAACATTTTGGTTGAGCTAAGAGCAAGGGTTGCATTTTAATGCCACAGAAATCCCTTGAAAGTCTTTGCTGCTGCCCTCAGGGACAGAACCTGCTGCAGACATAAAGACAGACAGACCTGAAGGACGGGCTGTCTTGTACTACTCTTGCAAAGAGCAACCAGTTGAATAGAAGGAAATAGTCTTTAGATGAGCTATGATGTTCTAAATCATGGTGCACAAGGCTAATCATGACCATATTCCTGTTTTAGGGTTACAGTAGGACTCATTGCTACTTAATTAGAGCTCCCCACACATGCTTCTTACAGCAAATCTTTCACAGTCAATATCTAAGACCTCAGAAAAACTGCTTCAACTCATGTAAAAACATCTCGTCTCTTCCATCTCCCCCAGGGCAGTATGCTGCTGGACAAGAGTGGAGATTAATGCATTACATTCTGCGCTGCAAGCCCTCCAGTATTTCTCAGGGTTCACTGGCTTGCTAAGGATCAACCATAGCCAGAAACAAGCTGAGTCTGCTGTGCTTGGAGCCATCCAGACACAGGCCAGGTCAAGTCTCCAAGCCACACATCTACATTAGCACAGTGAAGAGTCTGAGTGAATGTATCTGTTCTCTGGGAGCTGGTTTTGGGCTCTGTGGCACATTAATACAGTTGTCCGGTTTCAAGGCAAAGTGGGACAAAGTGGGTCCTGTCGTCCTATGAGCTCTATAGACACACACAAAATGCATGAACTCTGTCCTCAGATATTCTGCTCTGGCAGAAGATCTTGACTATCACCACAGATCTTGTTCCCAGAGCCATTCTTGCTTTTCTTTCATGTTTAGATTCCTTTAAATTAGATGTTTCTAAACAATGGACTAGTGATCTTGACCACTGGTAGTCCCTGAGGTCCATGGTCGGCACTCTGCTTATGTTCAAAAGAAAGACCACCAGCCTTGCTGCAGTCCCAGAACCACTCTTCTGCCACATAAACCCATGTACCAGTTGTTTCACAGAAGACAACAAACCCTGTACCATATATAACCTCTTGCTTAAATGCACAAAGTTGCTTCTCTGTTGTGGTTTCTAAGTAAAGGCAAAAGTTTGCAAGCCACTGTCCTAAAATGACTCCCAAATTTTGGGTGCAAAGATGACACCGAGTAGTTGGCCTCCACCAGCCCAGATCACTAGATGGTTCCATCTGCTGCTGTGATTAAGATGCCTATCTTAAAATGGTGAAACATGTTGAAGGGATCCTTCCTAATAAAAGGTCAAGGCCAAGGTGATTATGGCCAGTCCAGGGTCTAGGTGGACCCTTGATATTCCTGTCTTGTGTCTGACACACTAACTGGCCTAGTAGCTATCCCTCCTATCTGCTTTGTACACTTTGGTCTATCATGAAACCAGGCAGACCTGCCAAACAGTGAATCCTGGTCTTCATTTCCAGCTTTACTGAGTGATCTGTTACCTTTATTTTCAGCTTTCTATGACGAAGGACACAGGTAGTTCAATACTGCCTGGATGCCACCCTGTGCCACAGGCTCTGGGTGTCCCTGCTGGAGCAGGGGTTGGACTACGGATCTCTAGAGGTGCCTTCCAACCTCAACCATTCTGTGATTCTGTGACTTGCACTCATTTCAGATTAAGTCTTCAGAAGGGTCTTGCACGCATGCGCACACACACACACACACACATACAGAGCCTCAAATTCCAAGCTAGCAGGAGGGGGAAAGAACACTTCTTAGGAAGAAACTCAGTGTGCAATTAATCTTTAAAAACATAATTATCTTGAATAGCTTGTCAAATCAAGTTACTGAAAACATATGTCAAAAAACTAGCACTTGTTCTTTGTTTCACTTCTCCTTGCTCTTTTTTGGGGAAAATGAAATTTCTGGAGTTCTGTGAAATGAGAAAATTACTTCTATATCACCACTGCTTCCTCCCCCTCCTCCTGGTCCCTTCTTACATTTTATGGTTCAGTGCTGCACCATATGCCAAAGTTCATTACAGGCAATGGCAATCATTTTTAACGAAATATTCTTTGTTTGGTCCAGTTTATTCTACGTAGAGACAAAATATACAGATACTGATGCTTGTAGAGAATTAACGATAAGACTTTGGTGCAAGATATTCAGAGGGGCTCAGCACACACAGCTCCAGCCAGCTCGGCAGCCTTTTGGCCAACAAATGCTTAAAAAATTGGTCCTGATGGAGGGACCTGCATGGAAGCAGACCTCTTACTTGGCCTCAATATGCAGTTTTGAACATTTGAGAATGTGGAGGCAGATCCTCAGTTCATAAAATCTCCTGTAGCTCCCTTGAAGTCAATGGAATAATAACAATTTACACTAGCTGAGTTTCTGCATCCTGGCTGTGAGCTATTTGGAACAACTACACTATAATGATTATTACAGATATTTCGAATCTGACATGGATAGAAGAATACCATTGTACATGAAAATACAGACTAGATTGCTATGATTTCCAAAGAATTATTGACCCATATCTTGCAAACATTTGCACATGTTTAGCTTTATTCATGTGAGCTGTTCCATTCCACTCGTGCCACACAAACTAATGTACATGTCTGCAGGATCGAGGTTAAAACGTGTGGAAAACATAGCAAGTTCTGAACATTTTTGTATGTATGTTCACTAAGCTTAGAGTCAGAGTAGAAAGTATGTTATTTAATTATTCTTCTTTTCATAAACTTCCCTTAGTCCAATGAGGCCCTTTAGGCAAAGCCAAATGTGGTATCATGATAAAAATAAAGCAAAGAAACAAATACCTGACCCAGCTCAGAAGCCAGAAAACACTCTCTTAGTCAGGACTAACAATGCAACAACTGACATCAGTTCTTAACAAGAAATCACCTGGGTTACTAGAATCCATTCAGAAATTCCTTAACACAGATTATGAATCATTCCCTTATTGATTTCCTCATAATGTAGGTGACATCTTTTTCTTTACAGTTCTGACTCATTAGAAGATGCAAGTCAGTGAAATGAAGAAAGAGACGGGAATCTCTTACTAAGGGTCTGGTTCATCATCTGTGTATCTATCACTACATCAGCAATTATTCAACATCTTCCATCAGGCACACAAAGTGAGACGGTATCTCCTGCACCATTGTACAGTCCTGCTGCTTATGAGGACAGCATACAATGTCTAATTTCCTTATTTTTTTGTCTATTTGAAGACAAAACAATATGTCAACAAGGCACCTGATGTCTAAATCCTGTAGTGCACTTCATGAAGGCCATTAGTGCCTGACAACGTGGCAGCATTTACATTCCTCAGTCAAGATGTGAGCTCTCGTACGATACACACCTGCACAGCAGAAGGCTACGGTGTTAGGAGCGGAAGCAGGCAAAGGAGCAGAGACACAGAGAAAGGAAATTACTTTTTCAAGATTATGCAGCAGCTAAAAGCAGATTTGGGGCTAGAACCCAGACACCCAGTCCAGATCTCTAACCGCTAGTGCCTGGCTTTCATTTCATAAAGACTATTAATTCCTTTTTATAACAGAGCAAAATTCAGGCACTGTGGAGATACCAAATAAGAACACAGCAGGACACTGGCACAAAAAGCAATAACTTTTACTATGAATTTTAAGTCACATTTCCTAGAAATCAATCTCCACATCCACAGGCAAAAGGACAGTTGTCATTAACAACACCGTGCTGATGGAAACTGTACCTTCCTGTAAGATGGTCTGGGAACCATCTCACTGAAAATCCAGTAGGATGGGAATAGTGGAATAGTCATTTGACTCCTAAATGTCCTTGGCAAAGCAAGTTATCTGGGCACACTCAAGGTCCCCAAGATCACCAGTAGCTACAGAATGGTTAGCTGGAGACACGTCATCGCCACCAGCTCTGTAACACCCTACCACTTAGGGGACAAAAGACAGATTCCCCGAACAAGCAGGGGAGGATTAGGCCAAGTGGTAAATGGATTCCACGGCTGTCCCAGGATCTGTGCAGATGAGGAAAGCCAGTGCCCGATAGCCAACCTGAAGCTCACATGGCGATGTTATCGCTTCCCTCTTTTCTTCCAGTCCATAAATAGAATCCAAACATTGCTTAGGCCATGTTAGAGAGATAAGGAGAGTCTCTCCCCTCCCTTGAAAATCCTGAAATAGAAACCCTGCTACTTCCTACACTAAAGCATCGAGCGTAGGATGCTGACATTTAGCAGTAGGGAAAATTACCCAAACAATGAACCCTCTCTCTCTCTTCTCCCCTCCTTCCCTCAGTCCCCTGGAAAATGCTCATAAAGCAAAGTGGAAAAAATAAAAAAAATAAAAACAACCCCAACAACCAAAACCTAACCCTGTGGAAATAACATGTAGAGAAGCACAGTGAGTCAGTCCCTGCTAACTGCACAAGGATCACCAGTCCTGAAGGCGGAGATGATTCACCAAGGGATCAAGAACTAGAAGAGTGAAGAGACCAAAAAGCGGGTGGGGAAAGAAAGTTGTATCCAAGGAAGGAGGGAATAAGAAATTAAACATTTCCGGATTGCATGCACCTTGCAATTTATCAAACACAGTCCATTTAGAACTGAATCTGGATTATTCTCCTGAAAATGCTAAGATAATTCCCTTCTTCTGATTTTTTTTTCTCCTGCAGCCTTTCTATTGAGAAGAGAAGCAAAACTGCTGCAAGACCACAATCAATACCTACACTTAACTCTTTTCTCTCTTTCTTCCCTCCATGAGAAGCTCAGTGGAGCCTCACCTCCCTGCTGCTTCCATCCCTCCTTTCCTGCACCCATTCCCTTCAGCCGCTGCAGCACTACATGATGCTATTTTCCCCATAAAAGACGCCTTCAAGCAGATGAGAAAAGCAGGGCCTACTCAGGAGCCTGGCATGCTGTAGGGAGGCCCCTATGGATGCCACAGGCACAGCAAGTATATTGTCACCATAAAGGCACAGGAGGAGGGGCAGGGACTCCAGCTCCTGGAAAGAGTTCTGCTTGCCAGAACACTTTCCTTCTTTTATTCCTCCGTTCATCCTTTTTTTCTAAACTGCCCATCTTTTCATGCCATAGACATAGAAATTCTAACACAGAAACTCGTTCTCAAAAAAAAAAAAAAAAAAAAAAAAAAACTAAATACCAAAAAGANAAAAAAAAAAAAAAACAAAAAACTAAATACCAAAACGAAAAAAAAAATCTCCCTCTCAAGTTTACAATGAGAGCTGTAAAACTTTTTCAGCTTGGAAAATTCTCCCGGTCAGTTTTTCCTACTGTTTAATCCCCGCTTTGAGTTACACAGAATGAGTAAACACATTTTATAAGGTTCTAATTCATACCTAACCCATACAGTTTATAGCTTAACATAGTAAAATATACACACACACACGCATACTTTATACAGACGCACACACACATATACATCTACATATGTATAAAATAGCCCTGATTCCATTCTGGCGAGCCGCACAGCAGCAGGTCTGATTGCTGCGACGTGCTCTGCTATGAAAGGAGCCTGGCATGGTTAGGTGTGAGTTAGCTGGCCTGGGGAGTAGTTTCCGCTCCAGATTTCTGCAATCTCCTTTGTAATAAATAATTAGTCAGTCTCGTTAAGGGAGCGGCGGGAGAGTGGGAACATCCACTGCCCCGTCCTTGGAGGGCTAAGGAACGCCACCACGTGGAGCCAAGGGACAGTTTTGCCTGCTCCCTGCCCAGGGAGCACCTGGAGCAAAAGCTCCATCCCGGGAACGCAGATGGATCCCGGGATTGAGGTGAAGAGGCCAAGATAGTGCCATATCAAGGGCAGTGGTAGGGCACCAGGCAAAGAAGCCACCTCTCTGAAAGGCCATTCTCTGGAGGCGGTCGTGAGAGGTCCGTGATCAATCCAAAATTTGCACGTGAATGCCATCGAGTTTAGATCTGGAGGAAGATGTAGCCCCACAGATAAACATCTCCAGGGGGTTATGGATTAGCGTTGTGCTGCAAACATCTTGCCTTATGCGCAGGATCTGCAGCAAGCTGCTCTGAGGATGGGTCATCCTTTGCTGCTAAATTGCTTCATAAGCCCTTGACAGTATCATCGAGCAAAGCTGAGGGCAGCTGCACTCTGCTGGGGAGGCCATTCAGGCCAAATTGCTGGGTGAAGCCCAGCCTCCCACTCCAGCTTTGGAGAACCGGCCGCCACTTCATGCATTTATCTCCCCAGAGGCAAAGCTGACTGATTTGCCCAGTTAGACTTGGGCTGAGTCTTGGTGCTCTGTTTTTTCAGCCTTTTGACCAGGTGTAGGCAGGAGAGATGGAGTCTTTCTGACCACTAGTCAACAAAGCAGGTCAATTCTACACAGCAGGAAAATTGCACAGCAAGACACACAGGGCTTGTGAACAACAGCAAACCTCAAAGCCTACAGAGAGCTCCATCTTGCCATTTCTAAAGAAGCTTTATGAAGCAAGAGCTATTCTCTAGCACTCTCAAGACTAAATAACTGTTCCCATCAGACCAAAAATCTTCTCAACAACAATATTTGCAGCCTCTGCACAGTGGAAGCTTTGTACCATTTTCATCTGAATGCCAATGGCTTTGTAACTTTCAGGTTACAAGCAAATAACCTGAAAGTAGGAGATTTTTACTACTACTAAGGAATTGACACTGCTATTGCTCTCAAAGAGTGACTTCTCTTTTGGGTTTTTCTGGCTGTTTGTCTCAGCAGTTGGTACTAAAGTAAACCAAGGGTTTTGCACTGTCCAATACTTTTCTCATGGAGAACATCTCCTTCTGATTAGAGGACTGTTTCTATTGTATCTCTGGAAGACCACACCAAGGCAGCATTTCCCCATAGGAAAGAGGAACAGTAATAGATAGAGGGAGAGAATGGCATCAGAGACAGAGAGGAAGCTTTAGCAGCTCCACTGATACGAGGGAGGATGAAGCAATTTCTGCCAGTTGAGAACGTGGCTCTAAATCTTGCATGGTTCAACTTCCCTGAGCAGGAAACAAGGCAGCAATGACAATGCCCAAAAAACACTCCACTTGCTGGGGGTTGTGGCTGCCCAGCAAAGCCTCCCCATAGCATTTGTTTGACTGATAGGAGCTGCTGCCCTGAACACCATGTATCCCACTGATGGGCTTTTCTCTCCCAGAGGGTATCCAATTAACCAGCAGAGAAACCAGAGAGTGACAATTAGCTCATTCTCAATTTCTGATTCACCTTCATAGCTCCCATCACCTTGTTAATCCTCTTCCCTGCTTGTTTTCCCCAGCCCCAACCTTTCTGACATCCAGAAAACCAAAGAATATAACTGCTGCTAAAAGCCAGGGCCAAATGCAAGTACACATTGCAAACACCGCATCTCCTCACCTTGTCTTCCTGTCTTCTGTCGTGGTATTGTCAGTAGGGCAAATGCCAACAGTCGTGACTTTGTAATTTTTTCTATTTTTTTTATTATAAACCAAACCAACCCCCTGCCTGAAATACCGCAACTGGGAAAAGCTATGGGAAATAGTGCTCCTCACCCAGTGTAACTTCCTATGCCAAGGACAACCAGTGTGACCCTGCCCCAGAGCATGCTCCGAAGTGCTCAAAGGCTGCTGTGACCAAGGCAGAGCATCAGGACAGACCACACCACGTCCAACCCTTGACTAGGGACACGGCAAGGCTTGTCGGGCCCTTTCTGGGAGGAGAGCTGATGCTGCACAGGAACACCAGAGCAGGAAAGGTGACGCACAGGTTGTGCTGTTAATTGGCTTTATACGGAATAAGGGAGAGTGACTCACATTAACACAGAGTTTTGTCTGTTAATAATTTCAGCCCCAAGGAGAATTTCTGTTTGCCATGAGGCTCCTATTCCCCTGCCTGCTCTGTGTCCTCCTTGCATAAAACTCCCATGTCCCAGCCTCTGGCCAGGGGTCATCCACGTCCCCAGCCCACGCAGTGATGATGCCCCGTGTGCTCCCTTTCCAGACATATTTCCTTCCTCGTTGGTCTCTATGGGCAACACGGAGGCAGCGAGAGAGCAGCTCCAGGGTGCGCAGTGTCCAAGCCCCTTAGACAAGGGGCAGCCCTGAGATGGGCCATATAGGAGCAGGTCTCTGAGAAACATACCCTGCATNTTTGCCATGAGGCTCCTATTCCCCTGCCTGCTCTGTGACCTCCTTGCATAAAACTCCCATGTCCCAGCCTCTGGCCAGGGGTCATCCACGTCCCCAGCCCACGCAGTGATGATGCCCCGTGTGCTCCCTTTCCAGATATATTTCCTTCCTCGTTGGTCTCTATGGGCAACACGGAGGCAGCGAGAGAGCAGCTCCAGGCTGCACAGTGTCCAAGCCCCTTGGACAAGGGGCAGCCCTAAGATGGGCCCATATAGGAGCGTGTCTCTGAGGAACACACCCTGCATCTCTGCTAATGACCACAGCTGCCTGCACCAGCTGTTGAGGGAGCTGGCATGATTGCCACCCCATTCCTGCCCTTCCCTCCCTTCTCCTTGATTTTTAAGGCCTTGAAATTAAGGTCTTGATTTTTCAGGTGAAGGCTCAGGTTATTATTCTGGGAGCCTTTCCAGCTAGGCAATCCCTCCAGTGAGGTAAAGCCTCCCTGGGTCATCAAGGTGAAAGCATCATCATCATCATAATTCAAACCTAGTTTGGACACTTCTGTGATAAACTTGTCACTTGAAGGCAACAACAAAAAACACTGTTAAAGGTAGTGGCTTGAAGTCGCTTCCAGCCACACAAAATGTGAGATGTGGGTTCTGGGCCCCATAACACTATTTTCACTTTCCTCCTCCTCCTCAGAGAAAATAAAATTAATGTTTATTTCCTGAAAGCTCTGGCCTGAGAAAGGGCAAAACTTTCCTCCAGGAGCCAGGTGGCTGGAAAGGCAAGGCAGAGGCAAATATTTGTCAAATTTGTCAATGAGCTCTTATTCCATTTTTCTTATTAATATTTATTCAGACATAATGTGAGGGGAAACCTGCTAGGACCACAGCAGTGTGGGAGATCCCACTGTCATTCCCTTCATGCCAGCTGCTGGCAGGGCCAGAGAAAAAGTGTCAGAGAGTTTGGCAGTGTTTTACAGACAGTCACAGGTCTTCATGTTGACAGAACAGCCTAAGAAAGCCAATGCGCCTACGGACCATGTAGCAGGGCAAAGAGACTGCATGGCTCAGTCTTCCTTAATGACTTTCAAGGTACAGGTGTAGCTCTGAGAGAGAAAATAAGCTCATTATAGATCTATTTTTTTCTTCTAAAGGAAGGAGTAGTTGTTAATGACATGGAGACAAGCAGGATAAACTACACACCCATGTTTAGTAAATTGTGTGAGATAAACCCGATGCGTTTCTTCAATGACACAGATCATTCCCTAGACATAAGAAGCCTGGTACATTCTAATTTATCTGGGTATCAAGAGGCACTAGCCATGACATGACATGGGTAATTATTGGGTTAGTTTGAGAAGATGAGCATTAGCATAGGAGTTACATAGCAGGTAAAGAACTGAGTAATGAGCAAGTGAAAACAGGCTATGCTGAAATGAGTGATGCGAACAAAGCTATAACTAGAGTTCCTCACAGGTCAGGCTTGTAATCAATCTTAGTTCTCACTGGAAATACAGCAACAATTTCAGCATCGATAGAGTGGAATGCTCCATCAGTGCATGACAGATTAGAGTATCAGCCAAGAGGAATTAAATGAACTTGAGGAATAAAGTAATAGAAGTGGGACAAAGTATAATATTTCGAAATGGAAATTAAATTAAAATGGAACATTAAAATACTTTTACCAGCAACCTCTCAGGATGGAAACAAAGGAGGAGAAATGCCTGGTGGCTCTAGCTGATGACAGAACTACATGTTGCCACTGTCTGAGAATCTTAGGAAAGGAAGGGAGATGGTCAGCTGCATTTAGCAAGGAAGGAGTTGCTACAATGAACATCCAGTTGAAATGGAGAAGAACCATTTCACGAGGCACTTGGGGACATGGTTTAACAGGCATGGTGTTGAAGGGCTTATGGTTGGACTCAAGGATCTTCAGGGTCTTTTCCAACCATAAAGATTCTATGACTCTGTGATCATCTTTGATAGCAGGAGGCTGAAGAGGGTGGCCCAGCACCAGCCTCCAAGGCAGATACTCAAGGGAAGTCTCCAGTCTAACCTCCTGTTCAATGTGGGGCCAAACTCAAAGCAGGTTACTTAGGCTTTATCCTGTCGAGTTTTGAAAAGCTCTGATGACTCTTTGAAGAGTGATGTTTAGGTGGGCTCTAATGGCTATGGAAAGAGGATGTAGGTCTTGATGCCCCCATCTGCCCCACAGCCAGTCACCACTGCTGCTGTTGCAGTGCTGACACGCAGGGCTGGCATCAAGGATGGAGCTGACCTCTGAGGAGATGCTGGGCACCCACGTGCCCTCCCAGTATCCTCCTTCCTGGCCCTGCGGGACCTCTCCTCCCTTGCTCTGCCTTGGAAAAGCACAACTGAGCATCCCAGACAATCAGGATTTAAATATTACTGAATAATTACTGCCTGGTAGCAAAAAACCCACTTCCTAGCACCTGTGAGGAGGGAGGAAAGGCTTGGCTCTATTCCACAGGGTCTCAAAGCCCCAGTGCTACTGGCTCTCCAAACTGGTGGGAAGGTGCATGGCTATTGAGCGTGTCGCCTGTTGCCCTCCACTGGATAGAAGGAGAATGTCACACTGCTGTGTCACGTCTGGGGACAGCACATCTATGGAGTTGTCTCCTCTTTCAGCATGGGGATCATCGCCTGCGCTCTGGGAACAGGAGCAGCTGAGCCCAAGTGCTGTTTGTGCTCTGACTGCATCTCGTGTAGCAACAGCTGGGGGACATAGGTCTGCTCAAACCACAGCCAGACGATTGGAAATAAAAACGATATTCATATATTAATTAACATCTGGTTACTTGTCTAATTACATGATACAATGTGCATGAGTGTTTCGTTCCCTTCATATTTTATGCATTGAATGAAAACTAAATAAATGTTGCAAAAGCAACATTGCAAAAGCAAAAACACAAACACTACCCAAGTTTGTACTTATAACACTTACTGACACATCACTTTAATTAACATGTAAGGAAAGGCATTACTAAACCATGATGAAGACAGCAGTGACACCCAACTGGAATTAACTTGCTGCCTGATCTAACCTGGCCATTTTCCATTAAACTGGGTTTCCCTTTTACATATGTTTAAAAAAAAAAAGAAGGTAATAATTTGCTAAATAGAGTAGTTCAGGGCCTGATTTAGCAAATTATTACTTACCCATTTTCAAAAGCCACTTTTAATGAAAACTGGCCCTAAAAATTTCAGCCAGGATGTAAAGCACCATCCCAAAGGAAACAAGCTGATGTCACCCTGCGTGTGGAACATATTTTGTAGTGTCTGATGTTTTCTTCACGCTTGGGGAATAAAAGAAAAAAGAGTAGAAGAGGAAAGAAAAGTAAGATCAACTAAAAATAAAGGCAATACTCAGGTAGGCTGGAGTTAGCAAGTTACCTTGCCCAAGCATGCGTGCCTGTCCCTGGCACGGAGGGTGACAGGACTCCCCATGGCCAGGGCAGTGACGGGAGCATCTGCGTGGGCGGGAGGAGAAAGGACGAGCTGAAGGCTTGGTTTGGCACTTGTTTCCAGGTTGCCCTTGTTTTGTTTTGTTTTGAAAAAAGGAGGCAGTTAGGAGGGAGGGCAGAGGTGAGAGCAGAGCTCCTCTTCCCACCCCGCTGCATGGGATTTGAGGGAAATTGATGCCCGACCCATGTGGCCCCAGACAGAAACCCAAACAGGCCTTCATATTATTAGCTACTTTCTCAGAAAGGTGACAGGCTTCAATTAAAACAAAACAAAACACAACACCCTAGGCTCCCAGCCTCCTTTCCTAACCCAGCAATAACAGTGGATGAAGAGGGGGCTTGCAGAGATGGAATTTTACAAGTCTTCTTAAAGCAGTTTTCCAAAAAGCAGGGATCCCATGACCCTTCCTGCACACCTGGCGCTGGGGCGGGAGGATGCAGAGCCCTTGACACTCCTAGGATCTGAGGCCTCAGGAAATGTGGCTCTGTTTGATGCTACTGCCATGGAGAGGGGACCTGATATGGTGGTTCCTGCGTTGGCCAACTCAAGTGCAATTGAAAAGCCCCTGCTAGCCTGTCCAGGTACACAAACATCAGACTTGTCACTCATGCCCACCATGCTCATGACACCAGTTCTAAAAAGCAGGTGCAGCTGCTGGTCCTTGCTGCATTGGGCAAGAGAAACAAGGGGCAGGAGAGTATTTCTCTTCTCGTCAAGCCCCCATCCTTCCCTCTGGTCTTGTTTAGCTGGTCATCCCAGCCAAACAAGCCTTGACCTTAGGACAGTAAGGTGGATAGACGTTTCCATCCTTTATTCCGCCTGTGAGCGAGGACAGATCCTTCCCCACATCCCCATGCTCAGCATTTTCGCCCACTGCTCTCCCAAGCTCTGCTACCTAAGGCGGAGGAGACCTGTGAAAATCCACACCCTAAGCACAGATTATACCGAGCTGGCCCAATACTTTCCATTAAAAGGCCCATATGTTCAGCTGTTATAATGCTGCCAAATTTTAACTGTTTGGGGCTGAAATTTTCCACGACGGGTATCTGCCTCAGACTGAATTTTTTTTGGAAAGTTTCAGATGGAGCAGTCCAGCCAATTCCAAGAAGGCAGATTGGGAAAAATAGAGCTTTCCCTACATTAAAGAAAAAAGGCACATCAAAACAAATACACAACTTTTGTTCAGAAAGCCCAGTGCCCCTGCAGAGCAGGGACTGGGCATTTGGCAGAAGGGATGGTCACTGCGGGAGCAATAGGCTCTTGCCATCCCTGTAGAAATCCTAGTCCGCTTGGCAGCGTTGCAAGGCCCTGTCAATACTCAGTTTGCACACACTCCGCAGAGAGGTAGTTTGGCTTCTCCCGATTTCCCTGGGATGCTCCCGCCCGGCGCAGCTCCTGCGCTGGACCGGACCGTGCACACATCCCTCCCAAAGGGTGGGTGAGCTCGCTGCGGCCAAGAGGCAGCCCTACAGCTTCGCTGCTGCTTACGCCAGGGCTGAAGAACACAGCTTAGCGCCTCCCGACTGCCACAACTGCAGGGATAGGAACTCCGGCAGAAACAGCGAAGCGCTTCGGAAAGGCACCGTGTGACAACAGCAGCCATCTACAGTCAAGACCTCCCCTCTTATGCCAGGTTTCCAATTCCATTTGCCCTCCCACTGGCCCAGGACTGATGGCCACCAGGACAGATGGCCATCGGGCATTCACTCTCCAGGTCTGATGCTCTTTAGGCACAGAATTGTTTTCCAGCTCTGCGACAGGACGTGGACCTCCACACAAGGCAAAACACAGCCTCACTTGCGGGAGAAAAAGATGAGCACCAGGAGGGACACAGGGAGGGATCTGGAGGTGCAAGATAGTGATGGCAAAGGAGCAAAGAAAAGCTCTCTAAAGGTCTGCAGAAAGTGCTAGGGGCTTCATCCAATAAAGCCAGCCAGGTATCTCAAGCGGAGGTTCATGCATGGGACTGCAGATTATATTCCTTGAGTTGAACAGGGCACTACACGACCACCACAGCGAACACATAGAGCTATCTCATTGCATGGAAAAAGGGCCAAGAAGAGCTTTGTGTATCCCATGAAGTGCACTGGGAAAACCACTCACCTCTTGAGCTCTTACAGAGGAAAAATAAATCTTATAAATCTGTAACAAAGCAATACAGAAGGCAAAGTATGACCTATTCTGAGTGAACAAGCCTTGCATGGTTTTTCTTTTGTGAATATACAGGGGTTTCTCTCCTGCTAACTTTCTGAATTACAAGTAGGACCAATAACCACACACTGACATCTGCACCAGGTATTAGCACAGCTGTTGTGAGCAAGGAGCAAGCAGTAAAGTTGCTAAGCTTCCAGGTTGGGAATGAGGAGGTGTTCAGCACCTGAACTTCTTGTAAAGTGTTTGGTAGATTACTTAGGCTGGGATTTATCTTCCCTTCAGCCCTCTTCAAACTAGGCATCTACGTAGGATTAAGAAATTATTAAGATTAAATTAAGAAATATATTTTGACATATATTAAGACATTATGAAAGATAGAGTAAAACCTCAGGGCAAAAAGTCAGACCTTCATCTGCAACGGTATCCCTCTTTCCTCTCTCAAAATCTTAACATCACCCACTCAGTGGGGTGGAAATCTCACTTCAGTTAGGACCTTTGGATTGGGACCCTTTGTAGTATGAGCGTGCCCTGCATCAAAACCTGCTCTGTGATCACACAGATGACTCCAACCATTCTTTGATCTTTCAGCAACATTAGGAAATGCACTGGAAGAAGGACTAGAAAGAAAGGAGCTGCCCCACACGTCCTGGAGCTGCCTTCAGCTTCACGGCCTGAATAAATTCTACAAAGGGAGACAAATGTCATGTGAACCCCTATGCGAGTGGCGCAACCGCATCCATGCCAGGCGCTTTGGGAAGGGGTGGTCAGAGCTGGCAGGACGAGGAGCTATGGGAAGAAAACCACAGATGACTGACCTAGCGCCTGCAAGATTCCACGCATACCTCCCAGATAGGCCGCCGCGGTTACAAAATCTCTGCCTGGCACTTGGGGTGGCAGCGTTTAGTTTAAAGAAAGGAAAAACAACCACCCTCTCTCCCATCTGGAACAATAGGGCATGGGATACAGGGAGGGTGGCCAGCCCCGTGCTCCCGCGAGCTGCAGTGGCATCCGAGCTATGCTGCGGTCTGCGGGGCGACTCGTGGAAGCCTTCGGTCACATTAAGCAGCATTACATGATAATGCGGCCGCGCTGTCGGGCTGAGGGAGAAGGAAAACAAAACAGATGACTCTGGATGGAAAGGGATTGCTGTAAACCTGGGAGGGAGAAGAACATTCCTTTGGATACTTTTTTTGGCTGGTTGTGTCCTCCCCTCCCTGCCTCCCACCTCTCTCCCTTCTCCCCCTTTTCCTCTTGTAGAATTGATGACAGCAAGTTTTTACTAATATTTCCATATTAAACAGAAAGGAAGAGTGTGAAAGGCCATCCAGAGTGGTGGCAGCTAGACAGTGGAATCTGCAACTGAAGGGTGGAGTTCAGGCACTGGAGAGGTGCCGGTTATTTATAGGGTATGAGAAAATACGAAAAATGTCTGGCCCCTTTAAGGCCCCTTAATCCAAACAACCAATGGAAAGGAAAAAAAGAAAAAAAAAAGAAAGAAAGGAGAAAACAAAACAAAACAAAACAAAAAAAAACAAGAAAAGGCATCGCTGCACCAGATTGTAAAGCGTGAAGGATACAGGGCGATGGGCTGGCACTGTCCGGCACCAGACGAACCCGCACCTGAGGGCCCTCTCTGTGCCCCAGGGCAGCGCCCTGCCCCTGGCTCGGGCAGCGGGGCCAGGAGCCCCGCGCGCTTCCCAGGCAGCCCTGGGACGCAGCTGCCTCGAGGGTGGGACGTGGCAGCTGTTTAAAGCATGATACAGCAGCCTTGGACGGGAAGCGGAGATGGACGGGGCGCCCGAGCGAAATCAAAAGGGAGAAGCTGAGCGCGTTGGGAGCACAGGCTGGAAATTCGCTTTCTTCAGTCAACAGCCCTAGAACAGCGCAGGGGCTGCGCGCTCTCGTCCAAGGGAAAGAGTACGTGAGATGCACGCGTTTACTGTCCTCACGCTCATTTACGGAGACCGAAGCTGGAGAGTCATCGCTGAGGCACCGAGTCCTCCTTCCCTTCCCCGTAGGGCTGCCAGGGCTCAGGAGGAGCTGGGTGAGGGCATCATGCTACAGGGAGGACGTGGCCTAGCTTGAGAGCCCAAAGCAGGAAGAACGACCCGAGGTCCCGCAATTAAGACCTGTGCGGAGATCCTCAAAGAAGTGAGGCTGTTTAGCCTACAGAAGACTAAAGGGAGACATTATAACAGTCTATAAATATGTAGTAAGCATGGCAGAGAGGAAGGAATAAGCTATTCTCCAAGTGCACTGGAAACGGGCCAAGAATTAGGGGGATCGCACTGCGGCAGGGCAGCCCAGGAGGAAGGCAGGAAAACCCCTCTCAGGGTAGGATATTTCAGCATAGGAATGGATGCTCTGGGAAGGCTTCTAGTCAGATCTTTTCCAGGGATGGTTTAAGCAGGATTACTCTTGTTCTAGGCATGGGAGACGGGCCTCTTTCAACCTTTTCCTTATGTTCTTCATTTATCTTTACCCCAGCGCCACAGTCCGTCCCTCCTGGCGAGGAGTGAGAGGGGCCTCGGTGCACGGAGCTGCCATGCAAACCACAGCAGTGCTGTGCTCTAAGTAGCTCTCCTTTTTCTTTCCAAATGAAATGCCTGAGGTTATGCCTATCTTTTTTAAGCACCCAAGAGGGAACTGCGAAGTGGTCCTGGAAGACACTCAGCACTTGGGTGATTTAACATAGAGCAAACTAGGTAAGTCATCAACCTCAATGAATGCACACCTGGAACCAGAGCAAGTCAAGTAAAGCAATTTAGTGGATAGAAAGGGGTTAGGAAAGAGATTCAAGAGCTTGGGTGGATGACAGTGACACTAAATCCTTAGGCCTTTTCACAACCCCTGATATTATTCCCTAGGATCCTGCTGAACCCATGAACCTTCATTAATAGGTTTCATTCTTCTCTGCCAGTATCAAATAACAAACGTCAGATCTTCTATGGGAAACACTAACAACATAAAAATAAGATTTATATAGAAAGATGAAGTTCAAAAGAACAATTACAAAAGCAGAAAGGTTTTGTTTGTATGCATTCACACACAAATAAAAATCAAAGTCAAACATTTCTGCTGTTCTGGACTAGGAACACAAACACCAGGGACCTTCTCTCACCATTATGGGATTATGAATGCTGGAGACCGACTTCAAATTAACCTGCTGAAACTGATAAAAATACTTCTGTGATGTATAAATAACAAAGGACTAACATGCATTACCTAATCCTAACCTTAATTGGAACACTTCTAGCTCATACAAACTCGATGCAAACATTCCCTCTAGTGCTCCTTTAATTTAAGATGGGAACCTTGAAGTTTTAGATCCGCTCTCTATCTTCCAACTCCGAGAGCAATTTGACAGTCAGAATGACAAAATTCTGAACTGCCAGTGGGTGATGCTGCTTTGGGTTTTCTTGTAACCACAGAAATGCCTACGGCATCTAAGATCTGGAAAAATGGAGGCACGCAGAGGTAAAAAGACTTGGCCACAGTGGGAGGGGCAAATCCTCAAGTGGAATAAATCATTACAGCCCTTCTGATGTCAGCACCCCAGGGAGCCTGGAACAGCATCAAGCAGCGAAACGAGGAAGAGGAGGGCTGAGCCTCTTCCTGCTGCCACAATGCGATTCCAGGAGACTTGGACCTCAGCTCTCCTCCTGCTCTGGACCTCAGCCACTGGCTCATCCTGCTAGGAGAATCTGTCAGCACACCTCAACCCTCGAAAACTGGGGCTTTGGCCAAGGCCCTCAAAAGGGAGCAAAGAAAGGATGGGAGAGAGATTCCAAAAGTGTCTTTCCGCTCTAAAGGTGAATGGTTTGGAACAAGCCTGAGTCACATTCCCTTAGCCTGGGGACTGCCTGCCAATGTTTGCGTGATATGTGGAGTGAATGAAAACGTTACCCCCACGTGATGATGTTCTAGCACCTTTCAGCACCAACGGGTCTTTTCCTTTATCTTTTTTTTGTTTTAAACACAGACTCTCGGGAAAGCAACTTAACAGATCAAGCTGCAGAGCAGAGACAGAATAGAATTGTCTTTTTTTGGCTTCTAATACAAGAATGCAAAGCATTGTCTCTCTGGGAGGAGAATTAAGTATGGGCAAGTGTTTTGGCAAGAGAGTCACTGAGGAGAATGGAAGATGAGGATGAAGCGGGGGAAGAGAGGAGGGGAGGGAGAGCTGGGGGTCAGATGGATGGTTTGGTCTTTTATAAATCTTGGATGGAGAAGAGGCACACAGATGGCTTTGTGTTTTAAAATGATTCTAATAAATCAACTCCATAATCATAATCAAAATGCCCTTGTCTCGCTTTTCCCCCTCTTCCATGTATCACAGCTGAGCAGCAAGGCTGGAGCGTGCGTCTGGAGACAGAATAGCAAGAACTCAAGACAAAAAACAAACTGCAGCGAGTGAGGAGAGCATGAGCGAGTGTGCAAACACGCATTCCTTCGTGTGCACGTGCGGCCACAGCTAGGCGTGAGAACGAGCACGAGCCCGAGTACATCAGCTTGAGCGTGAATGAGTGGCGTGCACAGGGGGCTGCAAGAGCAAAGGCATTTTGCAGCATGCAGGGGCAGACAATTTTCAGGGCATGTCCAAGCAAGAGCCTGATATCACTTCTGAGCAGGAACAAACGCACAGGAAGAGGGTATGAGCGTGAGAGCAAACATGCAAGTATCTGCAAAGACTTTTGTGATGGCAGGGAAGGAACGGGAAAAGGCAAGGTTGCTCCCAGGCGGGAGCAGACGTGCTGGGGAGTAACGCTGCATCCCCGTTCCAGGTCTTCGTCTTGGCTGTGAGGAAGGTGCAGCCTCTCCTCTTACAGCAGGAGCCACCGGGCCTGGACCGCGGGGAGAGCAGAGGCTCCTGCTGTCCGGGTTTTCCATTAGGAGCTCCACGTGGCATGAAATCCCACTGGTTTCCCTGCCAGAGGGAGCCAGGTGGAGAGAACAATAAAAAGCAAAAGGCGCAGGGCAGGGCGGGATGGTCCAGAGCGGATGCAGAGGATGGAATTAATCAGCTGTCCGGGAGGAATATTACAGCTCTTCGGCTTGTCGTCAACGCCTTCTCCTCCTTCCCAAAGACAGACACAATGAGAGACCAAGGAACATTTCCTATTGTTACAGGGGATTTGTCCACAAGGTCCAGCCCCATGTGGAAGTCATTACAGGCTGGGAGTGGTAGGTATCTTGCACATAGCAGCTAGATGGGATGGGGGAGGGCAACGGGAAGAAATTGAGAGCTCAGAGATGATGTGTCCCTGTAATTGATTTAGGCATCTCTAGGGAGGCTGTCACCAGAGAAGCCCAGTATGGGGACCACTGTGGGCTGAGATACAAAATGTTTTGCTTAATATCAGCCCTTGAACTGAGCCAAAGCCCCGAGTGCTCCTGTGAGCAGCCATCCAGGGTAACTCTGCGCCAACAGGAACATATAATGAATCTCACTGCTGCTACTGGATGCAGAAGGGAGGGACAGTTACGTCATGGTTTTCTTTCCCCTGCCTCCTACACTCCCTAGACAAGAACTAGAGTGGCTGCCACGACAGCTGGACGAGCCACGAGGTGCAGAGCTGACCGCTGCCGCCTGCACATCCTCCTGCAGGAGGATTCGGCCCTCTGGATTATCCATGGAAGAGTGTAATTACCCGTGGGTGAGAGCCCGGGACGGGATGATCACAGNAGGAGGATTCGGCCCTCTGGATTATCCACGAAGAGTGTAACTACCCGTGGGTGAGAGCCCGGGACTGGATGATCACAGAGTCAACACCTCTACAGTCCTGAGGGAAGGTAGATCCTTTCAGACACGCTATGTCTAAGCTTAGTCATTTCACATCAAATCATACTTAAGGCAGCAGCACACCCAGCAAGGGTGATGTCAATGCCCCAAGATGGCCCATCTTCTCCATAGAAGAAAGAGGTACCACAGCAATCAACAGGAAATCAGCATCCCCGTTCTGTCTTTGCCATCTCGCCATCTCCCTGCTCCTAACCTACAGGTACTGAGCAGAACCCAGCTGTTGCTTTAGGCAAAATGCAGTTTGGTGGCCTTCCCCAAGCCTCCAAAATTCACTCATGACTTCCCCAGGGCTAAAGGAGCAGAGAGAACCATCAAGTCAGCCATGGGGATGGGGGAAAAATAAACTAATAAACTGCATTAGGCCCAGATTGGCCATGTGCTCTGACAGAGGCCACATAACCCAGGAACTCATCGTGCTGGAGAGAAGGAGGGGACAACATGACCACTAATAGGAAGCTCAGAGCTACCTGGGGAAGCAAAGATTTTAACACAGAGATATTTTTCCCAGGGATCTCAAAGAGCACTAAACTTTCTGGTTAATACACAAGACAGCATATTATGCAGTCTAAGAACACTCCTTTCCCAAGAAAATGAGGTGCCACTTTTCTTTGGATGACATTTGGAGCAGTCACGTAGCTCCCTTACACACTCCCCTCTTTCAGATAGGGCTCTCCAAAACCAAGCACCGCAGTCAACTTATAAATGCAGTTGCCTTACAAATATTTCTTCAGAAAACTGCACTGCCTAGGGGAAAAGGAGGTAAGAGCAAAGGACAGCGGGCACCTCGTCCATGGGCCAAGCGGTGCCTTCGGATGTTTTCAGAAGCTCCAAATACTTTCCTGTTTTTGTTTTTTTCTTGTTTGTTTGTTTTTTAATATGACATATGAAGAGGAAGGAACTAGAGCTCGATCACAGCTACCACGTGAGAGCAGCACACGCAGCGTCCGCAGAGCACACGTCCCCCAACAACACGGCAAGCGGCCACCCCGGCGGGTGCCCAGGAGCACCCAGGACCCGGCGTCGACTGCAGGACACCTAGGAGGGCTGTGCCCACACAGCCCCTTCCGCAGCAGTGTCCAAGCAGGGCTCCGCTGCCTCCTTTCCCTCCGGCAACCTGCCCGTCTCGTGCTTAAGCCGCAGTGCGACGAGATGTCCTGCCCACATGTTGCTCCGCACGCACAGAAGCCCTCCAAACCAAGCCTAGGCACAGCAATGCGGTGTTCTGTTGCTTGCTGTTTTTGTTTTCGTCCTTTTTTTCCCCTTTTAATAAACAAAGAATGCTATACTTGCATAGGAAATGAGCATGGGGAACCTCAGCATGCGATGCATTTATCTCATTTTTACCCACATTTATGTGTCAAAATACACAGCCCCTATCCGTCAGACTCTGCACGGACACAGCTTCGTGCACGCTTGAAATCTCCCTGACCCCAATGAACTGCAGCTTGCTGAAGGGGTTGATGCTGCACTTTGGTTTTGTATATGTGGAAAAATTATTACACAGTAAGGGTCAAACAGGAGTCCCCAGATCGATCAGCTATTCAACTCATTTGGAACAAACACGCTAAAATGGAAACAGGGGATAGGAAACACAATAAAATGTAATAAAAGTATCTCTAAACATTTCAGGTTATTGAAGAAATCCCTCGTTGAAAGTTCTCTAACTTTGAAATCACGAACACATATTCTCACAAAGTCAGACTTAAAAGTAGTCCAGATTATATTTAAAATTGCATTGTTTCAATTACACCTACCAAATGCACACAACAAATACATGTTTAAAATACATGATTACACCATAAAATATATATTTACACTATTTAAATTAAATTCAAAATTAAAATCATACCGAAGCTAAATGTATTTGCTTGCCATGGGCCTTTGTGGGCCAGGCAACTCTCATTTCCTAATACCAACAAAGACAAAAATAAAAGCTAGATGTTGAACTCATGTAGCCCTTTCTCCTCAAGTCTTTTTTTTTATCATTATTTTTAAGTGCCAAGTGAATTTTTAGGCAATCTTTTAAGCCTTATGTATGCGTTCTCCATTGGGGCACCTAAGACAAGGGTACAAATCAAATTCTGCCACCCGCTGGCGCAGAAGATGCAGGGTGAACGGTGGGTCCAGACCCAGCGCCTTCACGGTGCCTTTTTGCAGCTCTGGGTGCTCGGGTGTTCACGTTCCCTGTCCGCATCCCCTCCCTCTCGCTCCCCGCACACATACACACACACACACACACACACACACCGAGTTTTCCTTTTCCTTCCCTCTCTCCCTTTCGCTTTCCTGCCGCAGCTGGTTAAAATTACGCTGGAATTTTGTTTTTCTGTCAAGTGAATTTGGACCTGGTAAATCCCTCCCAGCCATTCCAGTGGCCTCCCAATGCACATGGGGGCCGCGGGTAACGCGGAGCTTTCAGGAAGGTGCTGCTGGAAAACCTCTGGTGGAGCGGCCAGGGCAGCTCACACCTTGCAAGGACGATGCAAAAACAAATAAATAAAAACATGTACAAATAAACAGAAACAAAAGCCCTTAAGCAAAACAAGAGCTGAGACAGCGCTGACTTGGACACAGCCCCGTGCTCCGTCTAAAGCGACGGCACAAGGGCAAGGATGAAAGAAAGGCCTCCGTGACGGCTGCTGCAACAGGGACAGTTTAATAGCACTTTTTCAAAGGGAAAGAGCCTGTATGTAAAATACCCATCCAGAAATGATGCTGCGCCCCGAATCCTCCTCCCCTGCTTTTTGGGGAATGCAAGAAGCTTCAAACAGGCATCCCCCACCATGCACATGCTGCAAAGCTTGGACCGTGCCAGTTTAACCGCAGGAGCTCCCAAAGACCAGACCACAATTAAGAATAGTGCTGGGTAGAATGACTGCAGCAGCATCAGTTTTCTAGCAAGAAGGAAGGAAGAAAATATTTTTTTCTTGTTAAAAATAACAGGCTTCAAAAAAGGCGCCCATTTCAGTGAAATTTTGGGTTGGAGAGGAGGGAAACAAGGCAAACACTTTGACAGGATAGAAACCTCTCCATTACAATGTTGTTGGAATAGAAGATTTTTTTCCTTCAAAATGATGTAAAAAATACACAAAAATCACTGATTACTAAGTATTATTTCAGTTTTCAAAGGTCAGTAATTGGGATGGGAAAAACCTTATCACTTTCTCACAACAAAGCCTCTAGATTAGTCCTAGGTGAGTTTTAGTGGGGAAGGGGGGCTGTAAAGAATACATTTTACTTAACAGAATATTTCACAAATAATTGCAGGAGTGAAAGACATGGAACAGTTTCCTTCTGTCACAGTTAAATACATACATACGCATTATATATAATGTGGGTGCATATGCTTATACGAATATATAAACACATAAATGTGTGCATATGTGTGCATATATACACACACATATATTCAGCTTTTCCCTTCAAATCAAATACTCAATTCCTCTCCAGGTTTCATTAATATCTGTTTGTGATGGGCACTTACAGTCACAATCCCTACCCTGGACAATTCAAAAGCCAAAAAGAGCCAAGGGAAGGGGGGGATTAGGATCCGAGAGGCCAAACAACTTGCTTAAACAACGGGTCGGCAGTGAAACTGCAGCCAGAATCCCAGGTTTTCTCAGTTCCCCTTATTGCACTGTGCAGTAGGCCAAGTATTTGAAGGAGAAGCTATTTATAAGGTGCTGACGGAACAGCCAAAGAGCCATCTACGCTGTGCCCTGTCAGGCATGAGTGCGAGAGCAAGGCGAGAGGCTGTGTGTGCATGAGCAGGGGTGTCCCGGACGGGGTCTGCAAGCAGCAGGGAAATTACTGACAGGAACCGTAAAAAAGAAGGAAAAAAAAAATTAAACAATCTTGGTAATAATCCATATTTGTTTCCCTCCACCAAATATAGCAATAGAAAGGGTAAATTAGCTTTGAGACATTTTTCTTGCCTTCCTCTAGCATAATCTTCAGATAATATATTTTCATACATAATCTAGATTTATAGCTTTTTTGTTTTGCAGATGAAATAGCCATTTATGAATGAAAATGAAGTCACGCTTTGGTCATAAGCAGAAAGCATGCAAATAGAAAACACCTCGATATTGATTCTGCAGCCCCGATGGGGGGAGCATATGTGCGTGCGCACACAGAGACAGAAATAAAAACCTGCTCTTATAGATCATGTTTATACAATATATCTCTGTGTACTTACGGCGCGTACTTACTGACTTCTGGTGTTTGAAAACATGCCAGTGAAAAGCCAAAATGTCAGTAAACACACTAGATGCTGTCAGTGTTTTCTCTCTTTTCAGGTTGGTTTCCCTGGTGTACAAAGGTCAAGCCCAGATCCAACATAAATTATTACTGTTTATTTGACTTATAATAACATATCCAAATAATAACCAACACATGCTGGATGTTTGAGGCATGAGCAGTTGCTCACCCGACGCAGCGGCCGTTGGAACAGCTCAGACTTGCAAAAAAAGGAGGAGGAAAGAGCCGAGGCTTGGATTTTTGGTGGAGTTGCCTCAAGCAGGGCGGGAAGCTGGTGGCCCTTCCCGGGGCGGGCAGCCCCCGGCTCCTGTTGACAGGGAGAGGGGCTCCCACGCTGCCCGCTTGGCACTAGTGCCAAGGAGCAAGGAGACACCCAGGGACAAGGTGGGATTTGGGGCGATGCAGCCGCAAGGAGCCTGGACCATGGCGAGGTGCCGCGTTGAGGCCGTGGGGAGGTGATGGTCCCGCCACGTAAAGCGCCACGCGACATCGCGCTGCGCCGCAGGGCTCGCCACGGCCAACCCACGTCCCCGGGTGACCCCCCCGGCGCGGCCAAAGCAAACCCGTGTGCTATATTTGTTTTCTCGAGCCCAGGCCAGGAGCGATTCCCGTAAGGCTCAGCCTGGCTCAATGGAGCCGTGTGTGCGCGGTGCCTCTAAGCCTGCCTTTGGCAGAGCGGCTGCGAGTGGCTCGCGCGCCCGGCGCAGACACGGCGCAGCCGTGTTTGCTTAAGGTAATTCGAAAGCGAGAAGCAGCAGCAGAAGCGCGCGAGCCGGGGGAGAAACAAGGAAGAAGAAGGGGAGGAAGGAAGGGGCTCCCGAGGGCGCTGCTACCCGTCGCGGGTGGCTGCTCTGAAGCAACCCGGCCCGATGCAGGGAGCCGGCGGCGGCCGCGGCCCCCGCGCGGTGCCCTCCTCGCCGCGCCTGCGTCACCGGGCCCCGCGCGGCTCGATGTCACTTGCTCAATCCCGGCGGCGGCCTGGATGTTTTTCTTGGAGGCGGCCACCGCCGTGGCCGCCGCGCAAGGGCAGCCTCTGCTGTCCCCTGGCCAAGGCCTGGCTGGAGGAGGCCGGCGCGGGGGGGAACGCGGCCGCGGGTTAGTGCTGGAGATGGGTCTCCCGGGAGGCACCGTGGGGATGTTCTGAAGGGGGACACCTGACCCTGTCACCTCCACTGCACATGCATGGCAAGCTAGATCCGTGCAAACAGGTATCCCGGGATCAAACCCTCCATCCCCTGTTCGTCTTTTCCTTCCAACCGCTTGCAAAGCGCCATTAGAGAAACTGCAACATCCATCTGGGACATCCTGAGATTTCCTGAGGCATCAGATAGCACCTCTATGGTGCTTCCTTTCACCCTGCACTGGTAGGTGTTTTGTCAGGTTGCGGCACAGAGAAAGTCCTGGATGACACTGGAGAGACACACAGAGACCCTCCAGCATCAGGGCACAGTTATTGGTTTTTAAGGAAGGTCCCTTCCCTCGGAGGACTTCCCCCTTGCTCATACTCAGCAGAGAACAAGCCATCGAGAACACCGAGATGCCACTTGAGCAGCTTCGTGCCCGCATCGCTGCTTGCACGAGTGATGTGCAACCATCTCCGTAAAGAGACCCAGCACACAGCCTACAAACCTGCAGCGCTTGGAGTGTTTCGTGCCACCCAAAGAGGAGAAATTAGGCTGGGCTGAGCAAACAAACATTGACTGAATGCAGGACAGCAAAAGTTGTGAGGGGAACCTAGAAAAGCATGGCTGTTGAACCCAGATCTTTTGCTTGGTGCTGAAATGATCCCAGAGCAAAAGAGGAAGAGGAAGGAGAAAAGCTGAAACTGTAAAGTTTAAATCAGGAGTCAGACCAAGAGGTGATCTCTCAACATTTGTCTCTGCTTAGATCCAGACAAAACCTTTTAAGAAAATAATTCTAAATTTTAGACCCTGAATTAAGCTTCTATTGAGTCTCATGTTGTAATTCAG
Organism: Crypturellus undulatus; assembly: GCA_013389825.1. NCBI lineage: Eukaryota > Metazoa > Chordata > Aves > Tinamiformes > Tinamidae > Crypturellus > Crypturellus undulatus. The sequence continues at coordinate 1,092 of VWPW01012154.1, read as the reverse complement.
GTTTTTGGTTGGACTCGTCTAAAATGCTGCTGCTCCCCATCCTCTGAGGAAAACAACCGTCTTGCTATTTTCACCTCGGATGCGGCTGCTCCTGTGCCTTATTCCAGGTTGGCAGCATCCTCTGCCATCCTTGGATGGCCTTCATCCACTACCAGCACCATCCTCAGCAATGCAGCCTACCTGAACCACTACGGCTTAGCAAGGGAAAAGGATGGGCACCTGGCTGCATCTGACAAACCCAGGACTGTAAGTAAATACCATTGCCTTGAGGGGAGTAATACATTGCACTCCCCAAGAAACCAGCACTGAGCTCTGTAAACCTCATCAAGTCTGGCTGTAAAAGAGGATGAAGCACTCATCCTTCTCTAGAAATCCTCAAAAACAGCAAACAAACTACAGGTAAAAACACAAAAAAGCACATTTAAGAGGTCTGAGTAATTCACACATCCAGTTCTCCTTTCCAGTCACTTTTCCTTGGAAAAGAAATGTTACCTGTCGTGGACGTCTGTGCTTGGAGAATGTCTGAGGGCAAGGCCAGAAGCAGTGCCTTGTGCAGCTGGCCTCTCCTCTGTGCTCAGGCTCTTAGATTCATCCACATTACCCTGCCACAGCATTTGCTTTTAAGGAACAGGCTGTCCTCCCTGCTCCATCACTGAGTACCAATTCACTCAACACTTTCATTTTCTGCATTTCAGTGCATTAAAATAGTGAGCCCAAGTGATCACCATTCCCCACCAAGCCCTTCTATGAAGGGTAGGTATGAACAACTGAAGACACCAGACACTTTCCCCATCCTATCCTGTAATAAAGAAGAAATAAAACCACCTCTCCTTCCTTGGACTCAGGTGTTCAGCTTGCTTTCCCATGAGGAAGGACTACTGCTGGCAAAGGGCACTGCATGGAGCAAAGTAAGATCATCTCTTATGCTGAGCTTCTCCCTGTCTCCCAGGGTTGACCACCTCTCTCCTGCCTCCTCCCTCGCACACACACAGCCAGCAGAGCAGTGCTGAAGCGCAGATCTTCTGCCACAGTGTTTGCAATGTGGATGAGAGGAGAAACCCAAACTTCTAATGGTAAATTTAAAGTGGTCCT
>VWPW01012150.1:134489-153878 GCA_013389825.1 Crypturellus undulatus | reverse complement strand
ACAGCTCGCAGCCCACAGGGACGTGACTTGGAGGAACACGTCGCCTGCACCACAGCAACGCTGCCCTCGCTCCTGCTCCGCTTGTGTCATGAGGACGTTTATCTCCATGCAGTTGAGAAATGCAGAGGTAAATCACTACAAAAATGCCTCTAAAATATCATAAGCACCACTAATACGAAAAGCTTTAACTACTTATGTTTATTACCAATCTTAAATCACTCAAAAAACATAAATAGATCCAGGTAAGAGAAGATGTCAATACTAGATCTAATATATGTGGAAAGCTACATGTCATGAAGACTTTGTCTCTGGCCTCTAGGTACTTTTAAACAAATGGGTCTTCGAAGTGATTTAAAGCTGCAAATTCAAATGAGCTCAGACATGAGACTCTCCTCCCCCCTCAGCTCCAAGATCCACATGTTTCTCCCCAGGCTCCCTTTCCTTAAGGCAATACTCTGAAAAGGCGCAAAGGCAGCTCAGGTAACTCCTCCTCCCCTTTTCTGAGGAAGGCTCCTCTGCACCTTCCTTGCCCGTCTTCAGTGCTGGTAACACACATTATTTCCTTCCCATGGTTCACCTGCCATTCCCCATTCTGAAATTCCAGCTGATCTTTATTTCCTTTTCAGAGGGAACTTTTCTTGTTTTCCCCGAAGAGATGGTTTAAAGGCGGAAAGAAAGGTCCTCTTTTAAGCCTAAAAAAAAACCAAAACCAAAACCAAAAACAAACAAAAAACTAAAAAACCCAACCACCTCCTCCAAAAAGGCTAAGACAAGTCTTTAGCAGAAATATTTGCACAGGCATTTCCTACCCACAGAAGAATAGAAGGTAAATTTTAGAAAGTTGAACCTTCTACTTCCTTTTTGAAAGTAAGTAGTAGTTATCCCCAGGACAAGTTGAAGATGGGACTGGTTTGTGGTTGCACACCTGAAGCATCCCTATTTTCAGTTCAAGATTCATTGAACTGCAAAGAAAAACGTTTCACTTAACGAGGAAGGGAGAGCAGTCGAGGAGGCTGCAGCTTCATCTCTGAAGGCAGGAGCTGTCACCCAACCCTGGCGCATGTGCCCTGTAACTTTTGCTTTATTTCTTACTTTCAGAGCATCTTTAACTTTTGCTTTATTCTGTTAATTTGGCTCCTGGTAATGATCAAATACTTCCAGCAATCTTTCTGCCTTCTACCTTGAGTCCTGTTACAACTGCAAACTAGTTACAGGATGCAAGACACAGCTCTATCAGAATTCTCATTTCTGAGGTACAGGGGTAGCTGTAGGGGTAGCACATAAATAACGTAAAAATGTGATGATTTTAGTTTCTAGGCTTTCCTTGAACTTTTTATTCTTAAACAATCATTTTCAAACCCTATTCTAGTTGCACAGGAAAAAAAATATTCAAAGAATGAAATTGTACCCACCTCGCTCTTCCCAGGAACCCAAAATTAAACTGTTACTGCTGCAACTCTTATGGAGGCACAGTATCTTTGTTTCTGAATGTATAAAAGTGTTTGACTTGTCTGAATAGTCTACAGTCTAATGTTTTCTGTCTTCTCAGATCAAGTTTATTAAAATTTTGTGTAATTTACAAGTCTTCAAAAATCTCCACATCAGAACAATAGTGACATGATACAAAAAAAAGTCTAATTAAAAGGAATTAAAAAATTAAAAAGTCTGATACTAGTTTCTTCCCCCTCCCCACCAAATAACAGAACTAAAACTAAACACTAGAAAGAAACTACATGAAATGAAATCTTAAATACCTATGGTATTTTGCTGAAGTTTACATTACTTTGAAGCAAGAATGTTAAGGCCTTGAAATCACGCCTAATCTGTAAGTACCAAACACTGAAACAAATTGCCTTTTTTCCTCCTTTAATAAAAGCAAGACTTAAAAACAAGTCTTACAATAATATGTAGTTTAAATCATCATATATATGTATATATTACACATTGTAATCATTAAACATTTGTAAGCAGCAGAAAGCAGATTTTGTTAGAGAAATGCTGTAAATTCAGGTCACAATTTATCTTCTCCTTTTCACATTAGGATCATATCTGTAAGAAAAAGAAGATTTGTCATAAAGAAGCAAAACCTCATGATATTCAATGTTAAGAATGTGAAGCAAGTAATTTTACTATGCATTATTGTGCATTCACAATTAAGGACTGGATGGTGTTCAATTCTTTCCTGGACTGCATATCTTTGATTAACTGTAGTAGCTGCCTTTGACTTAGGGATGCAGAAGCTCAAACATGTGTAATAGACTCAAAACTAGATACTTAATATCTACTTGATGCATGCAAACTCCTCCAGACTTTCGTTCTCAGGGTAAGTTCCTCATTTAAGAGGGTACAGAGGGAATCCGTGGTGTACAAGACTTGGCCATGACTCGCGCAGAAAACGCTTCTGCTGCCTTCTGCTTTGTAAAGCACTTCCTTGCCCTTTCTTCTTTACATGTTTTTAATTAATTGTATCTACTTTCTGGATACTAGCTATTTATCTGTTTTACTACAACATACTCATAGTGTCAATCTGTATTGTTATCACTTGGTCTTCTCTCTGTATTTGTGCATCACTCCTCCCATTCCCTCTTTTTCCCCCCAGGCCTGGGTCATTTTTTAGAAAACCTGATGTGCTTTTATATCACAAACGAATACCTTACACACAATGGAACGAGCAGGCAGCTTCACTTCCACTAATTCTCACTTCATTCATCACTCTTTTCTCTCTCTTTTTTTTTTTTTTTTTGCTTAGACGTGACAAGGCCATGGCTTGTGAGCCAAATCAGATCACTGCTGAGCGAGGCAGCTACTAGAAGCCACTGCTGTAGCTGCGCTGCCCCTCTGGCAGAACTGAAACACACAAGGTGTGGAAGCAGGGCGCTCTCAGCAAGGCCGCACCAGTGCGCTATGATTTCACGAATGGTTCTTACAGGTTTTAAATATGTGGTATAATGTTCCTCTGACAGTGGTTTTGACAAATGCATCCTTCTTCACCACACACGTTTTTCCATTGAAATGAATATTTTTGAACTCCCCTGCGTTTGACTAACAGGCTGGAAGTCACACGGTGGCTTGTTTCTTCACATATGAAAAACTAAGGTAAGTCAAATCTTTCTCGAACCAAAACAACATCTTCCTACTCAGTCTGTTACCAACTGACTTTATTGCTAAAGCTTTGCTACAAATGAGTTCTTTCATTTAAGAAAGTGTTCTGTTCTCTCTTTTTTTTTTTTATGGAGAGAACAGGTAGAAAAGAGAGTATGATGAGCAGATGAGAAGGGAACGCTACAGACAACCCTGCCAGGAGATATCTACAGCTTTCACCCATCTGCAAGCACAGACACTGGCAGTCCTGAACATCATCCTGCGCCCATCTCACCCATCAACCATTGTCCTCATTAAATGAATCCTCAGTGATGTTTTGCAGAAAGAAAGAAATCAAACAACACTACATAAGAAAGAAAACGGTGCATGGTCCTTGCCTGAACAGAGCAGGGGAGCACAAAGATGACATTACTGTGGCTGAAAGCACAATGAGACAAAAGAGCTTGCTATGAACAGGGAATGACGACCACAAAGGGCTATTTTTGAGCGTAATCCATCTGATCTGCAGCTTAACAGAAAGGGTGATAGGGTCTTCCCATCCTCCTGCACCATAACATGAACCGAGTTAGCAGCAACTCACCTTACATGTTTCTGAGTTCATCATCTTTAAATCCAGTTTTCATGGCAAATTGTAACCATTAAACTAGCATTATGCCAAGGAGTATTACACAGGATTAGGCACAAAATTTGGTTACAATCTGTTGAACACTGATCTGTGCATTTTAACATCTGAAATTAACTTTGAGGTAAAAAGCTTTTCTAAGCACGAACGTGTGTGATTTAAGTTTCCACTGCTGTGTCTTGAAAGGCTAGAACTAATCAAAGTACTCTGAATTAGTTAAAATCCTAGAACAGTACTATAATGAAGCTGCACAACATTTTTATAAATGTTTTCATAGTTGTCATATTTAAATGCTGTACTTCAGAGAAAAAACTTGATACAGGGGGCAAACAATTACTTTAGAACCTTTTTTATATTAGAGAATGGTTATAAAATCAGTAGAGTACAACTGAAGTGTGGGGTATTGAAAGGAAACTGCTCAACTGGGCTATATTTTAGAGATGAATAATGTAAAGATTTATGACAAAGTAATATCCTATGGGGAACCTGAATTTACCAAAAAAAAAAAAAAAAAAACCCACTCTCACTCCTGTGACACAAGTAATGACTAAGACCTGATTGAAAACTTTTAGTGTACTACTCTGACAGGAGAAAACCAAACTGGAAGTTCAGCATTATGAGTATAAAAATGCCACCCTTCCCAAGTCTGAAGACTGGAAAGACAGTAAGGCATTACAGGAATTTCTAGCAAAGAAAACAGTTAGGATATCTTTTATTTCTGCTTTATTATCTGTAGCTTTGAAAGCAGTTCAGGGAGGATAAAAGTCACACAGGGGCTATATTGAGTGCTTGAAGATTTTTTTTTAAATTCTGGAAATGGGAGTCACTAGCTCTGTCATTAGCAGAAAAGAAAGTAGTACTGCCAAAAATGTTGTCACGGAACTATTTTTCTGCTGCTTTAGCTCCCTCAGGTGACGCAGCAGAGGGACAGACAAGTGCCGGGACCAGCACGAAGCAAGTGTCAGACACTGAAACTTTTTGCAAGGAGTTCAGATTACAAGTTCAGGAAAGTGACTCAGCTGCGACATTAAACCACTTCATCGAGCTCTGGCAAATACTGAGGTCAGATAATCTGGGCAGGATTCCACAGCCAGGTTATGTGAACAGCGAAGCTTGTGCAGGTGAGACAAGACATGGCAACATTTTGTTTGAGAACATTCTCTCTAGAAAATGGAACAAGTCTGAATGAAACTGAAAATGTAAGGCACAAAAAATTAAGGCAAAAAAGGCACAAAAAATTTAAGGCATTATCTTCACCAGAAGATGAAAGTCATTTTGAGTATAGACAAGATGTGGAAATAGAAGGATTTTTGAAAATAATAGTAAAGAGTATTTTATTATAAAACTGGAATTTGTTCAAAGACATGATGTAAAATATACACTTCTAACTAAAACAAAACTCTTACCTAAAGAGATCATCAGCAAGTGATTCTTCTCTTGCATGTCGATTCTGTTCCTGGCAAAATAAGAATATTCAATATCTGACATTAATGAGGTGGCTAAGAAACAACAGAGAAGAGCAATACAGTCCAGTACTAACAGTTTTCCCTCTAGAAATAACTTTTTCCCCACCACCACTACTCCATTTATTGCATTACCATGACGGATAATATATTTTATTACTCAAATTTGGCCACTTACTTGTAGGCAGCCACAAATTTATTATACAAACTAATCTATTAGTTGCTAAGCTCTGAGTTTTTATCAGAAGCGTTCCCTCTCCCCAGCACAATTCAGAAATGACCACCAATTGGTGGAACCACTGGACAAGAGCCAGATTATGTTTTGTTCACCTTTGAGAAAGAATTCCTTACCTCCATTTCTTGTCTTAACCAGTCTTCCAGCTCTGAATTCTTTTTAGCACGGTGAGCAATCAAATCTGATCCTCCAATGATGTATGGAAGTTGTCCTGCCCCTGGATAAGCAACCTGTTCAACAATAATGCTTACAATTACAATGCAAGGCACCACACTGCAAGTAAAAAGGTTGAATTTAATAAATTCAGAAAGTCTACTGAGATAGCATGAAAGTCTTTCTTTGATTAAAATTCATCAGATAAGATATTTAGACAAGACTGAAGTGAAAAATAGCATCTTCAGCAAGCTATTAACTGCTTCCTTTTACCAAAAGGGAAAAAAAAAAAAGACATCTTTTCTTTGCTAAATACATACTCCGAAGTTTATTCAGAAGCTTAAAATATCATCATCAAGTGACAGCTTCCTCCCAGATAGCTTGAAAGTTGCAGTATTTGACATGCTCCCATTTTTCTTCACTCAAATACATTTTTAGTAATCTTATACTATACTGTATTTTTCTTAATAGGAGTTTAAGTGATATTTTTTACACTGACCATTGAAGGATTTTCGTAACGTTAGTTCCAAGAGCCAAGCCAAGCAATAATCTCGTTTTCATGAAGTGACAGTTTTTAGTGCTACTGAGAAATAAAGTGTAAACAGATAAAATTAGATAAATTAGTCTTGTATTTTATCTAATGCAAGACTGATTCATCAAATGCTCCGTGTAGGTCTCCTGCAAATAAAATGGTGACCTTCTGGAGGTCTAGCCTTTATTTAGGAGGCGCAACCTGAGGTTATGGAATCTTTGAAAATATCTCCTTTTCTTTTATCTAGAAAAACTTTCTTCCAAGTTTACTCATGTCTTGCCTAGACTTCTGTTTGTTTTTCTAGAAACTATTTTTACATCTAACAACATGTACAAATGCCTGAGGGGAGAATCTAAGGAGGAGGAGACCAGGCTTTTCTCGGTGGTGGCAGGTGACAGGACAAGGGGGAATGGGTAAAAATTAAAACACAGGAAGATCCATCTTCATGTGAGGAAGAACTTCTTTCCTTAGGGTCCTGTGAGGGTGACAGAGCCCTGGAACAGGCTGTCCAGAGTCCAGAGTCTCCTTCTCTGGAGATCTTCAAACCCACCTGGATGCCACCCTGTGCCCCGTGCTCTAGGTGTCCCTGCTGGAGCAGGGTGGGTTGGACTAGATGATCTCTAGAAGTCCCTTCCAACTCCAACCATTCTGTGATTCTAGCTGACATTTTGATACACACCACTTGAGGAAAGAACAAACAAACAAACAAAAACACTTATCCCAAATAACAAACTTGGAATAAGAGAGCACAAGTATCAGACAACCTGCAGCAAGCTTTTATCAGTCTGATACTTTTCTAATCAGTTAGCAAAATATTGGCTCATAAAATATGCTGTTTAAATTGCCTTTTTTTCCACTATAGCTACCATCATTAAAAAAACAAAACAAAAAAAACTCCACTTCTTATAATTTCTACAATATTAACATAGTTGTTTATAAAAATACTTAAAACAGTGCCACCTTGTGACCATTTCAACTATGCACTAACCTTTCTGAAGGTCTTGAAATTTTTCTGTCCCCCATAACTGGTGTTTGCAAAGAGATGACTGTTTGGTTTTGCCTGGCTGACAACCAGTGACCTGAACTCAGTCAGCAGGAGTCTGCTAGGAAGATTGCTGGAGTCATCTTGAAGACTTGTGTGGTTCTTTTGTGGAAAGAAATAAATATTATCTAAGAGTTACTTCCCTCTTCCTTCCGTACACCCTGCCTCCTACTTGGACTAGTGACATCAGAATTGTTCACTTAACTGAGAACTCCACTCGACTCCAAGGCAGATGAGGCTAAACATCCTCAGCAAAATTCTAGACTAGAGATTTACAGCACTTTGGAAACCAGCACAGCATTTCCCCTGTTGGATTGCTCTCCCTACACATACCTATCCTGCCCCTTGTTCCCTGACTTGTTTCTTCGTACAAAATTTTCCATTTCAGTTTTGTTCCACCTCACCTTTTCCTCTGTCATTCCCAGCTACACCTCCCTCCTTTCTTCATCCTGGGTCATCTCATCTCTAACTCACAGCCAGACAACTATCTCCTGTTAACGTGCGTATGTTATATAAACTCTTCCAACACTCTATCTCTTCCACTTTAGCTGTGATCTCTTTAGAGCAGACAAGACCACCCGATTCTTGACTGGTCTTTAGGTAGTTACTTAACAAAAATGCCAGTACCAATATTAACCACAATGAAGGGGCAAGAAAATTACATTAGGTAGTTACTTAGGTAGTTTCAGTCATGTTAACTATCCATAGTGGCTGGATCAGTACATGGATGTGTAGATAAACTGCAGTTCTCTGCCTCAGCCAGCTAAGAAGTTAGACTATCCTATTCAAATTTACAAAGGTTTATTTTAAAGGAGTACAATAATTATATCCTCCTTTACCCTGAAATAAGATCCCCTAATATTATGATCTTAAAATATAAATTTAGATGTTTATTTGTCAGCATTTCTCAAAGGCATTTGAAGTTACAACTGATGTGTTCCTTACCAAGGCTGGCAACTCTTGCTTGATATCAATTTTCTTTTCAGGAGTTAGAACTGATCGAAGTTCCTCTTCTTTCTGCATGACAAAATATTCTTAAAACAACCTAGAATTAAGTGCAACTGTGATCCTAATTACATACAACTACTCTCTACTCCTTCCAATAAATTTTTAACTTTTCAATAGTAAAAAGAGTAACAAAATTGACTGCACTATACTTTTAAAATTATATATGTTTAGGTACAGTTCAGTATTTTTTTTCCCTACCAAGTATAGTTATTTGCTCGCATGTTTTTATCTTACACAGGCAGCAAAAGCTTTGTCCACAACTGTAACTTTCAAAATCCTGCCAGTTTCCAAAAAAGGCTAAAAAGGCTTCCAAATTTAAAGAGTAATATTTTCAATTTTGTATGTTAAATGCATATATGTCCAACAGGACATTTCTTTACTAGGACAGGAAAGTATTCTGCAAGTGCCTTTCCTCCTGTAGCTTAAAACCAAACTGGTGCTTCCTAAGTTACTTACCGTGGTTGAAACGATCAGATCAGCCTTATGCACTCTGTAGATACTAAGTTTCTAAATTATTAAGACTGTTTCATATTCAGATAATTTGCACCTATTTTGACTTGACAGGAAACCTTCCATCTTTTTAGTTTGTTTGTTCAGCATTAAAACTCCTTTTTTTTCACAAAAGCCTACCAGACTTCAAAACATTTAGGTAAGACTCCCAGAAATTCTCTGACTGGAAAGATGTCAGACACTCCTACAGTATCCAACAGAATAAGCTTGAAGTAAGTATAAGTTTACATAAGTAAAAATAATAGTATAGTTTAAAAATGTTTTGAACTACTGGACCAGGGAGTATTCTTGGCAAAGAGATAGGGAGGGAAAAAAAAAAAAAAAAAAAGTATAAGCAGGTTTAGTTATTTGCATCCTTCTAATGAAGTTATAACTTCCAAAGGTCAGGCTGCCTCAGTAAATAACTTACTGGTATTTCACTCTCCTCTCTCGATGTTACATTTACTTCAGTTCTGCTTCCTTTTGGTTCCAAACATCTCTTTTTTAGTATATTGCCTTGGGATTTCTGGCCATGATCTCCTATGTCATCTTTCCAGTCTAGGTCTCTGCTTCCAAACACAATTTCTAGTGCCTCTGTATCTTCAGACAAATCCTCCAGCTCCTTTCTCTTCTTTGGTGCTTGCTTTTCATTATTGTCAATTTTACTGTTTGCTGGTTTACCAGTTTCCCTCTTTATACCTGTGTCTTCCAGTGCAAAATCTGCTTTTTGGTCCAGAATGTTGCTTTCTTTTTGATACTGTTCTGCTTTGATGTTCCCTGCTGATGAAGCTGTGGACTGAGTATGCTTGAAAACTGGTGACAAAGTTTCCTCCAGTTTTGCCAGTTTAGGAATGGATGTTTCTCCTCCTTCTTCACTTCTTTCCCTTAGTCAAGAGGAAATTAAAGAAGAAGCAAATTAAAAAAAAAAAAAATAAATATGATTAACTGCATTAGCAAAACAATAGCTTCCTGAGGTTTTATTGATTGTATTGCAAAATGTGAACACAAATTACCTTGAGACAATGATTTAAGATACTGATCTTTAAAAAAAAAGTGCAGCCCCACTTTTTATTTCTACACTAGTCAAGTCTATGTTTTTAATAAAATGTACACCTTTGAGATAAAGTGAGTTTCTACAAAGAGCATCTCAACATACCTTTTCCCTCTAGCTATCTGGAAGTAGTTTGTAATTGAGTTGGATTGCTGATGTGAGGCACGCTCTTTAGGTTTAGCTACTTCTGAAAATTTACTCGGTGAGAGAGGATGACTGTTTTGGCTAAATCCAGATGTTTTGTTTCTAGATATCAAGGTTCCTGTATTTACATTGCCACTTATACTAGGATTTCCCTTTCCAGCGGTTATATCCTGAAAAGCCATTTTTCTTTTTCTGTCCATCTGAGGAGTTTTCACTGCTTCCATGCTGTAATAGAGAGGGAGAAAGAAGGGAAAAAAAAAAAGTTAAAAAGTTACCACAGATTTAAAGTATCTTTTTTTTTTAAGCTGTATCTGTACTTTTGGCAGACTTATATTGTTTGTAAGTATACTAATAGTATCAATTGTAATATCTACCATGATAAATTACTGTAATAATCATTAAATGGTTTTAAAATAGTGAACACAGGTTTGAAAGTCAGATATGCAGCATCTATCTATTTTAACTGAAAGACTCAGAAGACCTGATATTTTCTGATACCTACTCAAAATCTATCCTATCTCAATCAGGAATTAGTTAACTGTAGACAATTTACTGTCATTTTAGACCCTCTACATCATTCCCCATGGCAATCACTTTATTTGCAAGTATTAGCTTAGAAACTATTTCTGTTCGTGCTCACCATGCCTGCTCTTCCAGCTGGGTATCAGCTACGTATACTGTGCTGGCTGTGCTGTGCGCAGTTGCTGGCACTATAGTTTCATCCACAGCCAAACTCTGGGAAATGGTTGGCCCTAGTACAGCTGATGCAGAAGCAGCTTTAGATGAAGCTGTAAGATGGACACAAGAAAAAAAGTTAAAATGTTATCATCCATTTTGTTTTTCCATTCTGCTTTTTCTTGGTATGTATTATGATGTTACCACCATTGGTAACCAAACAAGTGAAAATTTAATAAAGTGGTCTTCAAGCAATTTATTTCTTAGTCATGAAATCAACCAGATATACCAAAGAGAACTGGTTCTATATGGGAGGATTCTGGGATTCATTTTTAGTTAAAAATCCACTAAATTAAGTTATGGAATTTTACTGATTTAAAAATGATCTGTGGAATTTATACAATAGTATGGACTTAATTATAAAAAAAAACAGAGCATAAGATCCAGTATCGTCTGCATTCACTGTTTCATAGTGATCTCTAACATGTGGCAGTTATAATTGGGATTACTCTTAATAGCACAGAGCCGCTATTTCATTTTTTTTTCTTAAAATGAGAGAGATAAGATGCCCTCCACAGCCAAATTGCTCACAATCACCACAGTGAGGGAATTTTAGCCAGCTGCATTATTGCTCTGCAGAGCAGGAAGAGACTATACGACTTTGATACTGTGTTTACGCTTCTGGCCTTCATGCAACCACCTCATATTTGCATCAAAGGACACTGACAGGGACTACTTTCACAATTCATAATCACAGAACGGTTGAGGGTAGAAGGGACCTCTAGAGATCATCTAGTCCAACCCCCTGCTCCAGCAGGGGCACTGACAGCATGGGACACAGGGTGGCATCCCGGTGGGTTCAGAAGATCTCCAGAGAAGGAGACTTCACAACCTCTCTGGGCAGCCTGTTCCAGTTGTCCCACCAAACTTCTACATAATGTATTTTTTAACTGCCACTCATCTCAGCCACATGCATTCTTCCTTTATATAATTCTGAGGGTTTCTATGATGATTTCATTAATAACCCATTATTTATACGCTTCTAAATTTTGTTCTTTGTTCTTATTTGCTAACACTTTACACTGAATGAACTATAGACCCTATAGATTACATTTAAGACTTGGAAAAAAAAAAAAAAAAAAAAGACAACCACAGTTGTAGAAATACTGCCTGTCTCTTCATGTTGTTAACTTTATAGTTCTCTTCCTCCAATTACCTTTGTCCCCAGGCTGCTTTCGAGGGTTGCAGTACCTTCCTGTAGACATGAAGATAACTGCCAATCCGATTTCTGCCTCAGGAATAGCCCTTAGATCCTTGCTATCAACACACAAATAATATTACGACAAAGCACTAAAACAAATGCTTCTCAGTAGAGATTCAAAGATGAAGTAACAAATGAGCACAAATAGGGCATAGTACAAAATGCTTCACTCCTCCATGCAAAAACACTAGTCTATGCTACAATTTTCCATAATACAGTAAGACAGCCTAATTCTCCACCAACATACTTGTGGCTCACAAGTACAAACTTCCATGTTTCTTCCTGCTGCAGCTGCTGCCTAGTCCCAGGAATCTGGAAGATGCATCGGTCTCTGCTTGGTCTCAGAAGTGGGCATTCAACCACCTATGGTGTTCTGTTAATTCTGTTATACCTGACTACAGCAGTGACATGAAAGACTCAGTTACTTATCATGAGACAGATCTCAATACAAACAGCCCCCTTTGCACTACAGCCAACAGAACAGCGTAAGCACAGTGGGGCTTTCCATCTATCCCACATTTTATAAGAAATTCAGGGAAACTAGACAGTGTTACCTACTAGGTTTACAGAGCTGAGTTTTTGGTTTCTTTCATAATATATTATTATACAAGGTAGTATTTTTAAGATGCCTGTCCTCTCATTCAAACTCAGCACAGATAATCTAGCTCCTGCTTCAGAATATATTCATTTTAAGCTCGTCTTAAATAAAAATGAAAAAAAGAAGCAGAAAACAGTGAAATTCTTTCTTCCTTGTTCAAAAAAGAAATTACTACATTATGTAAGTACTTAAAGCAATGATTAACATGCCTTCTTTCTAGGTATCCTACACTATAAGGATGCAAATACCACAACTAATCACGACAAAAATTCTGAAGTTATGCTATTGCAGTAAGAGAGAGCAATGCTTAACCTGTGCAGAAGGGTCAGAATGGAATCAGTCCAGCTCCTCACAGACTCAGATACTGGGATCTGTGAGTTTGTCAGACCAACATCAACAACACAGACTTCAGGATCAACCAGGAAAGAAGTTTCTTTTCTTCCCTCTGTCATCAGTTTTGCTTCTCCTCCTCCTAGAATAACTGCTGGACTCAGCTTCTTGTGCTAAAGAGAATGCAAAAAGATAAATAAAATGTAAAAAATAACTATATGGAAAAATTCATATCCGATGCGCTGAATGAGAATGAGTCAACAGACTATGATACTTCTGGAATGAAAAGCCCAACTACCTGCTTGGCAGTTAGAAAAATGAAAGTTTTTCCACTGAATATCTTTTTCCTTTCATGATGCTCAGATAGATCCAGTTTTTCAGTGCCAATGGAAGGCTCATCAACTGGTGGATAAAAGCTGCAGAGAGAGAAAATCAGTTATGAAATTCAGATTTAAACATCAATACTGACTAATACTCCTTTCTGTTTAATGGAAAAGCTTTACAGGTAAAATAATGTACTCATTTCCATTGAAACTATTCATATAAATAGTTTTCGAGAGGTTGAAAAAAGCAACCGAGTCTCTCATTTCTCAATATCTAAGCCAAGACCAAGATTTTCTACTTCATCGGCTAAAAAGCACAACACTATCAGGAAAGCATTCAGCTTTTTCTTAAGCAGCTATGGTACATTATGAACGAACACAATATTGATAAATGAGACTGCAATCTCATTTCGCACCTAATGAAGAGCTATTGGCTACTAACTAATAGCAATCTCCAAACAAAAATGGTTCCTCTGTTCTTCAGGGGGAGACTGCCTTTCCTGTCAGAAATACATTTCAAATCTGTCTCTCTGAATTTCAGCAGCAATCTTCAGATGATCATCTTGCCTTTTTTTTTTTTTTTTTTCTCTTCTTTTTCCCTCTTTTCTCCTCCTCAACCAATCTTTCTTTATTTTCCTCTGAAACTCTCCTCCAGTCCCGATTTAATCTCTGACAGGGCATAATCTCTTTTCCATCCTGTGATTCTGAAACTTTCCTACTCTCCCCAAAAGCTCTGAATACAGCACCACCACTATGAGTACTGCTCAATTCCTCTGAGTGTCTTAATAGTTAAGAAAAATGTTAGAGAAAAATAATTCTATTCTAGGAGTCATTCGACAGGTGAATTACCCTGTCGGCTCTCAGGACTTCAATATTTAAAGAACAGACAGTGCACACCATTTTTAAGGACCTAAGCAGTTTACACACAGTAACAGCAGCCTCACAGGAAGGTACTGCTAAGACAAGCTACTCTCAGATCACATCACCAACGGTTGGCTTTCAATGGCTGTTAACATAAACAATCGATCTGACACAACTGATGTCCAGACAAGAACTCTCAATAGTTTCTCCTTAGTTTTCTCACGTTTCAAAAATAATGCAGAAGTTATATATATATATATAAAATAATGCAGAAGAAGGGAAGAATGCAGTTTATGAAGTTTCTGCCTTTATTTTCTAAAGTGGTAAATAAATGAGCTTTAAAGATGAAAAGCTCTTTTGAGATGACCAGTTTGATACATTGAATAAACCTCTGCAATTATAAAACAGCACCTAGAAACTAAAATAATATTTCCTACCACTTGCTCCAGACCGGTACCCGTATTGTTCCTTTCTCGTACTGTTATATGCTGTGAAATGTATTTAACACCTAACAAACAGCTACAGGTTTCCTGAATGCTCTACAGCACTGCTCCCTTTACCCTGGGGACACCACTGAGGTTTGTTTACCTGCCCTTTTCTCTGCTCCTTGAAACTATTCTACCAACAGCTATTACGAGATCCATCAAGTAAAATTAAATAAATCTCTATGTCATGACATGCACACGCATATGAAAAAAATTTGTAAGCATACAAGTGCGTGTGTGTATGCCCACACACACACACACACACACACACAAACATATATATATATAAATTAAAACCAAAGTTAGTTCTATTCTTCCTTAGCGTTCATTTCACCTACCTTAAAGGTCTGGTATCCATCTGGTTAAAACAACTCATCCAGAAAAATCCTAATGGGTTTAATGCATTTCAAATAACCTGACTTCACAAATAATTCTCCCTGCTAACTAAGATAAGGGCTCAACACCTGTTATTTTCCAAATGCCAAGTACGATTTCAACTTGCCTTCACAGTCCTACTTTTTTAGTATCTTTGAAAGCATGAAAGGAATAGAAATGATTAAAGAACTGGTACCTGTGGAATTTAGTTTTTTAAAAGAATACATTTTGAGAATTTCTTACCTGCATAAATTACGTGTTCATACAAAAAAAGTAGACAGTCTCCCTCTTCATGATAAAAATGGTTGCATTACAGGCACAGGTGAAACTATCTCATAGAATAACAGGATTATTTAGACTTGTCTACATGGAAAGAGTGATCAGAAGGGCTATTCTGCAATATTTATTTACTTCAATGTAAGAATTACCCTTTCATGTTAATTCAATCCCTAAAACTGTATTATATATGTTTTCACACTGAAATAAGCTTTTCTTTTATAAAAAATTCTTTCATAAAAATGGTTTTAATGTATCTCTTCTCCAAAGAGTATAAAGGTTGTTTCAAACATATAAAATATTAAAATTTGTTTCATATTAGGCATCCCTCTGCAACTAAAATTATTGCAATTTATACTGTTTGTTAAAGTTGAGTAGATAAATGTAAACTTATTTGGTAATTTAGTTCCCATAAATGTAATCCTGTGACCCTGAAAATATGATACTTACCTTTCAGGAGCTGGCAAACATTGTCTGGACTGAATAGCTTTGATTAATTCAACAAAATACTCTGGCTTTATAATTGGTCGACCGCATATCAAAGCGCATATAGTCTGAAAAGATGGAAAATAAGTTTACTGCACTGAAAAGCTCATCTATAATATGCTTCAGCTGACATTAGTTTTATAAGTTCACAAAGGTGGAAAATGTTGCACAAATGAATACAATTTTGACTTTGCTGTGGAGAAATGTATTAATTTTGCTTATAACAGTTTTATTGATTGTTAATTTCTGCACTCTGCACTGACATTTTTGTTTGAAACAAGAGATGCATGTTTGTCTTTCTCCATTCCCTCACAACTCTTTCCTTTATTTAAATAGCTTTATTCATTTTCTCTTCTCTCCAACCTTTCATCAACATACACCTCTTTCTAAACTCGGAAAAAAAAAAGAAGAATAGTTTTGTATTGCTTGGCAAAGGAAAAATTTGTCCAGGTACGAGTCAAATGCATCTTTCCTACAGTCTTGAGCAGGCCTAGAATTTAACCATTCCCATTTGTAGTAAAACTGCAAAGCAACTCAATCAATATTCAGCAGCTCAACATACCTTAACAGTAACTTTTACTGACACCATAACAAGGTGAGTACACTTGGTGGTCCATTCGTTGGCTACAAGGCCTCCCAGCTGCTGGATGGCTTCATTCAGAGCAGTTTTTCCAGCAATGTCTAAACACGAGGAGCAGACAACTAAAGATTCATATTCTACTCTGCAAGGAACAAATGTAAGGGAATTGTCTTTATAGTTTCAGTGAAGAATTGTGAAGAACAGAGATGACTTAACTATGTTTGTTTCACAACAACCCCATACATATTACATGGATCAAGGATACAAGAATCAGGATTTAAAATTAACTCAAGAATGCAAATACTGTGTTTTATTCAGAAAAAATAAACAGCATTTTGCTTTGACACCTAAAATGTTTCTGAGGCTACTCAAACGCTTTTGTCCCAAAAAACATGTAGACCTCTCATGCCACGAGTGCCTCCAGAGTGCTGCAAGGCTGCTTTTTTTTGTTTGCTTTTTGTTTGGTTGGTTTTTGTTGCTGTTTATTTGTTTTTCCCTAAGGGTGTGCTTCTAGAGATAAAAAGTATGTTCAACAGAAGAGTTTGTAAAGTAAATGAATATTTAAGAAACAGAAGTTTCATAGAATTCAAGTAATTTTCGATGGATGGCCATTACTCTTGACTATATGCCTATTTACATTTGTAGATGTAAAAGGAATTCCACATGAAGTTACAGCATACCAAGTTCCAAGATTTGGTTTGCCTTAGTGGATAAAGCAAAAAGAGATTAAAATTATCTTTCAGGTGCAAAAGTCACAATGCATTTGATTTTGTGACATGAGATCCTGTATATTTCAGGGCTGTTTATCTAAAATACTCAAAGCACATTATTGTAAGAAGTGGTGAAAAAAGCTATTTAACCATTAAATAACAGAAGTAGCAATAGAGTAGTTAAGATTTTTTTTTTAAAAAAAAGGCCACATTTTTGTTGCTTTAATACATATTTTAGATGTCTTTACTAAACACGCTATTTATCTGCCACTTTACCTAAAAGAGTGCTGCTATATATTTGCACATTAAATTTGAGAATGAATAGTAAGTTTTGTTCATTAAAGGGGAAGCAAGCATATGTCACAGTAACAGCATCTGATGGCTAAAGCATTCTCCAATTATCTTCTCATTACATTATAAACAGCTACACAAAGAACTCAGTAAAACTCTCTCTCTCCCCTAAACGTACCTCTCTTCTTTAGAGCAATTTGTTTAAGAATTATTTTTCTTTAACTAAAGCTTTAACTAAGCTCTTCTTTGTTTAGGATAGTCTGAAGATACTCAGTGTACATGGTGCAATATTTTCCAAAACGTCAATGTCAGAAGTAGGTGCAGAACACAAACAAACAATACTTTTTTATCTCCTCTGCTTTCTGAAAACTTGCAATTTGAATTTTTTGCTGTTTTTTTCTTGTAACATTATAGGATGTGATAAAATACTCCTGTTGAAAGCCATAATCATCAAAGTGGCATTTTAGTATCAATGTAACTAGTTCTTACCTAAACTTGCTCTCAAAGACTCCAAAATTGACTCTGTCACCAGACTGCAAAGTCCTTGAAGTGCCATTCAGTTTTGTTCCATTAACAAAGGTACCATATTTGGAGGTATCTTTTATTGTTAACAGAGGGCCTGAGAGAGACTGGCTCTGAAAATAAGCATAAATAAACCTTGTTACTTAACTGGAAACAAGTTTCTCTTATTAGATAATAAAGTAGTAGATATGTAAGAAAAAGCCCGTAAGATATCATCCTAAATAAAGATTCTGGAAAATGATGCTGGCTGTATATCTTTCCTACTGCAAAGTGGGGAAGGAAAATGCACACACTTCTAGCTTTAGTTTTTTAATACTTCTTACATTCAGAACTTTTGGAGGGTTTGCAAGATTACCCCAGAGCCTCTGCAATCACAGTCTAGCAGGGCTCTGAGATTTATTTTTGATGCTTTAGCTTGCTATTTAGCTCTGGTATAGGTGGCCCGAGTCACTTGGCACCTATGGCATCTAATAAGGGATACTCTATTTCCTCCTATAGGCATTGCTGGTCTTCTGCAAGGCGCATAGTCTGGTGACACCAGAATTTCTTGAGAGCAGGTTAGATACTGTCACGGTTAGACACCAGTTCGTAAGCAGTGAGGACAGTCAGCTCACTTTTAGGAAATTCTGCTACACAGTTATCCGCTATATTATTAACATGGACAAATAAATTTTGAATATTTTCTTTCAAGTGTTAGGCATCATTACAAAAATGAAACCCCCCTCGGAGCAGTTTTTAAGTATAGTAAAAAAAAAAAAAAAATCAGAATGTGTAAGTGATAGTAAGGTGCTGTTTGCCAAGCCTTCTTGGAAAATAAGTATTTCCACAATTCTCTAAGCAAATATTCAATTAATCATGTGGAGTCAAACATGACCTCAAGAACCACGATGGAAAGAAGACAACTGAAACATCCACCAGAACCAAGACCTAAAGCCTGCCTAAACAGGGAAACTTAATTGTGTATTTTTCTGACACTACTATCTTAATGCAAACTCCTAATGGATCTTCACTTGGGGATAGAAGGAATGCCCAAATGGGAACCTAGACCAATGGAACTATGGTAGTCAATTTCTCAACACACAGCTGCAAGCTGGAGAAGAATACAAGACTAAGGAAAGACAGGCAACCACTGTTTCATTTCTAGTTATAAGATATCAGTGAAGCTGAAATGAAACTCTACAGTCACAGCAGACCGAGTCAGTCATCCACACCTACAGCGTATTGGTAATGTAGCAGAATTCTGGCTACTTACAAGGGTTGTCTCAGGACGACTTACGGTCAGCACCGCATGGCTCCGGCTGATGGACTGGTCATCCTGTATCAAAATGGCACAGTTCTTGCGCCCCACGACATACTCTGTGCCAGCCAGAAGCCGATACGGCTCTCCTGCAGAAATGTAAAACAAGAGAAAAACAGGTCACTTCACTGAGAACATCGCCAAGCCCTCAGAAACCACTTAAAAAGCTTCATCTAAGCCTAAAATTTTATATCTTTTTATTACTTTTTGAATATCAGTTTTGTATACAGAGAAGGCAGTTTCGCTGCACCATGCAGGATGAGCCGCCGCTGCTGCCGGCAGAAGAACCGGGCACCTCAATGACAAGACACGACGTGCGGCAGGGCGGAAGGCGTCCTCGCTTTTCGAGGACACCTCTCCCCAAGCCGCCAGCGGGCGCCACCCGCCGCGTGACCGCGGGGGGGCGGGGCGGCACGAGAGCAGCGGCGGCGGCGCCGCGGCCTCGCCGCGTCTCTCACCTGCTCCCGCGGCGGGCACC
>VWPW01012150.1:0-130381 GCA_013389825.1 Crypturellus undulatus | reverse complement strand
GGGACGGCGCCCGGGTCCCGCTGGCGGCGGCTGCGCGCCCGTCGCGGGGAAACTGCCCCAGACGGCGCGGGGGGCCCTCCCGTGTCCCCAGCGGCGCGGGCTTCGGGCAGACTGCGGCCGCGGGGCGCGAGCTGCAGGCGCCGCTGCCGGGGACGAGGGGCCCTGGCGGGGGGTTATTATTATTATTATTTATTATTTTAATCCTCATGCAATCATTTGGTGGCAGATCTGATCAAATAGGGTTTTGTCATTTCAGAAAAAAAATGTTGTGATGATCTTTGGACTCTCTATTTGAGCTGCCTGTGTATCTTAAATCCCATTTATTTATTTATTTGGAGACTGTATTGCAAGCGGCTAAAGGGTGCCAGTTCCCAAAAGCATGCCCGAATTACTTGTTTAATATAAGTGTTGTAGTTCTGGCTGCATTGCCTTGCTCTCATGGTAAATCTAGTTCAAACTTTCCTGTCTTTATTTTACAACTCTTTCCTATTCTTACTTTTTGTTTAATCATTTTATTGAAACACAGCCTGTTACATGAGAAATGCAATTCCACATTTTTTATTTTTTTCCCTTGTATTGTAAGTGTATTATTTGCTTGTATGTGTGTTATTGCATACAAAAGTGTGCATGCAGTTTTTGGGTTGTCTTTAAGCACTTGGAAATCCCCATCCATGCATGTTGTAAGGCTTGACGATTATGGTTATTCAGCTGCTACTAAAAACAATCTGTTAATTTCAGTGTTGAAAACAGGACTTAGTGAACAAAAAACTTCTATTATTTGAGGTGTTTTGAAATGTCATAGGTTCTTTTGCATTGTTGGAATATTTTTACTTAGATCACTAGTTGTAATTATTTCTTAAAGCGTGTGGCATGGCTTTTTGCTCAGATTAGTTTGCTAAGAGCTATTTTTCTATAAATAACATTTTTACTAAGACAGAGCGTAGTGCTAATGCCTAACCTTGCCCAGATTTGTTAGGAAGACTGCACCAGTTTGCTTAGCAGCTCAGCCAATGGCAAGGGAAATATTTTATGCAGTTTGATTCTACTCCATTCAAACCAGTAAAGGAGAATCTTTTGTGGACTGTAATAGCAAAGGATCAAAGCCTTGAAGCTACTACTGAAGCTTCTGAGTCTGTGAATACTTATTGTATACACGTAATTTCACAGTCCTATGAATTTAGTAGGGTTATTCTTAATCCCCTGTGCCACGTATTTATGACCCTAAAATCCAAATCTGGCTTTAGGGTATGAAATTAGTTGGTGGACTCATATTAAAGAATTTCCACATGCATGGGCAAAAGTGACAGACATAAGAATAATACTCAGGATAAGGAAAAATACCTTGACAGTATTTTTTTTTCCAGTAATTTTTTCAATTGGAATAAAAGAGTCTAAAATGACTCTGGTGCTTTCTTAGTATTTGCATTTATCAAAGGTCTTTATGCTTTAGTGTTATGGGATGTCGCTGACTTTACATTTAGATTATAGCAGTAGGAAAGCTGTTTTAGTTGCTACTCAGGATTAGATTTTCTCATGACAGTGGTGATTTAGCATCTTCTATGCAGAAATGAGAATTTATATATACAAATGCAAACTTATTTTCTTTTAGTTTTTCAGCTGTGAGCCTAATGTGTTGCACCAGGCCAGCAATGCACCGCAAGCTGTGTTCTTTCCCCCTGTCCAAAAAGTGATGTTGCCACCGAATACCTTCCAAGGGAAATTGGCTTTTATAACTGGTGGAGGTACTGGGATTGGCAAAGCCATGACAACAGCCTTCTCCAGTTTGGGTGCCACATGTGTTATAGCAAGCCGGTAAATACTAACAAACTTATTTTAGAGCCTTAATTTAGTACTGAATGCTGAACTGATGTATCTGCCCAGTTTTGCCGAAGAAAGTAAAAGCTTATAAAGAATAATAGAAAATAATATCTTCTATTTATTTCGGGACACTTTAAATTACAATGTTATAAGGTAAATACAAAAACATGTATATCTAATCTAATCAGTGTGTATAAGTACCTCAAGGGAGGCAGTGAGGAGGATGTGGCTGGCCTCTTTTCAGTGGTGGCCACCAATAGGACTACAGATAAGAGCCACAAACTGAAGCACCAAAAGTTCCACAGGAACTTAAGGAAGAACTTCTTGACGGTGAGGGTGACAGAGCACTGGAACAGGCTGCCCAGAGAGGTTGTGGAGTCTCCTTCTCTGGAGATCTTCAAGACCCGCTTGGATGCAGTCCTGTGCCACGTGCTCTAGGTGGCCCTGCGTGTGCAGGGGGGTTGGACTAGATGATCTCTAGAGCTCCCTTCCAACCTTAGGCATTCTATGATTCTTCAAATATCTAACTCTTGAACTTTCTGTTGCCTTTGGATCTGCTGTGGAGCCAGCAGTGGAGCCAGCAGTAGGAACAAACAAACAGAAAAATGTGAAAAGTGGTAGTAAAACAAACAACCCCAAAATTTAAAAATTAAATACCATAAAAGTTTAAAAGAGCACAAAATTGAAATGGATTTTGTTAATCATTCTGAGTATATTTTTGCAGGTGATCCCTATACAGTAGGTTTTAACTTCCAGAAACAATTAGAATCATAGAATCATTAAAGTTGGAGGGGACCTCTAGAGATCATCTAGTCCAATCCCCCTGCTCCAGCAGGGACACCCAGAGCACGGGGCACAGGGTGGCATCCAGGAGAGGTTTGGAGATCTCCAGAGAAGGAGACTCCACAGCCTCTCTGGGCAGCCTATTCCAGGGCTCTTGTCAACCTCACTGTCAAATTAAAGGTGTCCTTTAATTCTTAAGACTCTGCACAGCTATAGTTTTCCTGGTATGAAGATTGCACTTCTAAAATTTGATTAAGTAGCATCACAGTAAAGAAAAAAAAATTGAAATAAAAACATTATGACACTTTTCCAAACAGTTATATAGATCATTTCAAGTTTTTATATATATATATATGTGCATATAAAAATCTCTTTCATAATATGCTAGTAGTTATTAAGTTTATTATATTTACTTAGATATAAATATTTTTTGCTAGCCTACTGCCTTTGACTAACACAAAATACTTTTGTTGTTGTCACTTTCGAGTTGCTTTTCAGTAGCAGTAGATCAGATTTTAATTATTTTCTTTCAGAAAATAAACAACTATGTATTTTTTTTAAAGTAAGATTTCACTAAACTTAGCAATACCTATGTGCACCTACACATATGGTATTCTAAGTTTTAACTCTGTTCAGAAGCAAAGTCATATTTCAGATTTTATTGATGAGAACTGTAAATTTATTTGATTGAAATCCAGTGATATATTATGCACTTTTTTTTTTAGGAAGCTTGATGTTTTGAAAGGAACAGCTGAAGAAATTTCTTCCAAAACAGGGAATAAGGTAAAGTGTGCAGGATTATGAATATGTTAGTTCTTAAAAGGTTTTATTCCTGAACAAGTTTCTGTGGATTGTTTAACTTATGAATGTGTTTTTGAAGGCTTACAGCTGTTTTCCATAATTATATAGGTTTATGCAATCCAGTGTGATGTGAGAGATCCTGTTTCTGTTAAGAATACTGTTGCTGAACTAATCCAACTTGGAGGACTTCCTAATGTAAGTGTTCTAATTAAAGGGAGGAGTTTCAGTCTTCCTTATTGAAAACATTCTGCATGCTGTATATGAAGAAAACTAATATGGTAGGAAAGCAATAGTGTCTAAGGGCACTTAGACAAAAAGTGACTGTACTTTAAGATAAAGCTGATTTTGGTAGTTATATTATCTACTCTATTCCTGCAGTTACTAAAATATGTAGTAGCTAAATAGACAGAACACTGTTGTGCCCATTTTAAGGAGTAACTGTTTTTCTGCAAGCAACGTCTCTCTGTTCATTGTGATCTCCACAGTACACTATGTGAAACAGACTTTATTTTTACAAACTCATTAGGTGAAAAAGCAAAAATGGTGTTAATGCACTAGGCTGAATCATTAGTTTTCTAGTTACTTAATTCTCTCTTCATTAATTATTTTGCGAATTCACAAATTGCAAGTTTGTGCGCTTTTGAGCAAACTGGTTACCTAACTGATGGTGAGAGTGCTGCTCCCTCCTCCATCATGATTTGGGCGTCCTCTCTATTGCTCTGGGAAGCACAAGAGCTTTAGCAATCCAGCTGCTGGAGGAGTTACTTCATAGGCCTCTGAGTGACCTCCTTTATTCCTACATTCCAGCTCTGAATTTTGGTCTATGCTGGTCCTATTGGTTGTTTTGCTTACTAGGCGATTTTAGGAACCAAGGAATTTGCTTAATTCTACAGGGTTTTGGTCTTACCAGGTGTTAACAAGCAGTTGCTTATATAACTGCAAGGACATCAGACCCCGTTCTCATTTTTCCTTGAGTGTCTGGTGCCCATGTGCCCATCATCTATTTTTTATAGTTTATTTAAAAAATACAAAGAAGGTCCAGTTTGAAAATTGAGTCCCCTTAAAATCACTCAAGAGCTAAACATCTTTTAATAGTTTGGCAGAAAATGTAGAGCTCTTAGTCTCTGCCTCAAGGATGATATATCAGAATCTAAGCAAATGTAAGCACCACATCCTGATTTGCTAGTGATAGGAGCAACTTAGGTTTTGCTAGCTGATTGAATATATGATGAAGACATTAATGCTGCTATATAGTATATGCAGTGATGTTTTAAATGGTTTTGTGTACTGTAGATTATTTGAATTCACCATATAGCTTCCTAATGCATGAAGGAGAAACTTTCTGAAATTTTACATGTGGGGTAAGTCTGAAGTGGAGAATGTACCTGTCACAGCTGTGTGCTGTAGCACTGCTGTAAGACTTGCTTCCTGTTCTAATAGATACACAGTTATTCTCATATATTATGTTGATATATGGCTGATTTTGAACAAACTGTTTCTCAAGTGTTCTTTATAGCCACTTTCCGTCTCTTTAATTTCACTTATTTTATGTATTTGAGAGACTGCAGAGTGAATGAATATTCAGTTTTTCTATCTAGTTTTTCATGACACATGACAGGTATGTTTATGTGTATTACAAGCCTGGGCATCTCTGCCTATGGGCCTCTGCAGCAAGATCTCAAAAATCTAAATTATTTCCTTTGTCATACTCCTGTCTTTGTTCTTGCATTCTTAATATTTGCAGTTAGAAAGCAGTCCTTTTTTTTTCTTTGTTTTTGTATAATTTATTTGGTAGTACTACTTATCTACATTCCTATAATACTATTTCATAACACCTTTAATTTGCTAAGTTTATTGTTGCATCTTTATCACTGCATTATTTATTTAGCAATAGGGTACGTGACCCTGAAACATAGGAGGCAGTAGCTTTCCTCTGGAATGCTGTTGATGCAGTATTGAAAATACTTCAGTACTGGAGTTGTTAAGTATGTATTAATACTGAATACTAGGCTCATGAACTAATTTTAATGTAACTTTTACATTTTAATGAATCTGTTTCAGATTGTGATAAACAATGCAGCTGGAAACTTTATTTCCCCTTCTGAGCGACTTTCTGCTAATGCGTGGAAAACAATAACTGATATTGTGCTTAATGGTGCTGCCTTCGTCACTCTGGAAATTGGGAAGGAGCTCATTAAAGCACAAAAAGGTATCTTGAATTTAAGAAAAACAGTAGTTAAGCATCTAACATCTTATTACAGTTTTATCTCGCTGTTGTATATCATGGTCAAATTTGAGACTGAAACAAAGCATGTTTTAACAATGCTCTGCATCTTATCTGAAAGAAACATCTTTTTTGAGCGAAATTATCCTACTAATCCTACAGGACTACTAATTGCCAACTATTTTATTGAGAAATTGGCCCTTAATATCAGGCCTGAAGAGGATGAGATTGAATATAAGAATTTGATAGTAGAGATATTACAGCTGTTTTACAAGTGTTTTACAAAAATCAAGAGTTTATTTAAAATGCATGCTGTTATTTCTGTTCTGTTTTTTTATATCTGTGTTGCTTTTAAGCAATTGAATGTGTACCATTGATTTAAATGAACACTAAACACTATGAATTTCCATATTAAACTTACTAATTTCTCAACTATATTTTTAGCTAAAAGCACCTTTGAGGTATATTGAAAAATTTTGAGGTATATTGAAAAATTGAAATTGAAATCATGAAGTATTGGGTTTTATTTATAAGCATGCTCATGAACTATATATTTTAGTTCTGGACTATCTAAGAGTTTAATCCAATATTTTAAAACTTAGTATAGTAGTTTTTTTATTTATTATTTTTCTCTCTTCTATATGATCAAATAATTATGTCTATCTTATGTATATGGTGCTTTTATCCCTTGATACAGCCACTGCGTTAAAATAATATAATTTGTATTTGCACGATATTTTGTCAACTGTTGCAATAGATGAGTCCATGCAAAACTTCCCCTGGAAAATGCTCCATACTTGCATTTCTAAACCAAATACTTGGGATTGTACAACATTAATTATAACAACATAAACTTTATCTTAAATATAGATCTCTGTAACAGTTTTGATTACTTGATGATATCTCTCTCAAATGCATCAGCAGTATATAACATGGGGGTGCTAGCAGTAGAGTGTTGAAATGATTCTTATTCTTATCATCTTAAGAAATGACTCTTATTTTACTATCATTATAGCAAAATATTGCAATAATTTGATTTATGGCCTTCCAGATGCATGTGTTGTCTCCTATAAAAAATGAACATTCATTTTTTAGACTGTCTTTGCTGATTGAAAACTGTTCTTCTTCCCTCTGGCTTCAAGTTCTGCAAAATCTTGTCTCAGCCATTTGCCTTTGCATTGCCTGTCTTCCTTTCTCTTCTAATGTAGAAATGTACAAATTTCTTTTGCTGTTTTCTGTATGCCTTCTATCTAGGTGATTCTGCATGCAAAACTTAGTAGTTAAGGCTTTTTTTAGAAAAAATATTTTGCAAGTAAATCAGATGTTACCCTTTTGTCCTTTCACTCCCCGCCTTCATGTTCTCCTGCTTGCCTGTCCTTTTCTTTGGGCAGATGGACCTTAGTTTCAGAAATGATGGAAAGTGTCGCTTTTATTTTTTTTTTGTTGCTGTCTATCAGGATGCTATATGTTTGACAGAGTGTAAACCACTGGCACATACTTATGTTTGCAGTGTACTCCTATATCAAACCTCTTTTAGTAATTAGCATAAATCCCTGCTTTTAGGCTAAAATCCTAGTGGCAAGGTCTTCCTGCCAATAGTCGCAATTTCTATGAAGAATCTTAGAGAGTTGTGTAACCAGTTAGGAATTGCAGTCAGCTAGTGCTTTATACTGTGTGTTTATGCATTAGAATTTTTAAATATGAGAAAAAGCAATTAGTGTCCTACTAAAGAATTCAGATTTTAGAAGTCAAAATTGTATGTGACCTGAAATGTGTCTTAAAACTGTAATCAACATTGGATGTACTTCTCTTTATTTAACCAGTGTTTAAAAAAAAAAAAAAACTTTTCCAGTCTGCAAAATATTCATAATTACCAAATCTAGATAACTTCAGATATAGTTGGTGTTTTTTTTCTTGTTTTTTTTGTCCGTGTGTGTTTTTCCTTTGAAAGTCTCTTCCTGGCAGCTCCTTTTCTTTAAATGATATCTGTTGTTTCTTGATGTCTGCAGGCAGATCTGGTAGTGCTTGTTTATGGCCCTCTTTAGGCTCTCTTGTTTAACTTAACCATAAATCTTTAACTCTCATGTGAGTCTCATTGTCACATGTGCTGTCGGTAAAGCATATAGTTTTAGGGATGTTCCTTAGGTTAAAACACGTGTAATTTTAACACTTTTCCAAACTTAGCTTTCCATAGTGCCTTTTTTGTTGTTTCAACCATGAATTCATGGAACTGGGGACAAAATGCCTGGTTACTAGTAACTAGTTGGCTGCAGCAGCTTCTAAGAAGACATTGTAAGGCCTTGCTTGTATGTAGACTGAAATTTGCCCATGTGTGTTCATTGTCACTGAAGTCTGTGACTTCAGATTGGTGCTTTGAAGCCCAACCAGCATCTGTTTCCTTTCATGGGAAAAGGGGGACAGAAAGGAAAAGGGTGTTATCCTTCCCACTTGAGCTACAAAATTCTGCCCTGCTGACAGTTTTCACTTTGAATTCATAGCCTGAACTTTTTTAATCGTTGTTCATTTCTTGTAATGTTTTTGCAATTTCCAGGAGCAGTGTTCCTGGCTATTACAACAGTTTATGCAGAGAGTGGTTCTGGATTTGTGGTGCCAAGTGCCTCTGCCAAAGCTGGTGTAGAAGCAATGAGCAAGTGAGTAACAGCAAAAGCACATCCTGTTCTTCACATTCTTCACATAGAGTAACTGGTGCCTAGCTGGTATAGTTCTCTCAGTTCCATTATATTGCAAGAGAACCTTCAGAAGCTGTCAGGATACTACTTTCTTGCCAGACTAATGAAAGCAAGGAATAATAAATGACATTGTTGTCATGATTTTTATCAGGGCAAAAGCGTGAATGTGTGAGTGCACGTATGCGTAGACACACATGTAGTTATTAGGAATTCTGCTGCTTAGATGTTTTATCTGGACCATCTTCATCGACTTTTGAACAGAAAATTTAACCAAAAATACTGTATCTGACCACTTGCTATTGGAAGGAAAGAAAGGAAATGACAGAGTAGCATTTCTTTGATACAAGTCTTTTCACTTGCAAAAACTGTGGAAAGCTCTGAATTCCTATGTGTAATGGAAAGTGGAAAATAAATTAGTAGTTTGAGGGTGGGAAGAAAAAGATGCTGTATTCTTTCCCACTTCCATCCTCTTTAGCCAACTCTCTGCTAGTTGTTCAGTTGTGTGACTTTATCTTCTGGTGGCAGGAATGGGTTTGCAAAGGGCTTGTTCACAGTTCCATGCTTCTGCGTGGAAATGGACTGCAGTGAGCCTATTAAATTTGCTAATTAAAAACACTGGAGAAAGAAAAAAAACCAATCCTTTGGGTTGGATAAGTTGTCAAAAATGGGATGATTGTTAGACAGCCAGTGTAAGATAAGAAGCTACACTGCAAAGTTTTGGTGGGGAAGGATAAGGAGAAATTAATGAAACTACTTTTGGCAACAGCAAGCTACAGAATTTCAATTACCGAGTTTTGCCATTTTTTTTTCCCCTGCTGGCTGTCATAGGCAAACCAGCACTTGCAAGTGGTCATCGAGCACTGTTCAGGGTTCATAGTGCCTTCCATTTACTTATGTAAATAGAAAAGGTGTGTTTGTATTTCAGTAGAGTCTACTAAAACATAGCTAGTTTCACAAATAAATGTTTCCTTTCTCTGTTTTAAACTAAAGTCTGCAGCTGTACTTAGTTCCATACATTAGCATGTAACAGATACCCATGTTACTCAGCAAAGGGAAAGGCTTTTATCATTAATAACTATATTGCAGTCTATGTAATAAACTATACTATAGTCCCTCCTCTGCACCTCAGCAGAAGCAACTGAATGTTTCTACAGCCTTTTTTTTGGTGAGTAGAATTCCTTATCCATAAAAGAAAATGAAATACTGAGTCATGATCTATTTTATAGAGCTGAATACTACTTCAGTATGTGCTTTTCAAAGACTTTATTACCAAGCTTAATCCTCTAACAGACAATATATCTAAAGTGCTTGTTCAAAGAAAATACTGCCATGAAGCAAAAATGTCCCCTTATTCAAAAGTGCAGAGCATCTTTGAGAACTGTGTTGAAGCTGTCCTACTTAAAAGGTGATTTAAAGAGAAAAAGAAAGGTAGGGGCCTAACAGTAGTTTGCAAGGAGCTTGGGTGCCAAAATCATTTCTGTGCTTTGTGGGGGGGAATCACTCCTTCAGTTTGCTTTAGTTATGATACATATGTTGAATTGGAATTCCTCTGTTTTTGAATGTGACTTTTTTGGAAATATTTCTTGTCAGGAACACCAAAAAATCTTAAATACTTTGGGACTCAAATTTTAGCATTTCATTTTGATTATGATTCTTTGCTGTGTTTAAAATGGTGATGCATTCTGTTAATGAATTTTTAGGTCTCTTGCGGCTGAATGGGGTAAATATGGCATGAGATTCAATGTGATTCAACCAGGTCCAGTAAAAACAAAGGTACATAGCATGGAGTGAAACACAACCTTGGATATGTTTTTTGTAGCACAGAGTTGCTTTTAAGATAATCTAACCTTTTCTGTAACCTTTAAATTCAAAGTATGGTCCAAAGCTACTGAGTACACTGTTCCTCTTCTCAGTCTTCCTGTTGTAAAATAGAATGTTTCAAACTTTTGAAACCTGCCACTGCCCCTTCTGCCACGCTAATGCAAGTGAAACTCATGTCTGCCTTTAATGATATAGTTGCTTAAGAACACCTGGCTATTATAGTTTGTCAAGGAGAGTGAGTTCTTAGCTTGGTGAAGTGCAACTCCCTATTTCTGTCTGAGCTGCTCATTTATAAGTATTTGATCAACTCTTAAAATTGCATACCCTCTTAGAGGACAGAACCTCATGAGTTTTATCAAAAATGGCAACATTAGAGGGGAAAAAATAAGGCAGTGAGGAATGTACAACTTTGGAATGAAAAGGAGCAAAGTGTTTGAACAAGGTCAGCCAGGGTAGCTGGTATGGGTGGAAAAAAAGGCAGCCCAGCAAGCAGAGAGAAGGAACTGCTTCACATTTGAGTCTGATAAGGAAAGTCAGGAGCAGCAATGGCTCATAGCAGTGATTGCTGGAGGTGCTGGTGTGTGTTGTATTTTGTTTTGTTTTGTTTTTCTTTCATCAGTCTTAGCTGCTTCATTGGACAACTGAGATGTTCTGTTTTTTTTTCTTGACTGAAAGGAAAGATAAGTGTCTATCAGCATAGTTGTAAGAGCATTAAACAAACCTACAAAATGATACCAAAAGTCTTCTAGGCCTTATATCTAGAAAATTGTTAGATAAGAGTATAATTAAGAAAAAACATGTAATGTTTTTAAAGGCTTCCTCTTTATATTCCAGTCCCTGCTGGTCTATGGCATTGTTTGATGCAGTTGATATTTTTTCACAGTGTAATCATCTCAATGGATTTCCCTGCTATTTTTTGACTTTTGTTCTTGTTTTGAATCTGTGCAGACTTTTAGCATCCACTTTGAATTAAAGATTCTCATAATTTTTGGATAGTTAACCTGCTTTAACTGTCAGTATTGCTACCTACTATCATTATTTCACATGTAAATAGATATCAATCTAGATGTGAATTTACATTTAGATGGAATTATCACATTTGAGATAATGTGTATTCTCAAGAAAGCAAGCAGCCTTTACTCCATTTGTTATACCGATCAGTTACAGCTTCAGAGAAAGACCTGCTTTATTTAAAACAAGATACCGCAAATGGAGGCACTCTCCTCTAGAGTGTACCCCTGTCTTTAGAAAGTGCTGTTGTAAGGCATGATAGGAAGAGAAAGAAACATCCCTTGTAAAAGCTTACATTAAAAAAAAAACCCTCATTTTGTAGAATACTTAAATAGCATATGCAGAACCATAAGCTTTAGTGTTTTTAACTCTCATAACTGCATTAACATAACATAAATGTTACTAACACTGATTCTGATTTTGCCAAATCAAGTGGCTTCTTTGTAGAAAAGCCAGGAGGAAGAACAAAAACCTCTTCTATTTTCCATGACATTCTAAAATGTTTTCTGCTTTTTGCTTTTCCTTATTCTGTTGCATGTATAATTTATTCCTGTCACTTTCTCCATTCCTCTCCCCACTGCCCCTTGGTTTCTCTTCCATGTACATGCAGGAAGTTTGAGGCTTGCTTATTTCTTCAAATACTTGTCAAGAATTTGCCAGGTACTTGGAAAAAATATATAAAAGATTATTAGAATCCCTTTTCGTTTCTTAGATACTTCATGGGTGATGATCCCAAGCAAGTATAATTCCAGTTTATCAACCTTGGTGAACACATACCAGAGCAACACAGATAATTTATGTTTCTGTCTCCTGCTTTCTTCTTCTTTTTTCCCTTTTGCTGACAAAGCTGTAGTACAATTTGCCCCCAAATGCTAGTTCCCATAGTGGGTCTTCCATATTAAGGAATCTAATCTTCTGATTTTAATTTCTGATACAACAATTTTTCAAATATTTCTGTTAATTCTCAGGGTGCTTTTAGCCGTCTTGACCCAACAGGCACGTTTGAGAGTACATATATAGAGAGGAATCCCTGTGGTCGTGTGGGAACTGTAGAAGAAATTGCAAATCTTGCTATCTATCTCTGCAGTGACTACGCAAGCTGGGTTAATGGAGCAGTAAGTTTTAATCGTTCTTGCTTATACAATCAACCTTCCTGAGGTCTGAGTTTTGCTACCAGTCTCCTAGTCTTAGTTATAATATGACATTTGAGAAATTAAATGAAACAAGTTGAAATTCTTTACAATTGTAATTAACACTTTCATTGTATTTCATAGTAATTTAAAGCTTGAAAAAAGCACTTTTTTAAAAGTAGTAACTGACTTAAATAGATGTCTAAGAAAAACTATTGTTAACTACACTGTTTTTGTTCTCTGTAGGTTGTTAGAATAGATGGTGGAGAGTTTGTTTCTATGGCAGGAGAAATGAACGACTTGAGAAAGGTAGTAAATTTCTTGCCTACTCTTTGGCATTCAGACAAATACTTGGATGTATAATAATATATATTAAATTCCAATAAAATGCTCTTGTCTTTTACTAGGTTACCAAGGAGGAGTGGGATATGATGGAAGCAATGATCAGGAAAACAAAAGGCTCTTAAAGTACCATTTCACTGTGTTCCTGGTGATGGTTTTTGGAAACTAACTGAAATCATCAATGTTTAGAAATTACCTATTAAGAAATAGCTTTCAAAACATTTTATATGCTGATTTCAATAAAGTGTTCTGACATTATACAGAGTAAAATTTTAATAATGTCTTGCATAGCCATACTGTGATCTATGGTTAGTTTTATTTTTAGTATTTCAGAGAATATTACCATTGTTACAATATTAAAAATTACTTGCATATATTTGAATCTCAGTAGCATTTCAGGGACATCATACCTGAACATAACTTAATCTAAGTAAAACTAAGGAAGCGCTGTTATTTGCAGTTCAGTTAGAAGTCCTGAATTTGCAAGTGTCTTGCAAGTTGTCAATAGTACACAGTAAAGACAGAATGTAAGTTCTAAGGTAATCTTTTCGGCATACCAGGTTTTGAGGTATATCTCAGTCGCAGCTTTTGCTGACATTTTCAATCTGTTAATTATCTCCTGTTGAACTTTAAAAATAGTATCTAGGGATGAATCTTTCCTTCCTTAGTTGCTCTGTCTTTATCAGAGATTAACTTAATGTTCTTGAAAGTGAGAAACTAAAACCTCATTTGCTGCTAATGTGTGTATGACTAGTGTCAGCATAAAAAGGCTTACTAGTGAAGAACACTAGTAGTTCGGGACTGAAAGCAGTGAAATCTTATTGGCAGGGGTCTGTAGAAACCTGCATTCCATTATGATTCACAGGTTGGTACTAAAGGAGTTCGAAGGTGGCATTACTTCTGTGTGTAGTTAAATTCACTAATCCCAAAAGAAATGTGTCCACTTATAAGTAGGCCACTAAAAAAAAGGGCAAGTTTTTGTTTTCTTTCTTTTGGGATTATTTAGTTTTCCAGAATTTTGGAGTTTGCTTGTTTTTCCCTCTCTTCTAACAATACATGCAGTGCTTCAAGGAAGTCTGACTTCAGATCTGGCCTTTGCAGCCTGAAATCTCTGCCAGTTCTTAAAAATTGTGTTTTATCTCAGACTTTTTCCATCCCTGCACACTGCCCTCCATCCATGCTTGCATGTACTTTGAGACTGATCCACAGTGATTGAAAAGTTAGGAATATAAAAGCAGTTCCAGGGTGTCTTCCTGCAAGTGTGGCCTAGTCAAGTTGTCTTGTCTTTTACTCACACTTCAAGCTGGCATCTGACTTTGAAACCACCTCATAGCTTTTGTCTGTGTTGTGTTAACACAGATGTTCTGCTGAAAGGCTCTTTCCTTCATTGCTTGCCTCACCAGAGAAATTCAGGCCAACGTTGCACCTGGGGGGAACTTGCTTTAATTCACAAGGGACCTTTTGCGGAGAGAAGCTCTTCTGTGAACCCTCAGTGGGGTTTTAGTGCCTGATTTTAATTGGCGCAGATCAACTTTGTGTGGTTTCAGAGGGATTTGGAGGTGCTTGACATTTCAGAAAAGCTGCAAAAAAATGCATAGGCATTTGGTGCCTAAATAGGGAGTCTCTTTGTAGCAAGTAGATGGAGATTTCGTTGTGCTTCAACAGTGAAATAATGATAATGCCAAAGGGGAAATCGAGCAGAAAAAGCTACAATTACCGAATGATATAAACACTTAATCCTAGTTTAAATACAGTTTTAGAAGCAATTTGTGCCTGTTTTGTGAGACAAAGTGGTGCAGCACTATGTGTAAATAGCACCCCGCTATGGAGTGTGAAACGTTGGGACTAGCCCAGTGATGGCCTCAGCGCTGCAGTCGAAGCACTGACTTGGAGCCCTGTGCTTAATCCCATCGGTGAAAAAATCTGTGTTGGAAATGAGGGGCTCGCGGCGCAGCTGCCAGGTGTGCCTTGCTGATGTCTCCCGCTGTGGTGCGACCCCTCAGCCACAGTGCAGTCACCATGCTTGTTCTATTTTAGTAAAATGCGTATTTTTAGACCGTAAGTTAGTTAACAGCTCGAGTAATGTAGATCCCACATAACTACCTGTACGTCAGCTCCTCTGTTCAGCTGGTGCGTTGCTGCACGTAATTAACATTTTTACATGCTGCTATATTAATATTCTTCTTGTAGCCAAGTATCTACCCCAAGAAAGGAGCTCGCAGTCTTCTTTACCGCCTGCTGTTTCCTTGCACCAAGCCTCGTTGCTGTGACCCTGGCACAAAGAGCTCGGTTCGGGAATGTTGTAGAGATCTTAAATCCTAGTGTTTCCACAACAGTTTTGGCATAGCCATATTGCTGTACTTGGCATTGCAGTGATGTAACCACACATTTGCCAGAACTGTCCTGTTAAAGTGCTCCGTTTTAATCCAGGTTATACCTTGGAGAAATGACAGTATGAAACGTGCTGCACAGACACGACTGAGAACTGCTTTATGTGTGTTTTCTGCAGGGCACTGATCAGTAAGAGCAGTAGCAGAAGTGTTCACAGAGCCTTGACAGGTAACTTTACTAGTGCTTGGGAAGGCAGATGCCAGTTTTTGTGATGACTCTTGTCAAAGCATGTTAAACACTTCACCTTCCACCCTATTGATTTCAGCTGTCACTTTACATCATATCTGTTACTGTATAAGGTGACTTTTTTCCTTTACCCTTTTAAAATGTTAAAATAAGGCAAAACCCAGGGTTTCAAGTGCACAGTTAGAACAATTTCAATCATTTATTGTACTGATAGGCAGATAATCTGTTCACTGTTCCTTTGCTTGACATACACAATTATATTTCACATTGCATAGAGAAAAGAGGAGAACAAGCAGGTGAGAAGTTAAATCACTGTGCATGGGGTGGGAGTAAAGCAGTGAAAATCACCTGGCTTTATCTGACTTCAATTTTCTGTGGCTTTTCCCCCCACCAGTGCCACCACCCATCCCCTAACTCACAGTGGGGTTAGAAGCCAGAATGTGGCCTGTGTTGGAGCATTAGCATCAGTGGGAGTTATGTGACAGAAGGACCTTGTGGGATCCGAGCCTCGCTCTCCGACACCTCTTGTTTCAACTAAAATGCTTCTTTCTGCTTGCTAAATTAGACACTGTGATGCGTTTGAGAAGCTGTATTTAGCTAATCCGCTAACCTGGGCCTGCTTCTGAAATGCAGTTTCCTACGGAGGCAGCTTAGGTTTATTGACTTTAAGACACAGCTTGATTTCCTTCTTACACCAGTACACCTGGACACTTACAGAAATTTGCTGGCATAAAACTGGTGTAAAATAAGTACAGAGCCAGGCCAAAATATACACACATATATATATATATATATGGCAGAAGAAGCCATTTCCATACTATAATTCCCATTTAAAAAATACCTCTCAAGCATATTAAAAGGCAGAGTACACCATGTAAACTACATACGGTATAAAATCTGTAATAGATCTTTTGTCTCTTTTGGTGTTAAGTGGTTATATTATTATAGCTTAGACATTCAATGTAAGATCCAAGGAGGCACATTTTTATTTTCCAAACAGTTGTTTTGTCATCTACAGAAAAAGAATGTGGGAGATAGACAAACTAGACACCAAGAGTCTTAGGATATTAAATTTAATTATAGATTACACAGAATATGATGTAAAAACAGCAATTTACTAGAATAATTGTAACCTGCAAAATGTGAAAATAGTTTAGAAAATGGATTGTCATATTCTGTGACACAGCAATAGTCATGAAAGGTACACTTATGCTATCGTGTGCTTATGTGTGTATTAACTATGCTACCTGCCATTTAGCCAAGACTCCAAGACAAAATAGAGGCTTTTGTGTCTGCAATGCCTAGTTTAAATTCAATAAAGTTAAACAACTAGATTGAATACACTATATTTTTGTCAACTACTGGAGAGAGCTATCCCAGATTTCTTCTGCTTGCAAAGGCTTTGTCTATGTGCGATGCGTTTGTAATGGGACGAGTGATTGAAAACTGCAGAGATCACAGACCTGTAAGTGGGTGATTTGGCAACTGAAATATTTCTCAGTGCCTTGGTAAATTTTGGAGAATGTCTTTCCAACTCCCTTTTTCCTAAAGCAAAACTAAGTCTTTTTCCTCACTTTTTTCATTTAAAAACCTATATTTGGTTGTAACTTGTAGAGACATTTTTAGAATATTTTATTACAGAGATCAAGAAGAAAAAATGTTGCAGGTGTCAAAGGATGTGGTCACCACAAGAGTGTCAGCAAGTTTAATTTTTTTCCAGCTGTTTTTATGAAAGCAAAAAGAAATACCCAACTCCAACATATTTTAATTTCTTATTGAATATACAGACTGGCCCAAACACAGACATTCTCTTTCGATCTTATAGTTACAAAAACTGTACATTACAAACAGTATAGAAACAAACTGAAAGGAATGTGCCACACATCCTGGCTAATTTTCTATATGCAATTTAAAAATACAGCCTACTCCCTTATAGTGCACAGTTATTGTGTAGATAGAGTACATCACTAGTTAGGTGGGTATGGTAGAAGAGGTCTAATTTTCCTCAGCACAGAGAATAAGAGCCAGTTCTGCTCGGTAAAGCTTCCCTCCATCAGACAAGGCCATGATGCTTTTCTTGTATGTCGCAAGGTTGTTAATGTCTAATTCCTATTTAAAGAACAGATAATGCTTTATAATCCACTTTAGTTACCAGCAGGAGCAAGTTTGCTGTCAATGGCAGAAGCTAAATGGGAAATAAAGGTGTTCCCAGGCTGTCCTATAGTGACACGTTGAAATCCTTGCTTATGTCTTTGAACGTTACCCATTTTATGGGCGCATGTGAGATCGCTGACAGCAAGGGCTCAGGCATGAGGTTCTGATGGGGCTATGATCCTTAGGTAAGGATTTACACTGCTCTGTCTTTTACCAAGATTTTTAATTGCACTGGACTTCAGGAATTATGACTTAGAAGATCTATATTTATCTGAATTGGATGGATTAAAGTGTCCTTAAAATCCAAATTAAATCTAATCTTGTAGGGGAAGAAAGATCCCTCTAGGCTTACCTTTTTGTTCTTTTCACACAGATCCTTCAGGAGAGCATCAAGTTCATTTTCATCTATATAACCATTGCCATCCTGAAAAACAGCATAAAACGTTTTTTATTCCAGAGGTTATGGCTAATTTTCTGCAAGTTCAGAAAACGAGTGCTATCAAACTGCGCAGTTCACACAAAGGTTTTCCAGCAACTTACCTGATCATACATCTCAAAGGCCTTATTGAATTCTTTTGCACACATTTTGACACCCTAAATACCAAAAGGATAAAAAAAATCCGTTAATTACATTGGTTGTGTACAATGCTAGCAGTTTCATCATAACAATGTGAAGTTTCATACCTGAAATTTAATAAGAAAATTTTCCTGTACTGGGAGTAGCCTTTGGAGAGAAAAAACAAAGGTCAAAATATTTAATAGGTTCTATAATGGCAGTTGGTAAATGATATTTATTGTGAAAAGAGACAAGACCTACCTGGCCAGTTCAGTAAGCTCCAACTTTCCATCGTTGTTTGCATCAAACATTCTGAGCTGAAAGAATATATATTTTTAAATTACGAATTATAATTAATCCACATTAACAAAGTAAATGAATCTATGGGAAACTTAAATTCAGTGAAAGTTTGCCTTTATTTAATGCTGAAATGATGGCCCCCTTTTTTTAATCTGTTGCTTTTGCCATGCAATACATTTATGTGAAATACTGAATTTTTAGTAATGTATTCTACTGCATCAGAAACCAGACAAGCAATTCTGATTAACCTATTGTGAGCCTCTAGACTGTAGTGTGAATATCCCCTACCCGAAACAGGCCTGTCATTATTTAATAGTAAGGCGAATGTTGACATGATAATGTTATACTCTTGATTGCAGCATCTGTTTCTAGAACCATAATTCTTTATCCTTATACATAAAATAGCGTTCAGGTAAAGCACAGTAAAATTTAAGGCATTCACTTCCTTAGATATAAAATACTAAACATTTTTATTCAGTTGACTGCCAGGTCTAAGAGTATGAAGAAAGACTAGATACTTCTTTCGTGACATATTTCAAGAAGGAGTAAACAGTTGCTCTAAGATAGCCAATAAATCTTGTTGATATTATAAAATGAGAAAGTAAACGCCTTCAGATAATTGTAATTAAATGACAGGAATTAATATAATATGTAATTTGACTAAACAAACTAAACAACCAAGTCGTAGTTCTAATAATTCTTAGTCATCCTAAAACCTTTTCCTTTCAAGAGGTGCAAGGATGGACTCCTGCTGCTTAAGAAGCACAAACAGCTTATATTCATTTTTAGAAATCACTGGAGGTATTACACTGGCCTGGCACTTTTATGGTCTGCATAACTCTATTTTTCTAGCTTTATATATTATTTTGCCTTCACTGTACAAAATAATCACAAGGCGGCAAACAGTACAAAACATTGCTAGCCATTGTACTGAAAACACACTCTATCCCATCATTTTCAATCATAGTAATCTTTGATGTAATTTGTAGATAAGAGGAAAAACAGAGTTCCGTACTGAAATAAGCATGTATCCTTTTAAATATGGAATTAATGCTGTGAAAAAGATCCAATTCCATTTTGCTAATCCACAATAGATGACAAGGAAGACTAGAAAAAAATTCTATGAACATTAATTTCTATATAAATTCCTACTTTATTTTAACCCATTCTTTCCTTGTATCTGCCTTGCATGCTTTTCAGGTGAAAACACGTTTACATTGGGAGGGAGTAAGCAAAGGCAGCTCTAATATAAACAATTTTTGATGGGTTGTTAGTGGCTGGCCACTACCTTATGTTTTCTATTAGTTTTTTGTTTGTTTGTTTTTTTCATTTCTGGGATGATTAGAGCAGGTTTGGCTTTTTAAGTTTATTTCTCAATGTTGTTAATTCTTTGTGGTTATGTCTTCCTGTGGGTGCAGTATTCAGAGTGCACTTCAAGATGAGGGTCAGGAAGCTTCCTCAATATAAAGGAAATGTAATATTTTCATCGGTCAACAAACAAGGGTTGTTCTCCTTAAATGGTTTATATTGGTTCAATAAGTCATCAGTTGGGAAAGGTTTTGAGTAAACTCTTTCATCAGCTTTTGGGCCAGTTTGCGGGCTGTTGTGTATCTACTTTTCTTTCAATAACTCAAAGTATTTCAGGACAAAATCTTTTTCTCCTTGGAACATCCTTGCAGGAGACAGTCCTGGTCCCTATGGCACTCCCGCGGTGCTGGGCTGGGAGGAATGCCCTACGGAGCACCGGATTTAACTCCTGGGTGGTGACAGATCTGTTCTGATATTTACCTAAAACACTCATTTCTTCTCCTTGCAAGGGGAAAAAAGGGAAGAGGGACATGCTGTAAATGCGGTAAGAAACTGCTGTGTGCTGATGGCGTTTGAGACAAGAGAGAGACACTACAGTGCTCTAGAAAGACAGAACATAAAAAGTAATCCCAAATTAAATAGACTGAAACATAACAATGTAATTAATCTTATGACAGGTACATTTTTTCTTCTATGAACTGTGAAGACTTCACTTTTCCATTTAGTGGCACATGGACACTCACAGGGAGATATGCCATGGTATGATCTAGTATTACATAAAACCTGAGAAGATCCCAAATTCCTGCAATTTTTTTTTTAGCAGTGCTGCAAACTTTCCATCTCAGAAATGTCTGTAGAAAATCTTACCATTATTTCTGTGTATTCTGTTAGCTTTGAGTCTTCAATCTGCTTATTTGCTTTTTGTAATAAGTCTTTCAAGAAGCTCTGTTAAAATAGAGGAGTAACAGTTGAATTTTTGTCTGCAGTATAAAATGCCTAACTTGCTAACTTCAGCGGAAAATAATGGCATATTCTATTTTACTCCCACTTTAATTTGACTAATGAAGTACAAAATAAGTATGAAAATAAGTAGTAGCTTACCGTTAAGAATACAACATGTTCTTTTGACCAATTCAAATATGCTATAAAGTGTAATTCGAAAAAGTGACTCATGAAACTTTATGCATTATATGCCATTTGCTATCTGTGCGTTTTAAAAAATAGATTGTCCTGTTTCCTAATCAGCTCTATCAGTAAATTACATTAATTAACCTTGAAGCTACTTGGAAAACTTGAATGCCTAATCTCCTCTTGCAACATATTAACAATTTTACAGAATAGATCAATGATTAATCAGGTTTTCTCCTTGCCTATGGCAGTATCTAGAAATGAACATGTGAACTTATGTTGCTCTTTCTCACCTTATACTTCAGGTAAGTGCAGCCATTTTTTTAAAAGAATTTGACATGCTATGCTGTAGCATGTTTCTTCACCAGCCATTTCTTTCATAAAGAATAAAATAGTTTCCCCCCTCACTGTTTTAAATGGCTACCCTAGTTTTGTGACAAAATAAAAGAAAAAATATTTACTTAGCCAAGGCGCTACAAGACCTGAAATTTCTGTAGGACTCTCAACACACAGTGAAGTACCTAATAACTCCTCTAATGAGTTTCATTGACATTACTGTCTCTTTGGAAGTTTGGGCCTTATTTCAAGGCAGAAACGGTGGAAGCTCCTAAGAAAGTCTGTTTGTGTACAGATGACATCCTTAACTTGAATGCTACTGTGTTAATGCTCATATTAGCAATAGCCAGTATAGTGCGCTCAGTCTGACCCCTTCTGTGCTGAAAAGCTTTCCTATTAGTTTGTAGACAAAAAGCATCATAGAAGTGTTGCAAATAGAAGTCACAGTCACAATCTTTTGTGTTTTGGTAGAAAACAGGCCATCTATATCTAAGATTCCTGAGTTATAGTCTAATCTGAGATATTTTATGACCACTCCTAAATATAGCCAGTGATGGAGAGTCTGCCTCCTCCTCTTATTACTGTTAAAGTTTTCCTAATTTTTCACCTAAATTTCTCTTAAAAAGTTACGAGTGTGCTTTATACAGAGCACATGCTTAAAATACTTGAACTTTTCAGGAAATACTGATCAGTCTTAAAACTGAAATATTTTCAAAACTTTTAAATGATGCTCTTTCTCTCCTGAAGACAAGCTCTGTCAGCCCAGGAAATATGAGACCATCATGAACTTAGGTAAAATTCCTAATTCTCCAGCTGCTCCTCCATCAGTCCTGTCTTTTAGTGTCTACTTTAAATTACAGTAGCTGGCAAAAGTCCTTAGGAGCCTGTCTAACAAATAGGAAGTCCTCAGTGCTTTGTGTATGACCCATAACTTCTCCCTGATCCTGCAAACTTTCGATCCACCAATTCTGTTTGAGGACTACCTTGAGGCAAACATTGTACAGATATTGTACGCAAAGAGGAAGGAAAAGGGAAAAAAAAAGAAAAAAAAGGAATTTTATTATATGAATTCTCTTTTCTAAAAAAAAAAGAAATCTGCAAAGA
The DNA here is from genome assembly GCA_013389825.1 of Crypturellus undulatus. Taxonomy (NCBI): domain Eukaryota; kingdom Metazoa; phylum Chordata; class Aves; order Tinamiformes; family Tinamidae; genus Crypturellus; species Crypturellus undulatus. The sequence continues at coordinate 108,298 of VWPW01012150.1, read as the reverse complement.
TTTCAAACAGTTTGACCTTTGGGTGCTTTGGCTGATGCCTAAATGGGTCTTCTAGAACACCACAAATGGGCTATATAGCCTAAATAAGATGGATGAACCCTGCTAAGTCTTTCTCTTGCTTTGAATTGTTTTGGATACTCTGAGTGTAAAGCTACAGTAAGTAACCATGTGAAAAAAAAGTAACTGTGAAAAAAAAAAACCTTCTCACTCAGCATCTACTTCCCCAGGTATGGTCAGCATCTACAAGTTTATTAATTTTGTGATTGTGGAAGGAATTCAGGCTAGTTTTAAGCTTTGTTAGGTTTCTAAGGGTAAGATGTTTAGCAAGAGTAACATGGGTAATACGGTTATCTTGGTTCTGCTCTTTGTGAATAATGAAGTTCGTACCAAACTCACATGAATTGAATAAAGCACAGGCAATGCAATTCCAGTTGTGTCGACCTAAGAATATTTCAGCAGAAATAGCAGTGTTGCAAGATATTTGAGAAAGTGTAATTTGTCCTGCAGCATAGTGATTAATGACAGCAGTGACCTTGGAAATAAAATGAAACCATCCCTCTCACCAAAATACCAGCATATATATAAGCATATATAGCTTTCAGAGAACTCTCTGCGTTCCCAAGGCTAAAATCACCTGACGGAGTATCTGCTGCCTTGAGGCACTTGAGACAAACATTGATCTGAATTAAAAAACATTTTTAGAAACATTTATCGGAGTTGGGTTTCACTTAAAGTAATTCACCAGTGATAAAAACATCAGCTAATCATATTGCTTCCAGTAATGTCTGAAATGCAAAAACATGCAAGAGTGGGTATGTGAGGAAACAGCAGCCCAGGCTGCAATCCAATGCTCGTTCACACTTCCCGCATACCCTCAGATATCATTACCTTTAGTTCCTCAGAATCAATGAAACCACTGTGGTCACTGTCATATTTTCTCCATGTCTGCAATCAGAACATGAAAGATTTAATGATATGTTCAGATAAAGCTAATCTTGGAGGACTTTACGAAGGGAAAATTGTCATACTGTACCTGCATGAAATCTTCACTTGACTTTAGCTGCTGGCACCTAAAGAACAACAGGAAATTTTCTTCTGTCGGTAATATCTGAGCAAGCTGCAATAGATTTTAGGAAAGATTAAAGTTTGATTCCTCATTAGGTTGGCTGAGCCTTTAAAAGTGTATGAAATACTTTGTGATCAAACAAAAGAATTATTTTTGAGCTAAGTTTGAGCTTAATTATTATTGAGATAAAAAGAATTTACATTCAAGTTTTGTTACCCATTTGTATATACTTTTACCTATCAATATATTTACCATATATTTTTACCTATATCTTTGGTGGATATGTGAAACCCACAAATAAGGATTAGGTAACATCGCTCTCCAGGTAAGAAAAATTACTGCTTTTACTTCCAGTTTCATAACACCAATGATTTGGACTCCACTAATGAAGGAGTTGGGAAGCCTCCATAGAATTGAGCTGTCCCTAGAGCTGTCACTTCTGTCCCAGTTTCATACCTGCTGCTAGTAAAGGATTTACATAAAGCCAGGACTTTGCCAACAGCTCTTTCCCCATGTTGAGTGCTCTCACTTTGGCTGGTGCTGTGGCCCATGCACGAGTGGAGCTGCAGGTATCTGTGTTCCCAGCTTGACGTGAGCATGTTGAACACTCCACATCTCAGACAATCTCTCCTTTGCTTTCCTGGCTGCCAGTATTTTTTATTCCAACCTATAAGAAAGCCCTAGAAGAAGCTTCATCCCTTAGGCTAAAATGTTTGGAAGACTCTTTTGTAAAGCCACTGGCTTGAAGCTTTGCCATATTTAAGGTCAAACAGAATTGAAGGTCAGGGAAAAAAAAGGAAGGGAAAAGATGTGTAGCAAAGGATTAATTAGGGAAAAAAATCATTTGTGCAAAGTTTGGACATGTTGTGAAAGCTTTGGTATGAGTGTGAAAAGGAAAACAAGAAAAAAAGAAGAGGGATGTTTAGAGAGTGAGCAAGAAGCACCATAAGGTAAGGAAGCAAGGAAAAAAGACTACTGATGGGTACTGAGCAAAGCTAAAAAGGGAACACCTGCTTTTACTGAGTAAAAGGGAAAAGGGACGTGACGTGAAGCACACACATGTCGAAGGAAAGCAGGAAAAAAAGAAAAAAAGAGAACAAGAGAAAATGAAAGCAGAAAGGATAAGGGGATGGTAAATGGTGATCATTTGTCAGGCTCAGAGTTGTGTTCAAGACAAGCTATAAAGACCAGAAAGAAATCAAAGGGATTTTTCCCTGCAGAATCAGGGGTGGTTCTTCAGGCATTACTGTACTGATTATTGAAAATGTTCATTTACTATAACTCAATTTCAGCCACTGAAAAATGTCTCAGATGGAAAATATGCTATATAATTTAATGTAAAATCCTGATTTGTTTTTAACAAAAGCCCAATATCTTTTCTTTGGTCAAAGTGTGTGAAATCTGTTTTGATTGAAGAAAACTTTTTACTTGAATAGACCAGCTGTGCTTACTAGGAGGAGAGCATGCAAAAATGAAGATTTCTTTTCATTTTATGAAAAATGACATCTGCAGACTTCTTGGAGCCTTGTGTCAAAATTTTGATTCAAATTCCTGTTTCTGCTCATTTTATTCACGTCCTAAAATCCCTTCATCTGCCTATTTCAGTGCAATTGTCCTAATTGCTTGCGCTTTTTTATTGGATTTCAGAAGCGCCTTAGGCAACTACAGCTCACACTTGGTCTGCAGGCACATCAAGCAGATGGAAACAGATCCCTCATTTCTCTAAAATTATCTGTGCAAGAAATCAGTTGTATTTGCTAACTGTTGGTGCAATTGAAAACATACATCAAAGCACGCTTCCTACAGTAATAGAGCAGTTGATTATAGACTATCAGAGAGCATTCTCAGTGCTTTTGCTAAATGGTTGCTTGTCAAATCTAATCAACTAAAACAACACTTTTTTTTTAGCAGCTTTCCAAATTCTACTCCATTATAGATAGAAACAGATAGAAACAGAGTATACACATGTGGATAAGTACATGTTCATAGATACTTACATGTACGTGCTCATATTTGGATTACTTAGTATGGAAAAAATGCCTTTTTCTCTCTGCTGTGACAGGGGGCTTTGGTTTTAAGGGTAAATCACTTCTTCTTGCTCAAGAAGTTGAACTGGGTCAGTTATAATAATAACCAGGGGCTGGCAGGAAGGGCTGATTACAGCAGTGGGAAATAGTTTATGGAAATAAAAAAAAAAAGGCATAATCGGTGGGACAGAATAGCTGGTAGGCCAGTACTTGCCCCAAACAGAAAACAGAAAAGCTAACCGTGTTTATAGATCACATAGGCCCACGCATTCATACCACTGGCCAGAAAATCCCCTGAGGAACTTGTGAAAAGGCTTCTTAGATCCCTCTGTATGGGACTTAGGCTCCTTACAACATTTTCTTCATGTATGTGAGAACACATCTGCCCTGGGAAATACCCATTTGCTTTGAGGAAGATTTTCTATAAAAAGAAATAAGAAAACTCTGGTTTGGTGTTAGAAAATCCCTGCAAGACTGATGCAAGCCCACAACTTCCACCCCATACTTTATGCCTAATTCAACAGGAATACTTTCCTATGATTACAGTGGATGTAGAATGGAAGCCTTATGAATGAATCCCAGCTTTGCAGTCAGAGGCGCACTGAAGTGCTCCTTAGAAGCACATGGTTATTTCAGAATTTCTATTATGGTGTGCTGTTACCTAGAGCTAACTTTGGAAAGTTTTGCAAAGATGTTATAAGAGTAACTTTGCAAGAATCAGTAATGAATCACTAGCAGTACTAAGCTAGACTTGGGGTGCAGAGTGCATTACCTCTGGAAGAAAATTACTTCAAACTGTCTCTCCCATACTTTGCCACTCTCACACAGAGAAATGCACAGGCTTTTACTTTTCAAAGACCGTGTAGTTCAATATCCAACGCATTAGCTCAGCCTTCTGACAAAAATAGATCTTTCCTGTTTTCCTTCATGCACTAAGGGGTAATAGAGGCAATATAGTCAAAGAGAAGGTCAGTTCTCCTAGCTTTTACATCAAATAGCATTAAATTGCTTTCTCCTTGAAAGATTGTATTACTAAGGGATGGGGAAATCACCACTTGACTTCCAGGTCCTCACTATACGACTACTAGGTTTTTACCTGTCACTATTTCCAAAAAAAGCTTCTTTTTGAGCGCAAAGTAGAAAGTCCAAAAGTGTTCTTGAGTAATTGTGGATTACTGCACATTTTCATTTGCAGTGGCAGCCTCTCAAGGAGCAATAGCGGTTAGTGAAGATTTCTCTGAGCTCTGCTACTTTAATGGAGAACGTCAGCTATTTCTGCATCACAAGTTGCAGAGAGAAAGCCCAAAGCCTGAGACGGACTTCTCTCTTCTCAGCTGCAAGCTTGTGAGCAGTAGGAGAGAAATTTTAATACATTACCTAACAGGAAAAATACTTTGAATTCTTAAAATACGATCTGAATTGTTTTCTAGAAATCATTCACAAAGTAAATTTTACTGATACTTAATGCTATTTAAAATAACTTCCATTATAATGCATATAATTATAAATATACCTCTTGAAAATTCCCCTTTTCCTCCCAGCGAATAGAGCTTTTCTGGAAACTTATTATTCACCGGGACAATTTTCTTTAGGTCCTATGGTATTCATTACTATGGCTGGTGCTCTAGATGCCTTTTCACAAGTTTTTCAAATCACATTCCACACTTTTTTCAGAAAAACTAGTTGATATACAATGTCAGTGAGATGGGAGCAATTTGGAATTTCTAGACATTTTCATTTATAGGGCTAGAGAATCAAGTCCAAATATCAACTTTAATGTTATGTTGCTCATATTTTGTTCTGAATCCCATCAGCACTTTCCAAATCAAGCTTCATGCTGATGTAAGTGAAATAAAATATAGCTATTGGTTTAGAAAACTGCTATATTAAGAGAGAAGAACCCTGCTGTCAGCGACTGAGCATTCTCAGTAGTCAATGGCTTCTCCGGGTCTTGAGCATGTTTAGCAATTCACTGGGCTTGGTAATCACCTTTTAGTATTAGACCCTAACGGATTTGCTCACCTTTACCTATTAAGTCAATAGCAGAAACAGAAATAGAAGTTGAAAGGTTAAACTCTCAATTATCTCTACAAAGCAAACTACCACAGTGTTTGTCAGGCACTGGCTGCACAATCTTCTTGCATACAGTGCCTGCTATGCAAGCAGCACACTTCTATGCCATTAAACTAAACAGGATTATTCAACACCAAATGAAATAAAAAATCCATAATTTAGTGCAAAAATAAACATGCTAGTTCAAACAAACATTAGTTATTTTTACATGTAGAATTATCTGACCAATGCTAAACATTGTCAAAAGATGTGAGAAACCTCAAGTGAAAGAAATTGCTCCAAATCTCCATGGAAGTTTAGTCTTAGACAAGTATGTAGAATTCAGACATAGGAAAGGGGAGAAAAGGTACCCTGGAATGATCTATTACATCAACACTAATGCTTCCTACTGACTTTTATAGATTCTGTTCAGTCCTCTATTTTAAAAATAGCTACTGACACAAAGTTGGTCATTGTAGAAATTTTGAAGACCTGGCTTGCTTCCAGCTCTTTCTTAATTAGCTCTCTAGGTCAGATCTCTCATTATCAAAAAAAAAAAAAAAGTAATATCATTTAATGATAAATGAGTCCAGTCTCACTGCACTCAATGTGACATAAATGACTTGTAGACTTATGCCTGAAATAGTGGTTTCTCAAACTGTAACCCAAAGAATTCTCCTTTTTGCCCTCTTCCTGCATTGTAAAATTATTGAGAGGTGGGCAAGTGTAAAAGAGCTTGGCTAGCTGCATCTTTGCCTCTTTTGGAAAGCTGAGTAAGGAACAGCCAATTTATTGGCCTAAATGTCTGTTGAAGTTCAGTAAAGAAATTCATAAGAAATCCAGATCTTTCACAAACTGCATCACAATTACTGTTAAAAAAAAAAAATTAAATTTAACAGGACCTGCATGCTATTTTACCACATATGATTTTTTTTAGAATAGACTATGCACAAGGACTGCCACATTGCATTCCTTTGTGTCTCCTCACTGTACGAGTTGTAATAGAGCATTAGTTTACAATCATACACAGAAATAATTCACAAATACCTTTCATACTTAGTATTTCTGAAATCAAGCTGTTAACTACTTTGCAGAAATTTCAATTGTTGGTGATGTTTATTTGCACTGAACAAAGTCTGCAAAGTTAAATGAAGTACAGCAAAGTGTCTGAAAAGTGATATTCTTTTTTGCTAATAAAAAAAGAAATCATGAGTGGAAAATTACTAAAGATCTGGGACAGAAGAAGAAATTTCCCATATTATGAAAAATGATAGATATTTACATGTTATGTTCATATTGTCCTTCATTAAATGTACTTTCCATAAGTAAACTTGCCAGTACTTTGTTATAAAATGACTGTCTTCCTTACCTCAACAATTCCTATTTTTCCATCAGCTGTCTTCCCATATTGGTCCACAAAAGCTTTCATTTCAGGTGTTAAATCCTACGAAGTTACAATAAAAACATTATCATTTTGAAGATGGAGAGAAGCACATACAAAGTACTGAATATTGGTTATTATTATTCTGTTCCATTAATTATTTCCAGAAAATAACATACACTACAGTTAACTTAGTACTCACACTTGCTGCAGCTGGATTCCTCCAGTTTAAATGAAATTGAGTAATTTTTAATGATGAATAATCTCATTATGATAAATTTTACTTCCCAAAGAATTATATTATAGTCAGCATGAATGATTGGCATCTAAATACTTTGAACTCCTATTTTAGTTTACAGAATAATAAAATTATAGACAGATGTGCAGCTCTTTTGTTTAAGAATGACAGTGAAGTTCATAGGTAATTATTAGTCACTTTCTCTCTCTTTTTTTTTTTTGTAAGAGAATAACTTGAAGGCTGTGTAAAATCCTTCAAAATAAGGAACATTTTAGTATAATATGTCTGAATACCAAAACAGCCTTTGAGCTGATTTGGCCTGAACAATGAGTGCTATGTTAACCCTAAAAGAACCCACGAGGACATCATATTTTTCAATACTGAATTATCAGCGAAACAAACGAGTATCTTACTGCTATAATGTAGAAAGAAGGAAGAAAAAAACTTGGAGCAGTACGTTAAATATGACAAAGAAACACCGGCCTAACTGTTCTTTGCATGACTTATGGCTCCTACTCCACATTTGTTCTCGAAGGCTACCTCCACTTTAGGCTATGACAAAGGTGTCACTCTTGGGGTGAATATCTAAATATTTTATCTGACACTTTGATTTGATGTACTTTGCTTTGATATGATCTTTCATACTGAATCCTCTTATCGCTCATTGTATTTCTTACAGGTTTGAGCTAGCAAAGCCATGCAGCAAGAAGCAGGGCTACCGCTACATTAACATAGTTAATAAATCTATGGTTATAGATGAAAATATAACGTCTTTGCAAATTTTAGTTGCTATAATAGATCGGTTATACAGGCCATAAGTCATTCTCTCACTGGAGACATAAGGAATTTCAGCTGTACAAAGTCTGTTGTAGTTTGTCCCAAATTTGATCTACCAAAACTTACTAAAATGTCAGTTCACCGTAGCTGATACAATCATGGCCTAGTATCCTATTTCTGCCAAAGTCATCCACGGCAGGTTAGTAATTTGTGATGACTTTAATTAAGATGTGATTATTAATAAAATACGTTTCAATGTCACCTTTCATCTAATGATCCCAAAGTGGGGACAAGTGTGCCTAGTAGTTAAAATGAAGAATATGGACATGTGGATTTTAATTAGTCCTGGTTAAATATTTTGCTAATCTTTCAAATGGCACCTCCACAGTGCCGGTGTCCAACCATTAAGTGCAACACAGGTACTTGCAGGCTAAACAAAACAGAATTCCTCTAATTCTCTAATACATTCTTTAGAAAGTTTTCTTGTCTTTTCTTTTTTTTTCCATGATGTTCATTTCAGCTGCTCTTGGGTTGACTGATGAGTTATTTAAGTCATACTATTCAAATAAATGTAATCAGTCAGTAATTTTGCCTAAATTTAACCAAGCGTAGTCCTAATCTTGTTAAAGATGCAGTGCTTTGGAATTAAATTAGGAAACTAACCCTTCACACCTCAGCCTCCCCTCTTAACAATTAAGAGACATTCATCCAGCTGAGTGGAACTGTGGAAAAATACAGCTTTTATGGGAATGTGTTGAAAATCTAAGGATAGATGGCAGTACAGAAACACTTACATGATTGCATACATAAATACCTATTAAATACCATATTTCTGTGTCATGGAGAAATACTGTCATTATCTACATGCAGAGAAAGTGGGAAACAGAGGTAGAAAAACTCCTCCAGTTCCACTAATTGTGTGTCTCTCAGCTCCTGTGTTAGCCACTATACCCCCTAGGTCTTCTTAGCAGTTGGCAGACCAAAATTGAGAATATGCCCTGTAAAGAACAGGACACAACAAACGGAAGCTAAGCTCCTATATTTTACAGTTTACATCTTTGCCAGTGGTATATCTTTCAACAGGCCAAAAGGCAAGTAGAACAGTTTAGAAAAGCTCAACCCCTGAAATCTCCAGGTCTGATTCTGCCCTCTGGAATGATGACAGTTCCCATCATGGTGTGGGCATGAATGAGAGTGCATGCTATGCTTCTTCCAACAAAAAAGCAACTGTGAAATTACGGACTTTCTGAAGGGATTAATAACGGGATTAGCATTAGAACATAATTAGAACAGTTGTGTAATTGGGAAGAATATCGGGAAATGCTAAATCATGCTATTCAATGACAGAATCAATGTGATTCTTTAATGCATAAGGCATGACTGATGTAAAATCCAGCTATGAAGAATGCATAATTGAGTATTTCAAAAATAGTGAGCAGGAGAGTGACCTGAAATGCAGAAGTTAATGATGACAAAGAAGCTTTGGGGTGTTAAAAGAAGGACAGCCGAGGAAATTGCATATAACTTGCACTAGTTTCTCATTGTGTCCCTTACGGAAAAAGAAAAGAAATTTAAAATTACTGAATTAGTTTCCTGTGAGATGAGACACAATCTAATGAGATGCTTGTTTGGTAAGTGAGGCTTCAAACCCAAAAGTCAGGTTAGATTGGATACCTAGGACAGCATCTATCCATATCTAGAAAAAGACTTCAGAGATCGAGGTATCTAGGTAACTAAAGGCAGATCAAATAGAGGAAGTACTGATTTTGGTGTTGCTAGCCTAGATTGGTCTTTTCAGCTGAATCTTCCCAAAATAGGCTTTAATCAGAGAAAGGCAAAGGATAAACTCAAGTAAACACCTGAGCACTTTCAAATTATAGAGTGATTGCAGTCCGAGGTCATGGCAAAAACAGAAATGATGAAGCAAGTGGCAGATAGGAATAATTTTGCAAGGCTTTCTTTGTGTGTCTATTTTTTAAGAGAGGAGATGCATACTATGAAAAAGAAAAGAATCTGATTTTAAGATGGTAAATATTTTTTCCTTATCTGGAGCTTCTAACTTTTTTAAACTACTGAATATTGTATATACAACATTGTTATGAAGAATGCCATTCATACTAAACATATACAAGCTTTAATGTCTTCTTTCAAATGGACGTGCTTAATATTCCTGCACTCTAGTACATGAGATTTGTTCAGTTGAAATTCTGAAAAGGTAAAGCATTTGGAATTATGTTTAAGCTTTCCTATGCACAGAAAAATAGACTTTATTTTCATAAATACAGAAACTGAAATTGCAGTCCTTGTATAATTTTCTGTTTTTCGAGGCGTTTTGAAATTTTAGTTCTAACTTACACTTATGCAAATGCATGCTTACCCTGATGGCTATGTGAAGACTTAACTGGTACCTAGATTTCAGTAACATTAGAGGCATTGCTGGGAGACAGTATTTTAACTGCATGACTAATTCATACAACCAATAGCAAGATATCACTTTCCACAAAGTAGATGAAAATGCATATTAATTTTCTGATATTTACTTTTAAGATACATAGCAACTTTAAAAGCCAAATTAATTATTGAACAGCTATTGCTCAATTTGGAGGTATTCTTATACAAAGTAATAATCTACCATCTCACACACCCACATATGTCATCTAGTTAGAATAATTTCATTTTCTGTTACTTCAGTTGCTTTTGGAGTAAGTATTTTAGCATAGATGTTATGTATGTGGCCTATTTTATAAATTGATTACTTTAAAGGTATCTTACTTGTTAAAAAAAGCATTGCTTCTATTATAATTCAAATCTTTACAGAGAATAATTTGTTTCTCTCTGTTTTTTTTTTTCTTTTTTCCCCCCAGATAGGTGTAGTTTGGAGGAAAGCTACAGTTAACACTTTAATAAGTCGTGCAAAAAACTTTGCTGTCCCTCTAAACAATTTAACTACCAGACTTGGGTACTGATATTCCTGATGAGTAACTAGTGAAGGGCAGAAGGTGGTTAGCAGTCATCTGCACATCTATTTATTGACCACCAAGGGGCAGAAATGCATTTCTGCCTGTACTGCCCATTAACCACAGAGATAAAATAGAGACCAGGAACTCGGAGCATCTTTTTCCTTTCCTTTTTTTTTTCTTTTTTTTTTATATATATTAGTACATATCTGAATCGAGTTACCTCCAACAGGACAAGGTCTCATTTGCAATGGAAGGCAAAGGCACCTGCAATTCTTGGCTTGCAGCCTCACTGCAAGAAGTGCTGCGCAGCCAGGTGAGCTGTAAGAGGCACCTTCTCCCCAGGGAGGCGGACCCTGGTCTCACCTTTCCAAAGAAGCTGATTTATTTGGTTTGAAACCCACTCATTTCTAACCGTCCTACCTCCCTTTGCTGGAACACCTAGTGCATTGGTGGTGTGGTGGCAGGAGGGGACAGAAGCACCCGGGACACTGGAGTTCGCTCAAAAAACCTCTTTTTTTGTGGTGAAGAGAGAAAAGTGGAGTGAAAACGTTAACCTACCAAGCCTGCCTTCTTCCGCGCCTGCTGCAGCTCCTGGATGAAGTTCTGTAGCTCCTTCCCATCCATGTACCCATTGCCTACAACAGAAAGAGTTACGGCTGCTGCCACCGATCCCTCCAACTTTCTCCCGCTGGCTCTTCCCGCCGCTGGAAGCGACGTCGCACCCGGGAGCTCCGGGCTCTCTTCTCACCGCCCCAGCCCCTGCCTCCCCCCGGGCCGCGGGGCGCGGAGCGGCCGGGGGCCCCGCGCTCCGGCCCCCCGCCCCGCCGCAGGGTAGTCACCGTCGGAGTCGTAGTGGTGCCAGATCTCGAAAAACTGCGCGGCCGAGATCTCCACGCCCTGCAGGTGGCTCTCGGCCGTCATGGTGGCGCGCGGAGGGGCGCGGAGGGGCGCGGAGGGAGGGCGCTGTCCGCGGTGCTGCCTCTGCCCGCGGCTCCGGCGGCGGCTCCGGCAGCTCCTCCCGCCGCCGCCCGCCCAGGGTTATTTATGGGGCCGGTGGCGGGCGGCGCCTCCCGCCCTCCCTTCCTCCCTCCCCGCCGCTGCCCTGCCCCTCGGCGGCACCGGCTCGGCCGCCCCGTCCGCGCCCCGCCGGGACGCACAGCCCGCGGGGGCTGCCCGCGCCCTCCGGGCCCGTGGGGCACGTGGAGGAGGCAGCAGGAGCGCGGCCCCCGCCTTAGCCGGGGGATCCACTTGGGAAAGGCTCCTGGGTCCTGGGGCCCGGCTCGTAGCACTGAGGGTTGGGCCCTGTGGGTGCGAGGAGCCAGCCTGGCTGCACCTCTTCCCACCGCTCTGTTTCCAAGCGCAGCCTGTAGGTAGCTCCCCAAAGACTGGAGCTGTGAAGAGCTGCGGCCTTTTAGAAGACCTATAGGGCTTTCATGGGAACAAGCAGGGTGAATTCAGCAATATGGCCCTGGTGGCAGGTGCTTCCGTCTCAGGAGGTAGTTATGAAGGAGCACACTAGCAAACTCTTTTTTTCCCCCAGCACGGAGGTGTGAAGGCACGGCCACAATCACTTCTGACTGCACAAGAGGTTTTTCTGTAGGACCAGCTTTGGCCACTAGACCTCCTGTGGCAGTTGGTTGGTGGTTGGGATGGAGCAGCCCTCCAAAGGCCCTCCTTCTGCCACAAGAGAACACGCTATTATACTGTCAGGAATGGTTAGACTCTCCCTTGTGGGGGTTCATTTAATCCTTGAGGTTATCTAGGTACTCTGAAGCACTGAATCTTCCTTGCCCCTTTCTGCGACATGTTTCTCACATGTTACATTGAGTTGGCATGGTTTGTGGCAAAGCTGGTGAGTGATCAGTTTACAGGACATTGCCCAAATCAGTAGGCACTACAGTGAGGATGGCAGATAAGAACAGCTGGCAAACCTGGGAATCTCCATGTGCAAGTGATTGACATGAGCAACGGCAGGGCAACAATACGGTGAGACTCACATATAGTGTGAGGAAAGTGATGGGATAATGTGGAACAGGAGGCAGGAAAATGCCAAGGGATAACCCAGCAGGATGAGAGGTGGATGCTTAGTTAAAGACTGACATGTCCTGAAAGGGATTTCAGTAGATTGGGTGGCTGAAATCTTGTATGCATTATGGAACAAGATGTGGGCATAGCAATTAAGTAATCATGAGACCTTGTACTTGATTCTCTCCATCTTTCCATTCTCCTGTTTCTCCACCTGTTATGTGCAGCTTTCACTCATTATGTTGGTGTGGTTTGGCTGTAAGTTCTTCAAGAGACAGACGGTGTTGGTCTGTTTTGTGAGCTGATGAATGAAACAGCAGTTACGATGAAAGACACAGGATTCTGATCATTAGTTTCTTCAGCTCAAAATATTTGTAAGCATTAGCATAAAATATCTACACTTGTTTTACAGACATAAATGCAATTTGCACTTTCAAAATTACTGAAGTAATTTTAAATACTTCCTTGTAATCCGGCTTTTTATTTTGAGATGTGGAAAAACAATCATGACTGGATCAGTTTCCCACCTAGGAACCGTTTTTCTGATAAGGTTTGCTTGGAGTAGTGGACTTCGGTGGTAGTCATGCCCTGAAACTTCTGCAGCAGACTACATGTTGTCTTGAAAATAAAATAGAATAAAAATCTAAATCTAATGTATTTCCATAAAGTAGCAATGCCAACAACAGAGCAGAGCATGTACAAGGCCTTCTGCACCTACAGCAAATGCATGGCAGCGGCCTGGCCCTGGCAAGGAGAAATGTGCTTGTGCTGTGCCGGGAACTCCCCTCTGCCCCCCAGCACGGAGGTGTGAAAGGACAAAAGGGTCCCAGTGATGAAAGGACAGGGGAAGGAGACAAAGATGGAATTGGCGCTTCCATCATTTTTGCATAGAAGTCTCTGCCAATGAGGCAACTTTTTAGACTTGCCAAGGATATTGAATTTCTCCATGTCGTGCAGAATTTCAGCTTCCAGCAGCATGCACAAACGGAAATTGAGTCCTAAGCCCCTTTCAATAGTCCTCTGACTTGCAACTCATGTTGATTCGCTCCTTGCTGTGTATCGTTTTCAAATGGCACATTGAATCTCTTGCTTCTTGCTTATCCCTGACCCAGAAGACTCTTCCTGTATTGTTTGGGGCCAGTCACACCTTACTCATCTTGCTGCTAAGACTTTTAAATGAAGGGGAGCTTTAATGTTTATATTTTCTGAAGTTTTCAGGATAAAATATTTTACATGGGTCATATGTTTGAGGAGGATTTCAAAAAAAAATCATAGGAATTTTCAAAATATGCTGTTTTTCCCCACTAAGAACATGTATAATTATGTGCAAATATGATACTTGGACATGATGACCTCTCATTTTGGTAACATTTACAAGGTTAGTACTGTCTACAGGTCATTTACGTGTCTGTATACATTCCTTGTGAAACAGTATGTCAAGGTGAATGGGTATATGTGTTCTTGCACGTTAAGTGGCTCTGCATATTGACATAAAAGTAGTGGATATTTCCATGCAAAAATAATCGATATATAACTAACTGCACACCATATTCTCATGATTAATGAGAATGGACCAAGACACCATTCATATTTAATCTCACTAGCCTCTGCTTTTTATGCAAAACTAAATCAGAAACTGGTCATTTCAATTCCAAGAAGCTATTAATTTCCATTGAAAGACAGAAAGCACTGAAAAAGATCTAAAAATGCAGATACATACAGGATGTGATCCATAACCCAATGAAGTCCATGCAAAATTTTCCACTCTTATAAAAGGACAAAATTCATTATATATTTAGAAATTATGTATATATTGATGTGCATATATACAGAGTGATTAATGAGCATAAGTCTCATAATTCATTTTAGCTATGACTAGTTGGCTCTGTTTACAAAAAAAAACAAACCAGATCCACAGCTAGTAGAAGTCAGAAAAGCTACAGTGAACTTAGCTGGGGCCTTGACCCAGAATTTAAGTGATTTTGATCTTTGTTTTCTTTTTGAATTCATTCTTTAATTTTCACCAAAAAAATATTGATGTGGCTTCCTAATTTTAGTTACAAGGCTCCTTTCCTCACAGTCTGAATAGCATCTGGATATAATATCTTCAGAGCTTCTCAAAACCCATGGAAATCAAGTATACTATTCATAATAGCAATCCAGTCTAAATATAGATCAAAAAGCAAGAAATACAAAGGTAATTCTCAGCCAGAAATCGTGATTAAAGAAGAAAAAAAAAAGGCAAACAAACTTTTTGCATGATGTGAAGCATCCCAAACTTGACTTTTGATGAGCAGAGAGTACAAAAGAGATCCCAATGAACCCTCTAATAAAAATGTTCTATGATGGAAACAGATACTCTGTAGTGACAGTATACTGTCACTATATTCAGTCACAGTTTACTCAGTTTTTCTCAGTCTACAAGTAAAGGGACCTTTGTGTCACCTTTCTTCTGGAAGGCCAAATATATGTGGCTTTGAGGTGTTGCTGGATTTCCTCTACCAAGAGTTTTGTTACCTCCAGAAACTTAGTGATGATGAGCAGCACAATCATACTTGAAAGACTTAGAATGAAATTCTAATCCTAGTCTAGTGATGCTTATGACAGTGTTGCCCTCTTTATGGAGGACCATTGCATAAATAGTAAGCACTTTAAAACAAATCCCTAGATTTTTGTTATAATCTTTACATGATTCTATGATTCAGAATGAATCTGTATTACATGCCTCCCCTAAAACACATAGCTCAGAAAAGTGTTTAAATCAAATTTCTATAAGCTGCAAAATAGTCACTTGTAAACTGAAATGACATGAATGCATCTCAAGCCTCTACTTTATGACATGTAGAGCCACAGCCCAATCCATTCTTTTCTTACCTATTTTATATTCCAGCTGAAACTGTAGCTTTCCAGTCAGTGTGCTGATGACAATGTGCTCGCTAACAGGTGAGCATTAGGTGGCCTAATGCACGCACAATATATGCTTGACCATGTCTTCCTGTCCTATAAGATCCCTGGAGCCATTAGAGAATCTCTTACTCAAGACAGTAGCTCCCTTCCTTTGAGGATGTCCTGAAGCATCCAGCACAGACCATGCAGAGCTGACCTGGCACCACTTCGGTTGGTTACTGACACATTCAGTGATCCGTCTTGTGAGATGTCTTACAAGGAAATTCCAGGAGCCTGATTTAGGAGTATTGACACTCTTTCTGGAGTATTTTATGTGCTCTTTGAGTATTTTGGATGCTTTTCTTTCTCTGTCTTGGAGAACCCAGACTGCTTCTAGTTTACAGGCCGTTTATGCATGCTTTGGTTAGCTCCACAGTGGAGAGAGAGCTGTGAGGGCCTCACTGGTCCCAGTTCCCACAGTCCTCATTTCCCAGGCACTAATTCTTTTGCGAAAGAAACCTGAGCTGACAGCTGAAAGGAAACGGCAGCCTCTTCCCACAGGTACCACAGTCCGCATGAGCAAAGGAGCAGGACTCAGGGGCATACGCTGTAGCAGAACTTGCTTTACAGTCCAAACTCATCCATCAGACATTATTGCACTGAGAGGAATAGCTGACTGCATGTCTAAAATCTTGGGGTGAAGTTTAGGTATGTATTAGATGTGGTGGGATCCAAACTAGGTGTTACATGCTGCTATGAGGGGTCAAATTTCCCGTGAACTGAGTGGGAGCAAAATGCTTCTCTCCTCCTTAACTAAAGTTAATACTCTTTAAGAAGAGTATGAATCAAGAGAGATACAAACTCTGTCCTAGAATGGTTATTCACAATAAAAATATATTATTTATTTGTAAGCAAGAGTGCATTTTTTTTCATTAAGATTTAGATAAAACTTTAAACTGGAAGTTTTTCTGGTTTGTACTCACAGCACAGTCCTATCTTGTCCATTGTATGTGTGTAAGGGTCTACCGACACATACACATTGCTTGAAAAAGAATTAATTCCAGTGAAGCTATGGACGATTTAGGTGTATAGCAGGTAATCTCAACCTTTTGTAAATAATGGAAAAACTTGTGTTATCTTGTTCCAAATTATTTTATTACAGTTACAGGTCAACCTATGCAACTTCAAAGCAATAAAATTACATGATGAGAATCTTGAACTGTAATATGGAAAAACAATAACTAAAGCAAACAATATAATAAGGTGAACAGGTTCGTCTTTCAACTCTGCTGAACTCAAGACCAGCTCAGCAAAAATGACGTAAGTGCTGCTATAACAAAGATCTCAGTCACCTCACACTGCTACAGAGCAATTTGAGTTCTTGGTATTGGTAGAAACCTGTGATCAGTGATTATCATGACTAGAAGTTTTGAGATTCAGATATTTAACTCTATTAACTTTTTCTCTGCAAAATCCCAACAAGTGTATTTCTGCTGTAATGCCATGCTCAGCTTTCAAGGAAGATCAATGGCTGCTAAACTTGCATATCAAAGAAAGAATAACTTTTCTATATGCTATTTATCTACTAAATAATATAAGCCTTTTAAGCCTTTTTTACACAGTTTTTTTTTTCTTTTAGTATTTCTCTTATTTCCCACAAATTAAAGAATGTGTGATTTTATCAAGAAAAAAGAACGTTGCTTTGGGACGATGGGCTGGGTAATGGTATTTACCATGACTCTGATCTAGAAAAAATGTTTAATGTTCTTTAAAAATGTAAATAATTTACTCTGTAGATGAGCTCAAGATGAGAAAAAAAAAATTAGTAAGGAATCTCTTTATTAATTCTCCAAGGAGTATCACGTTTGAAGAGAACTGACAGCTATCTTAAGTATCTCCTGGAAATGATTTCAGCATCTGAAAAGCGTAGTGGCTTCTTGGAAACTAGTGAGTGATACATTAAAAAGCATTTATTTCATTTTATTTGAAAATTCGATCCATTCTACCTGCTACTAAAGAGTTCAAGATTAGAAGCTTTCCTTCCATCAATTAATAACATAAACATTTATCAAAACTGTCCAAGGTTTGCACTAAAAATATGATGTGGAGGTTTGATATAGGAGCTGGATCCTTTTTCCTGAGCAAAGATCAGGGCCTAGCCTCACATGATTGTGGAAAGAAGTGACATTTACAACACCACGAGAATGGAAAATGTTAGTAAGTTAAAGCAAGCAGAAGCTAAACATTAGGCTTTCACAGCAGAACAGTGCAGCATGTCCAACTGTTATCAGTTTACAGCTTTAGCCTCAAAACCCTCTTTCCAAACTCACAAAGAGATCTTTGTTACTTCTTTATTGTGGTCTACCTGGACTGAAAGATTGCTCTCTCAGTCTCTCTTGAGATATCAGTGTTGCAGGAGCCAGCAGAAATTCAAGGGCTGCACAGTCCAACCAACTGCATCATTTCTCATCAGTCATTTAATATCTGCTATGGAAAGATTTTCCTGGGGTTTCCTTTCTCCCTATACCTCACTTAAGGGCTTTAAGGGAACAAGAATAAGTGCGGTTAGCAGTTTAATGAGGAGGAAGCAATAGTATCAAATGAAAGATAATGTAGTTCAACCTACATTTAAATAAATATAACTTAAGCAAAACAATGAAATGTAAAAGTATCTGTTGTTGGCATATCATTGGATCAGCTTTTGCACTGAATTAGACATGAAAAATGTGTGATGAGTACATAATGTGACCTGGCATGGAAGTGACTTTGCATGAACTCCCTTGTCCATGTATATGTATATTTTCTGTCTCTGTATCCTCTAAACTCAAAACAAGGTAGACCTTGGGTCCATGTTTCTAGTTCCTTGTCTCTTTTTGAGCGAAATGTAAGGATACTCCAGGAAACTTTGCTCCCCACAGTCCAACAAGCAGGATTTTTTGGACAGCCTTTCCTTAGCATCCACCATTAACTGCAACAGGGATCTCTGTGGAAGTCTCACACATTCCCATGCCTGCGTTGTCTTCCTGATGCCTGCTTGTCTGCAGTGAACCTATCCCAGGTCACTATGAATAACAGCCTGAGACCACAATAATTTTTCAGTAATGTCTTGCTGGCTGTACCAGGTGCTCCCTCAGCAAGTTTGCAGATGATACGAAGCTGGGAGGAGTAGCTGATATCCCAGAGGGCTGTGCTGCCATCCAAGGGGACTTGGACAGAATAGACAACTGAGCGGTGAGAAAACTCATGAAATTCAACAAGGCCAAGTGCACGGTCCTGCACATAAGGAGGAATAACCCCAGACATCAGTACAGGCTGGGGACCGACCTGCTGGAGGGCAGCTCTGCTGAGAAGGACCTGGGCGTCCTGGTGGACGACAGGTTGACCATGAGGCAGTAGTGTGCCCTCGTGGCCAAGAAGGCCAATGGCATCCTGGGGTGCATCAAGAGGAGCGTCTCCAGCAGGTTGAGGGAGGTGATCCTACCCCTCTACTCAGCCCTGGTGAGGCCACATCTGGAGTACTGTGTCCAGTTCTGGGCCCCCCAGTCCAAGAGGGATGTGGAGCTGCTGAAGAGAGCCCAGCGCAGGGCCACAAGGATGATGAGGGGCCTGGAACATCTGCCCTATGAGGAGAGGCTGAGGGAGCTGGGCCTGTTCAGCCTGGAGAAGAGAAGGCTGAGAGGAGACCTGATCAGTGTCTATAAGTGCCTCAAGGGAGGCAGTGAGGAGGATGGGGCTGGCCTCTTTTCAGTGGTGGCCACTCATAGAACTAGAAGAAATGGCCACAAACTGAAGCATCAAAAGTTCCACAGGAACTTAAAGACAAATTTCTTGAGAGTGAGGGTGACAGAGCCCTAGAACAGGCTGCCCAGAGAGGTTGTGGAGTCTCCTTCTCTGGAGATCTTCAAGACCCGCTTGGATGCTACCCTGTGACCCGTGCTCTAAGAGGTGGCCCTGCGTGTGCAGGGAGATTGGACTAGATGATCTCTAGAGGTCCCTTCCAACCTTAGGCATTCTATGATTCTATCAGGTTTCAGGATGACTATTTTGATATGACTGTCCCTTTGCTTCTCATTACATGCTTACTCTCTCTACTACCTGGAAGTGAGTAGGAGAGAATTTACCTCTTTATCATGAAAAGAGCATGGAATATCTAACAGGAATATAAAGGCTAATCCCTCAAAACAGTTTGAAATACAAAATGCAAACCGACAGCCAGAACACATAGATGAAAATATCCCATCAAGCTAAAAAGAATTGTAGAAACCATCCAATAAATGGAAAATAAAGAACTTAACACCAGCAATACTATGCTGTCTGACAGAGTCCATGATAGACCTGAGGGAGGCCTGAGAAGAGATTAATGTTCTTCCTCCATCAGCATGTGGGTGGCTTCCTCCAACCATAGATGAGGAAAACAGCTACTCTCACTCTGACTGAACTTGAGTTGCAGTAACTATTCTTAAAATCATTCTGCAGACTGAAGGACAGACACGACAGGAATTAAATAATTGTGCTGCCACGGAGACTAGCACAGCTCCATTCATGTCCTGCAGTTGTCCAACTGAACTGGTGTTCCTCTAACCTGACACTTCCCTCATGGGTGCCATACAAATTTTAGAGCAGTCTCACTCTGCTCTTCCATTCAAAACTTTATCATTCCATGTATTTTAGGAGTAAAATCTTTCGGGGTGACTGTTCCCATCTTCTTTGTTACATAACTCAGGGTATAGAGGAATATTTTATAGGGGCACTATAAAATAGCATACTTTAGCATACTTAGAGCCTTTACCTTTGGAAAAAAAATAGCTTCAGCCAACCTTTCCAGCCACTTTTCTAGACTCTTGTAGCATTTTTTTTCACTGTATAATGTATTTTCCATTGAGAAGACAAGTTTATAGAGCTGGATTAATCATTGTAATTAGTGTTTCAAGTAACCCAAAGAGGCATTATTAAATATTACAAACCACTTTTGTTCCCTGGAGGGCATGTCTAACTCAGAACAACAATGTACCTGTGTATGTCTGGCTTATAATGAACATTTTGATGTAGAAACATCAGCACAAAAAGACTTTTCTTGTTTCTTATGCAGGATTCTTATTCCCACCTTTTGCTACCCATAAATCTTCAAGGTCATCTGCTCCTAAAGTTAATGGGCAAAACAGATATAGATACAATTCAAGAAAGTGGGAGGAGGCTTTGATTTCACAGGATGGCATAGTGGGCAGGCTGGATTCTGTGCATGACAAAGTTGGCGGAAGCTTTCTTAATGCTAATAACTTATTTGAGGGGAGATCACCAGTAAGAATGATTCATGATCTCCTCTCTCCACATATGTAAAATCCAATATGGCACAAGCACACAGCAACAGCATGCTCCTACGGGTAGGCAATAAAAGGTAGCCAGGCTCAGTACGTGGAAGTGACCCACTGGTCCCTCCCATCACACCGGAGGGGACCTCCAGGGTAGGAGGAAATCTGAGTTCGAACAGGCTGATTGCACTTACCCTGAGTGCAGAGGGTGGGAAAGATCCGCTTCAATCTGACAGGGGTCTGCAGACAGTCTTGGATCTTTTATGAAGGTCTTTAAATCTCAAGAAAGGATTTTCTTGTTAACCAATATGGTTGCAATGTACCTAGGCCCAGAGTTCCTGGGAAGTTGTTCATCTTTCCCCTGCCAAATGACCACAACGTATGCATATGATGTCTGTGTGGACATCCTTTTGGGAGGCAGATGACGCGTTCAGACTGGTCTGCTTGTTGCTGCTTACGCACAAGAGGCAGCTTATACCACCTATTAATATGGCCATTGCATCCTGTGCTGGGGAGGAGGAGGCTTGGCTACTGGCGCTGGAAGGACAATGTTCACTTCCTTCCATCCTGCTAAGTGGGGATTCTGATGAGAGGCTGCCATACGTCACAAAAAAACCCCTAAAGTCTGTGAAATCTAATTAAAAAAAATATTTAAAGAAGAAAGGAATCTAAACGTGTCTATATAATAAGGGAATATCTAATGGCTGCTTCAGGATGAAATACATTTTCTGCATGAATTCCAACAAACTAAAAACTTGATTTACTTTGGTGTTTGAAACTTCTCAGAGAGGAAAAGGGTTGGATTTCTAACTCCCGATGTTACGATTAAAAATCTTTGAAGGTCTCCTGGGGTATAGAGAGTTTATTAATAATGTAAGATAAATGAATGCCCAGTGTAATTTTTCTGTGCTTTGAACCAAAATTGTTAACAAATACTAAAATCAAGTTAAAATATAGCACTTTGCAGCTCCATATTTCACATGAAAAATTTCTTTCATCCAAGAGCAAGTAAATCTGGAAAAAGAATAGCATTTGTTTTGTTAGATTGGCAGATATCCTCAAATTTAGAGATTTATATCAGGCTCCTAAGTGTATATATGTTCATATATGAACATACAGTATGACTTTCTAAAGCCCTAAGTACATCCAAATCCCATTAAAGTAATGGAAGCTGTAGATATTCACTATCACTTCATGAAGGCACTTTCCTGAAGGCAGAAAAGATCATCAGGTTTAGTAGTCTTTTGTGGTGTGGACTGTAGCTGGAAGGTGTGCGAAGGTGAATTTTTCCTAACCTGCATAAATGGAATAAACCAATTTTTGATCTGGGCCATAACTAATTTATGATCTGAACTGCAAGGGCCATCAAAATGCACACACATCTGAGTCCAAAGTGTCTACACGTCTGATGTCCCACTTAACCTCACTGAGATCAAAGTATTAGTATGGAGAGGCTGTAAAAATTCCCCACCCTTGCAATGTAACTCAGGCTACACCATCATTAAGACATTATATCAAATTAGTGTCAACTCTCCTAATCGTGGAAAAAGAGAGGACAAAATGAAATAGTCTAAGATAAAACTAGACGGATCAGACACAGTTAACTTGAATTACTGTGCAAGATCTATTTTAAACTTAAGATTAACAAGTTCGTATTGCTGCAGGCATCACACTATCAGACTGGTTAACACCAGTTGCTCTCCCGGACATGCTCTGCAGATTAACCAGGCATGAAGTAACAGAACCTAAATATAGGTTTCTATTTTTGTTAGCAGGTGTTATCCTTACCAGGTAAATTTTTTCATTCCTTCCCTCAGTAGCCTTCCAGTTTTTCACAAAGGAGTCAGTTGTTTTAAACAAAGAGACAAAGTAGTTAAGAAGTGGTCACTGTTAAGTATTTACCCTGACAAATAAAAGTATTTTGAGCTGTGATAGGGAATCTGACATAATGGCTTTTGTGATTTCCTTGACAATGCGAAATCTTTCTAATGCCTTTAAGCCCATGGTGTTTATAAGAATGTGTGTTAAATCATTGCTCATGCAGCTCTGTCGGCTGTCAATGAGTGCAAGTCAGGGCAGATACACCTCTGCTTCAGGCTTCGTTATCAGCTTTCCTGTTCTTTGTTCAGCCCCTTTGGGAGGCAAGTGCTTTTTCTAAGCAAACTTTTGTGCATGGTTCAGAATATTCTCCTTTTGGAAGGAGACCACATGAAAAGCATGTTTATGAAAGCAAAAAAGAAGCCGACACACAAGCTTAAAATCTGTGAGTTTTGGGGGTTGTGACAAAAAAAAAAAAAAAAAAAAGGAGGAGGAGGGGAAAGAAAATCATCTACTCTCCGTTTTTTCCACTAAAAGTTTTAATTAGGAGGGGGGTGGTGGAGGAGGTAAGTTTCTACCTGAAAATGCCCTTGTTTGACCAGCTCCCAAGCTCCCACAGCCTTGCCTCAGCAAGGCACCTTGTTGCCAGTAGCAGGTCACCATGCCCAAGAAATCTCACAGGGCTGGAGAGAGTCCCAAACACCATTGCTTGAGTGCTTCCCAGCTTGGCACAACATCATCCACATGAAACAGCCTGGATGCCAGTGTAACCAGCTGCTGGATGATCCCCAACTCAGGGACACCCACAAGTGCAGCAAATTGGGTTTGGCAGCTCCCATGGCACCTCTGTGCGGTGGTGACCAGGACAGACACGTGAGCTGAGCAAACTGACCCAGTTAGAGGAATCCTTCCACAGTTCTGATGGGCACTAGGAGAGGTAGAAAAAAATGGGAGAACAGGGAAGCCCAGACAGCGGGGCACAAGTGGCACCATGGCACCCCCTGTGATAGTGATGACCTCCCAGTGCCAGAGGGTCTTCTATTGGTAACTGGTAGCAATGGCTGTACAGGTGTGTTAATGGTTTGAAACCTCGTTCATTGCACTGCAGTCCGCATTTACTGTCAGATCTGTGATTAACCCATCTATAATTGGGCTGGCTGGTGTCTTGTTCCCAAGTATGTTAAAGAAAGAGTGAACCTGGGAGGTAAGCTCTGCCTCTACAGAACAAGCACTTTGGAGATAAACAGGGATAAGTGGGAATCATTTCTATGTTACGGACTCTTATTTGTAGTTTCTTGACAGACATTTATGCATTCAAGACCTGTAGAATGGATATTAAAGATTTTGGCACCTGAGGTAAACTATGCCTCTGAAAGAGGTTCATGTACCCCATTTCCTGCAAATTCTATGTTTCTTCATGTGCATGCAGACAAAGTTTAGAAAGAAATAAATATATTCCAAAGGTACCAGCACAGATGTTGCCTGTTGAGCAGGAGTCCTATTTGGATGAATCCTGTTTCTTCCATAGAGTTTTGAAACATGTTTCCTTTAGAGCCCTCTGAACCACTATTTGATACTTAGTACACTTGAATAATTCGAAATGGAGGGAAGACTTAATCAGTCTTCTATGATACATGACATAAAGTTCATTATTTACATAATAGATAGAAATAGCTCTCTGCATTTGAAACTGGGCTAGCTAGACAAAGCGGTAGGAGATATGAATGCAGAATAATCCCCCATTGAAAGGGCAGTTGAATGAATTTACCTAACTAGTCTAATTTACAAGGTTAGATTCAGTTCCAGGCCAGTTGCTTAGTACAGGACTGGGTTAAACTGTCTATCCTGTACAGCATGTTTTTTGCATGAGCTGCACATCTAGTGAAGGATATGAGAGCTCTCGCCACACTGGTCCCACCATTGCCAGGGCTCACAGGGTGATGGCCCATCGTGCCATATCTCATATATGGGAATTCCCATTAGCTGCAGGAATCTCTTGTCTTTCATCTTTTGTGTGTAATCAAGGAATCAAAGGGCCAGGAAGTCATTTGCATCTATGAATATGATTTGCATTTTCAAATAAGCAGCACAGGTAAAATTTTCAGTGACTATCTTCCCATTTTCAGAGGTGATTTAGGACTAAATACCCAAAGAAAGGAAAGCAATATCTTTCTTGGTATCTACAGGGGACCATAAAGCAACTGTCAAGCCAAGACACACTGAGCCTCTGCACTGAACCAGAAGGCCATCAGAAGTCCCACTGCGTGCCGGGGCCTCAGACCCTTGCCACGTTTAGTGCTCACCCCAGTGCTGCTCACCTCGGGCTCGTGTGATCTGTTAGGAAAGCATTGCTACTCCTGTTCCTTACTTCTGCCTCCCACACATCCCCCACGCATTATTGAAGACCAGGTTGTGCAGGCATGAAGAGAATGATTCCTAGAAGAATTCTGTTTCCTCCAGACTCTACCAAAGCTCTTATCTTACAACAGGATTTTTACTTCTCCCTGCACTCTTCCTTGATCTTCAAAAGTAGTAAGAACAGCTTAACAATCTCTCCTGACCATATATTCAGTGATGCAAGTGCATGCAGGCATTGGGGTAGCAAAGGCTGAACTTTCTTGGTTCCTTGCATTGCAACTGTTTGACACCATGTTGTGGAGCTGCATGGTCTTTCTGCTGGAGAGAGGATCAGAACTCCAGGGTTTAGAAACCAGCCTGAGTGATAGAGAAGAAAAGGGGAAAAGAGGCCTGCTTTCCTGTCTCAGCTCTGCTGCTATTCAGGTATTAATGGGAGGCAGAACTGAAACACAGGTGTCCCCTTGCCCAAATGAGCATCTTAATTAGTAGCTGGAGAGTTATGCTCACCTTCTGGCCATTTAATATTTAATCATCCTGTATAAAATGAGCACCTCCATCAGGGAAAATTGCACCCGTACCCCCTGAGCATAGGTGAAACCTGGAAGTGAATCTCTCCCACCCAGCAGGCACATCCTAATGGGCAGAACAGATGGACATAATCCACGCACCCACATCCCACCAGACTCTTCACACAAGATTTTGGGTTGGGAGGGGACATCTCTTCTTTTTGCACTGTACTCTGGCGAGGTCCTGCAAACCAAAAAGGCTTTTCTGGCACTTAGCTGTGCTGTAAAAGAAGAGCTACAGCATCTGCCCTGGAGTGAGGGGCCTGTTCCAGGCCTCTAAAATGGGATGAATGCTGAGGGTTGTAAAAGCTTTGTGGAAAGAGGAGCTTCCCTTTGCCTTGGAATCAGGTACCTGGCTCATCTTGAGTTACAACTCTCCTTGACAATTTCTCCACACTTGCTTGAAAAGCTCTTTGCTTGGCTAACTAAATTCTATCATTTCCCTATTCATGAGTCTCCTTTGCATTGTAACAGGAGTCTCATATATTCTTAAGTGAAATGCTTTAAAGTGCTCCACCGTCTTACTCCACATCTGGCCTTGAGGTGGGTATTGTAAGGCCCTTGGGTGGTTCCAAGCAGATAAAGTACTTCTTTGAAAAATCCAAGTTTGGCTTTTAAGAACCTAATGTCCCTGACTTCTGGTCAGCTCCAAATTCTGGAAGCAAAGGTAGATAGATACTACCAAAAATAATTGGAGCACCTACTTGAATTTTCAGGAAAAGCCAGAAAGGCTGGAGTCATTTCTGAAAACAGAACTTAGCAAATGTTGCATCTTACATTACCTGCACTTACATGTTCAGAATATTTATTGATGCAGAAGCTGGGTTTTATGGTCTGTGGTGAGGAGAGGTTTTAAGTAAAGTACTAGCCTATCTTGAGGCAATTAAAAATTGTATACTTATAGACTTGAAAACTTTGAAATCTACCATCTAAAAGTATTTTGCTGCCTAAGTAGTAGAACGATAAGACACATTGTTAACTTTTATAGTCAATAAAGTAAAGCCTGTTCTCAGGTGTAATACTCTTAAGTGTCTGCCAATCGCTAACATGAGACTTTAGACTGATTTTATCCTTCTGACGTTCAATGGAACAAATATCCCGTAGTTTGCAGATAAGCATCAATCCAGGATCAGTTTCAGTTTGACACAGTTGTTTCAAAATTCACCTTGGGTATATTTTTTCCCTTAGACTTTATCTAAAAAACTAATCTACCTGGCTAATGAATTAAAAGGGTCAAAGGAATCAATGGTACTTATTTGCATTCATTCATATGAATACATAGCTATTTTATTGAATAAGCGGGTGTAGTTCAGGTATTCCTAGACCCTTGATCCAGAATGAACATAATTCAGTAAAAATATTCCATTTTTCTTTTTATGAATTAACATACACCGAATAAAATTATTTTGATGATTAAAAAGATTTATCATGTGAGAACGATCTTGAGACAGGCACAGTGGTGCTATTGAAAGGAAGGATGATTGAATAGCTGAGATCCTGCTGTGAGACTTAGGAAGCCTGGGCTCAGTTCTCTCTGAACCGGCTCCCTGAATGACCCTTGGAGCTCCACAGAGCTTCAGTACTTCAGTTTCCCACTCATGAATTTTCTTTCTTACGGTAGCTTGGTGAAAATAAATACCTTAGAAACTAGGCAGTGTCAGATCTTTCAGCTGTGTAATAAAATAAGAACAAAAGATCAAAATAAA
This sequence comes from Crypturellus undulatus, assembly GCA_013389825.1. NCBI lineage: Eukaryota > Metazoa > Chordata > Aves > Tinamiformes > Tinamidae > Crypturellus > Crypturellus undulatus. The sequence goes on along the minus strand of VWPW01012150.1, from coordinate 81,129 downwards.
AGAAAAAAGGTCAGACTCTTTTATATGGAATAAAGAAATGTAATGGGAAAACAGGAAGGGCTGTCCAGGCTTTTTTGTTTAAGACTGTCTTGCTTTTCCATGACATAATAAGCTAGCTCTGGTTCTAATATACAAGGCAAGAAAAACCTAATTTGAATGTGTAGTGAGTTGTTTTCAAAATTTTGAAATTTTGAAAATCACTCTTGAGATCGCAGGAAACTGTCCTATCCTCTTCTGGAAATTATTTTTCCTCTTTAAAGAGATGAAGTTACTTCTCTGAGTGCAGAGTCAAATGTAAAAAGACTCCAGCCTATTCCTGTCATACTTGCTCAGAAGAAAAATACCCTGAATTCAGGTCCCACTGAAATAAGAGGACACCTGCCTTTGATTGTAGAGGCCTTGGAAGTCAGCAGGGAGGATTTTATTAGTGTTTCAGGAAGATTGCTAAGATGGGAAACCAACCTCTTCAGAGCAGGCTGCACGTATGCAGAAGTAAGGACATGTCAGTGCCACACAGTTCAGGACTGTATAAACTCAGGCAAATTCTGTTGCTCCAGATGGGACCACAGAAGCCAAGGAAGCCACACCAGCCAACGTAGAGTGCTGCAGCAACACAGCTGCACTGAGACAAAGTGGCTACCCTTGCTGTAGCTACTAAATGTGAGACCTTCTTGGCAATCCAGTTTTTCTAATCTGACGGCATTCCTAAGCACTTTTGAAAATGTACAGGGCTTCTCAGATTTACTATAATGATCTTTTATTGAAAATTACTTGATATAAACCACCTGGTCACTAGCATTCAGGTGTCTCCTCTCTCAGACAAGCATCTCCAACCAGTCACGAAAAGTCTGTCCCACTTTCCTAAGCAAAATTGAGTGGCTTTTACAGTATAAAGGAGAAACATTTTTTTTGCAGCCCACAAAACAGTCTAGAGGCAAGTAGACAAGGTCCACTCAAGCTCTGAATTTAACTCCATTATGGAGAAAAGAAAAAAAGAATTAAATGCAGATCTCTACATTTCAGATAGCTGCAGATGCTGAAAGGGGGAACAGCTGCCCCATCTGTGCTCTGAATGAAATGGCTATTTCCTGCTTAGTTCACGAAACAAAAATACTTGGCGCAAGATTTAGGAATGAGTTACTGCGGCACAGCATTAATCAGTGCGTAGGGCAGCACACAAAGTCAGAAGATTATCAGGTACCACTCTGGTGCCTCACAGGCAACTTTAATCCCCTGCGGGCCTCAGTGCTTACCTGCATGAGAAAACATTTTGAGCTGAAAATGTGGAGCAGGGAGAAATTTAAGACACATTTTCAGGACTTTTCTGTTTTGCCAACTTTGGTGGCTTTCCCCCAGAGTATTGCTTTTCATGTATCTCTTTCAGAAACGCTGCACTACCTCCAGCCTTGGGTAAACCAGTCTGGGTCCCTTCCCAGGGCTGTGGAATGGAGGGCTGGAGGGCAACTGTCTATGCATCTTGTCTATCCAGCTATATAGCTTAATGGTTATATTAATAGTAATTCTTAAAAACTGAAGGTTTTCAACTCCTATTTGTCTATGGAGAAAGACTTGAAACAAAAAATTAATCTGGAATTTAATAGCAGGGCACCAACAATGTTTTGCAGAGATCCAAGAGTTTCTTATTGGGTCCTTTGCATCATGCCTTTAAATTTCTTCTTCCATAATTGGTGAAGATTTAAGGGCAGGACTCCTCAAGATCCTACTATCTCTGTAACAAGCCACGGTTTTTGCAGGAGTCATTTTGGTAGTGCTGAAGAAGGAAGAGGGAACATTGGGCTCTGGGGACACATTTCCATAGGGTAATGCTATCAGGCTGCTTGATTTGTGCACGCTGTTGTGCCTTGGGATGCAAAGCAAGGCACAGCAAACTGTTCAGAAAGGTACCTGCTCACCCCAGATTCCAGTTGGTCATTACCTACATGTACGCACAAAGTACTCATTGTGCTTAAAACTGCTCTATGCAGATTTTGGGCAGATGTTGTGTTGTTACCTTGAAATATGGCTCTTTGTTCTCCGTAATGAGACAAAGCTGTTAATAGCACGCTGTTTCAGGTGTCTTTTTGTTGGACAGTACTCATTGCCCTATACACTAAAGCAACAAGATACAGAAAGAGTAATAAGCAGACCATCTCCCACTTATTTGATGCTACAGAGTGGCAGACTGAGGAAATGTCTAGGTCGAAGAGCCAATTTCTTAATCAGTTATTAGCTGATGAGTCACTCTGGTCAATCTTTGCTCAGCAGTTGACTGAAAATGATAAACTTTTTTTTGAGCAGAATGGGCTTAGCTGAGATCAGGTGACAGGAAAAACATACTTTATGCAAGTCTATTGAAAAACTAGGCAGGTGGCAAATTGTTAAAAAAAAAGAATATGGCCATTTCATATTTATAGAAGTGCTCTTATGCTAAGTATCATAAAGCTCTTTAGAAACCTAAAAATTCATACAGTGCACAGGGACTCTATCATTTCCCCTTAGAAACAGCAAGTGAATGAAAGTGGTCCTCCTATAGCAGTGCATGACAACACTGCAGTGAATAGTCTACCTAGTAGGAGTTACATTAGCTATTTTTACTACGAATGATACAGGATCTGTAGTCAGTATACGCAGTCAAAACACTGATGATATCTTCATCACCACGATGCCCCTTAAAATGAAGGAGAGCGCAGATGCAGTACAGAAAGAAGTTCCTCACTTAAACTCTCTCTTTTTTTTTTTCCTTTTTCCTGGTGTAAAAGGCAAAGCTACTCAGTTGCTTTCTTTTCTTTCATTAAAATCTATTGATTTGCCTGGAAAAAAAACAAAGATGCCTCTAGTTTGGTAGCCAAAACAGCTAGAGATTTTGACAAAGGTAACCAAAAGGTGTATGTTATTTCAGGAAAAAGGTCAAAATTTGGATATGCAGCAATGTTGGCAAGTGTGGTCTGGATTAGGGTGGCTCACTGATTCCCATGTGATGCAGCAGGCATTCCTGACCATTTTTTAAAAGCAGGAGGCCTTTTTTTAAGACTCTACGCTCCCAACTTTCCTGAAAGAAGCCCTCTGGGACTTCAGATTGCCAGTCCTCCTGCAAGTGTTCACTGCAAAGTTGAAATGGGGACCTGATGTAAACAAATGCTGAACATTTGTTAGAGGTAATTAAATGTTCTCAGAACACTAGATTCTCAAAAAATACAGCTGTGCATAATTGTTGCAGTTCTCTTCAAGAGAAAATTTACTATACAATCACCAAGGTGTACAGTTAATGAACAGCAAATTAATCAAAACATTCTTATGACGACGTGCTTGTCTTCAACTTACATAAGCATCGCTTTCAGCAAAGAATTTGCTAATGAGTTTCCTGCTGCACTAGGATTTATTCAACAGAGGAAAATGAGAGATGCACAGAGGGAACCATGTGAGGATGTATTGCTTCTAATTCATCAGAGCTATTCAAATACGGTCCTACTCTGAGCAGCTCCAGTATGAAGCTGGCTCTTCTGCACATAACAGATCTGCTTCATTTGGATTTATGCTTTATTCTAGAGCAGGAGTGTGCTTTTCAAACAAATCTCCCCATTCCCATTTATTGTGTGTCTGTACCCATCATGAAGCAGTTTTTGAACACATGAATTTGGTTCCTTTTCAGATGAAACTTAACCAGAAAATGGTCTCTAGGAGTACAACTAATGCACTCCAACCACAAGCAGGTATTCAGCCCGTGGGCCAGGACTACAGCTAGTCAGAAGTGAAAGATAAAGCAAAACCGTGGGATAAGTACTGTGCAGGTGCAAGCTTCTCAGACACACCATAGATCTGTCCCGTGCTACTAGATAAGGCACACAAAGGCTGTATCATCAGAGTTATATCTACTGAAATGAACGAGCTGTTTTTATCTTTGCTGAACCAAGCTAGATGTTGTTCATTCCCATGTGTTTGAAGTGTACTCTCCTACTAACCCAGCCATATTCTGGTCTTTTTTTCTTTTTTAGTGCTTGCTTAGTGATATGCAAAGGATAACAGCTGGCAGCTCCACTGCCTCAAATTTGTGCCTCAAATGCAGTGGTTCTCACCCAACAACCTTGACTGGCCTGCACTGCCTCATTAATGCTGGTGATGTGCAAGGAGGAATAACGTTTTGATTCCTGGTACCACGCTGAATTCTCCAGACGGTAAATGGTGTGGCTAATGTTTACAGGTGATCCCAGCAACGCATATAGGTCCCAGCAGTACTGATTTTAGAGAGAAGAAATGCATGAGACATGAGGAAAAGTTCCAAGCTAAGAAATTGGATTGTTACTACTGTGCAATTAATGGACCAAGAGGTTGAATGAAGAATTCATAATAATAAAAGAATAAGGTTTCTTATTCTTTTATTCTCTTAACTCTTTTATTCTCTTAAACTCTTATTCTAAGAGTTTAATAATTATTTTTTTCATTGGTCCCTAATGCACAGGTCATATCTTTTGTCTGCTGAAGCTGATAAAAATATTCCCATTGGCATCAGAAGGACACATCCAGGGCCCTTTAGAAATGAACAGCTCCTCCAAAGTGCATGCATTGTTGCATGCATAAACTCAAATCCACTCTTACTTCCTCTATGGAAATTATATACATGCTAACTGAAAGGGAAAGCAGTATTTTTTCCAGTACTATGATTATTTATAGTGGAAAAATCCTAAGTCTGTGCACATCCTTGGAAGGAAAATTTTTCTGTAGGATGGACCCTAGCTAATATCACTTTTCAGTGTAGTTATATTCCTTAGAAAACAGCCTGAGTTTTCAATCTGTAGATGGAGCTGATAGGAGTGTCTTTTTTTTTAAGTTAATTTCACTTCCAAGCCGTCTCTGTAATGCATAATGAATTTCTCTCTCTATGTATATGATATTTCTGAGATGTCTATCACCAGGGTATCTAAATGTCATTATAAATTTAATGAATAGCTGCTGCCCATTAAAAGTAAGTGTAACTTCTATTGCTTAAATTAAACTAGTTTAAAGTAAAATGAGCATTTAGGTTATGTGAGTGTTGCTGCTATTTATAGACAAAAGTCAAATTTCTTCTAGACTAAGGGCTAGTTTCAAAATTATACCTTTTCTACCACTGTTATTTTGCCAGAAAATACTTCATAAATTGGTATCTAAAATGTAGAGATAGTAAAATAGGTTTACACCACAGTTCTGATCATCCCTAAAATGTGGTTATTCATACCAGAGGCTTGAACAATATCCTTTCTTGAGGAATGTTGCGCATTTGCCTTCTATATTGTCAATGGATACTGAGGTTAACTGGGCCATTAAATCGAGATCTGCCACTCTGTCTTTCCTTAAAGGACTTAATAAGATTGCTTGCTAAAGGTCTTATTATCCCCATAACAAATCTTAGTTTTACTGCTGCTGGTCTAAGAGCAGAGGAAACAGATTGGAGCAGCTCCACAGCAGAATCAATTAGTGACTTTGATGCCTTTTTGAATGCTCCATTATCAGGACTCACTGGGGAGCCCAGAAACAAACTTGATTAGGGTAGATACGCCAGGACAATTGTAACCTTTCTGCCAGGTAATTAATAGCAGCAAAAAGGGCCAGGTTCAGTATATCTAGGACTTTTCCTCACAAATGACTGAGCAAGTCCCAGCCTCCACTCAGAACAGTGCCCTTTACAGGCAGCCAGTCCCCACCACTAGCACCCTGTAATTGTAGGAAATCTGTTTATTAAGGCATAGAAAATGGCCGTAATTGAAGGGAACTAGAGAAGCATATCATACATGCACAAATATTGATAGCATCTGCAAGTCAAGAGGAAATGATGTTGTAAATAAGCCATTTAGCATCCTTCCTATTCACTACTGAGCGTCTCACATCACACCACTTTAGACATCCATCCCAGCCCGTCCTCAGCTTAGCTCTGCAAATAGCAGCTCTCTGAAGGTCTCTTTGCCTGCTGCAGGTCCTCAGGGAGCTTTCCTGATCTCTGCAAGCTGCTGCTCCTTAGCAATTGAGCTTTGGTAAGATGCTGAGGAGGCGAGAATCTACCAGAGCAATGCTTTTGTCCCTCTGTCCTCTCTTCCAAAGGATTTCCTGTGGCATTTCCTAACACGCATTCCCAGTGTGGGTGTTACTTCCCTGGGCTCTTTGCTGCACCATCCCTCACAGCAAAGCCTTCACCAAAGTCCTTCAGCCCCTTGAGTAAAGGCTGGCACTTGGGAAGTAACTAGGGGGTCAGGGAAGGGGAGGGAGAACCTGCAATGCTCCTGTCTGCTTAGGGCAACTTCCCAATTGCTGACACAGGAGCTGTGAGTCGCTGCAGGAGGAGCTTTGTGCAGCAACACATCCCCCTATCAGAAGGGATGAAAAACCCAGTACCTACCATTACACAAAGCCACACATCTTGCATTTTGCTTTTTGAAGTTTTTTCTCCTCCATCTTTCCCTGAACGTCCTAGTGTAAGGCCTAATTAAAAAGCAGCCATTCTAATTGTTTCGAATATTGAAGTGTTCAGCAGTGCATTGGTGCTTAAGCCTATGGTCACTGTGAGCGCTAGCTCAGTCTTGGAAGTTTCCGGGAAATTTCTGCGTGACCAGGGCTTGTCTGTTGAAATCTCCCTCAGGCAATGAAAAAAGCAACACAAAACAGAATAAATAAGTGCTTTCATCAAAATAAAATCATCTCCATCAGAATCTCCCAGATATCATTGTTAGTATTTAACTGTCTGGAACTACAGTACTCAGGGCATGATGTTTTTCTTGTATCAGTGAATACAAGCCTACAGACATCTTTCAGAACTTTAAAGATATAAAACCAGTTATTAGATCCTCCCCAAAATAGCCACTCATCAGCCAATCACTGAGGATTTGTTCCTGGTTGCAAGGTGGAAGCTGTGTGAAAGGCTGCTCTGTGACTTGGTGTCTGTGAACATGTCAAGGCTGTTTTTGGTGCAGAGGTAAACTTTAATAAGCAGAAACCTCAGAAGACTTTTGACACATCTGCCTAATCAGAGCTACAAGTAAATAAGATTTATTTAGTATGAAATCTGAATGAAGGAGGGAGTTTTCCCCTCCTTTCCACCATCTACCTACAATGACTGGAGTCTGCATGCATCTTGACTGCAAACCTGGTGCCAGATGCTCAGTAGCAGGACAGGAAGAGCGCTTTTAGGCCCAGGCTGGCTAGGGCTATTCCAAAAAGGCAATCGATATAGCTCAGCAGTCCTCATCTTTTCTCAAAGGAGCAGGTGAACATTGATTTCACCTTCTTATTTAGGTGGGCAAAGGTACTGCTTTCTTCTTTCTTCCTCTTATCTTCCTAGCGCACCTCCCCTCACCCTCATTTTCTCTTGCCCTGGGTATTTGGATGCCACTGGCCTCGTGCACATTTATTCTTTCTGCAGTTCTTTGCACAAAGATTTACCAATTTTTACTTTGTGGAGAAGCAAATTAATTGGATTTCTTTATTAGCTCTTGAGTACTTTATGCATCATACTCTTTCTCATTTCTCAATCTATTGGGAAATGGTTTTTGTACCCTTAGGAACTGTAAACTTAGTGTTTGGCAGACAGGGAGGGAGCTGTGATGGTACTGCAAGACAGTGCTTGCCATCCCACCAAGGAATCATAATGCAGGTATAGAATTCAGTGAGGTTATGAAGTGGTATCTGTGGTATTGTGTCTGAAACAGAAGGAGAAAGGAGGCAGTGACCAGCAATTTCTTTGATCCATGTCCATCTTTGCTGGAATAGGGGACCATCACAAAAAGGAAGATAAGAACAGCAAGCAGGAAGGCTTTAGTGCACATACCCTTTAATGGCCAATGATCATTTCACAGATTTTATTCTTAATTGCAAGTGATTAAATAACAGATGCAGCAACAATATTGATCCTTTATGGTACAATTTCAGATGAATGGGGAAAATGTAGCAATAATTCTTGATTCAATGAACAGTGGCAGCAGTCTATATTTTAACAGACTTATCGGGGAGAACACTAGAACCAGTTGTTTAATTTACCACATCACAACATCCTCTGTGATGTGACAAAGGAAATCTTTTCCAAAACCAGAAGCCATGAAAATATGATTCTCTTTCACTGAAAATTTTGAGGCATACTATTGAGGAATGAGAAACTTAGATCCAAAACCAAGTCATGCTGATGGGAGTCCTTGAGATACTGTTGTATGGCTGAAATTTGGTCCTCAGAGGTTTTTACTAAGTTCCTTATAAATCTGAGGGAGTTACTCCAGAGTGTCTTAGAATATCTCTGAATGGTTTAAAAGTCCTTTTGTCAAAATTCCTTATTTGATGGCCAGCTTTGTGTGATTGGACCTTTTCAGGCAGTTTCATGTGTCGTCTCCATGCTCTGGGTAAATAATTCCTCCTTCATCTGACTGAATTTTAAAGATGAAAACTTTTGAAATCATTATATATATACAATGCATACATATTAGATACACCACAGTTCATTGGTTATTCTACAAACAGTTTTACTTCAGCGGAAATAGTAAGGCTGATATATATCTTCTCTAGGCACTGAATTCATTGTCAGTATGACCTTGGCAGCATTAATGCAACATCAAAATGGAAGATCTCAGTGCCAACCACAAAAACACCGGATAAGTCAAAAAAAAAAAAAAAAGTCAGATTTGGTGAAAATGATGAAAGCAGTTCTGTTCACACTCTTCCTAACAGAAATATTCTCATGCTCCTAATCACCATCTGGTTTGTAAATGGACCAAAGAGGGACAAATTTCTGTACAAAATCACCTCTTATGTGAGCATCAGTTTGAAGAACTACTATGTGGACATGAGATGAAGAGAACAGATTCTTTTCCCTCTTCCACATAGCAGTAGTACGATTTCTTCATTACAAGGAATTGTTTTTCAGGAAAATGCCCTTACTCTGGAATGGAGTTGATTTTTTTTCTTGCTCCAGAAATATTTGAAAAATATCATCATGATTTTCCACATTGCAGCTGCTGCACTGGTGTGAAATGTTAATCAATTCTGCATGATTTTTAATTAATGGTCTCCAGTCTCTAGAAGTGCTATGCACTGGGAATGTTTTTTTCTTGCACTCTACCACTGTACTTGTCTGTCTTTAAGAGAATATACATACTAAATTATCAGCATTGCTCAATGGAGAGAATTAGACTTCTGCATTTTAAAAGCAAAATGAGCACTATGATGATTTCAACTGACCTCATAACCCTCAGTGAGAAAACTTGTGTTCAGCAATGCTTGTCTCAGACTCAATCCATTTGCATCCCATTCAGAAAAGTTAAAAGTTATAGGAAATTTAACAAGCATAAGGTAATGTAATGAACTATTGAACAAGTATAAGCATGGGACAGTAAAGAAGTAAATAATCATCATGTAGAACTAAAGTTGCTATAGTCACACCATTCAGCTTTAAAAAAAAATACAGCAAGTTATTAGTACCTGTAAATTGCTTCTTGCTGAATACATGAAGCACTGGAAAACCTTCTGCAAGGGATATTATATTTTATCTTAGACATGAGTATTGCTGCAATTAGACAGTTTACTTTTTAACTTGGAAGTATAAAGTGTCTGGACAGTGCCATTGCAACTAGTCGCATTCTCAATTCTCCACCGCACGATCAGCAGGAATAATTTTACAGTTCTCCTTTATGAGCCTTCAGAGTCATAAACACCTCCCCAGCTTTCAGTGCTGAGCTCTGTAGCAATGGTGACCGGATAAGTAGCGAGTCCATTAACGATTTGGTTACAGCACAAGATCTGGAGCAAGTGTATTCCTCTGGAAAATTCAACATTAGAAAGCTCTGGGTGTTTTTGCACAAGCATAGCCCTCCTCCTATGACTGAAAATATTTTTTTTGTCTCCACACCATGAGCAATTTGAAAAAGAGAAGGTAGAGGTCAAACTGAAGCCGAATCAACCATACTTTTTCCCCACTGAAAACTATACATATGTATAGACTAAGCCTTTTGTCTCTGGATAAGCAGTCCAAAGTCAGTTTCTGTAAAAAAATATTCACAACTGGTGCAAGATGATGCTTGTTTTCCTGACTTTTGTCAAACGTTCAGCTCCACATGGATGAAGAACCAGAAGATGAAAGCCTCTATATGATGCAGAGCCATAACGAAACCTCTTAGCTCAGAGGTGGTTCTTTCTACACAGAGCGAGTGGGAACTGGCAGGTGTGCCTGGATGGGGAGCTTACCTTGATGTTGATATTCACAGGATAAGCACCAGATCCTGGTCTCCCACTAGCGCCTTAAGAGTTCACTTAAGAGGATGAACAGTGCCTTGAAAAATCAAGTGTCCAGAAGCTTTAGCTCTGCAGAATTTGCTACTGACTGACCACGGGATAGTGTGACAAACTGTCTTCTGTGTGACATGTTAATAGAAACAGAGTTTTGCAGATCAGTAACAGTGCTGAGACCCCCACAAGTATGGGGTGGGAGACAACAGTGTATGCTTTTTAAAAAAACCTTCTAGCAAGGCAGTAAGCTCATGGTATTAGCTAATATGCATCTTTTTATAGTCATTATGCAATTTTGACATGGCATTTGTCTGTGGGAACTCAAGCAGGGAAAGACTTCTGCTGTGTGAGCACGCAGCTCACTTCCTTGCAAGCGCCACCCTTCTTCCCTCATTCATGTATGCATGAACACCTCGCAGGAACATGGAAAAGAATTGCTCAGTAGCAGGCACTCAAGGAAAAGATAATCATTCCCACCGTTCAAATGAACGGACATGGTGGATCAGTTTTCAAATCCAGCTTGTTAAAGTCCAGATTGCCTGTAAACAGAGACAGTCTTTTGAGAGACAGAGAGAGACAGAAAAGCAGGAAAAATTTCATTCCAAAGGAAAAATTCCCTCTTCAAGAATTCACAAGAGATGGAAAGGAGACACACACTGGCCATCTTCTTCATGATCTGCAGGGAACGGGATTCAGCCTTTCAATGTCTTGTGCATCTGGTCCTGACTCAAGAAGCTGTGTTCTTATTTCCAACAAAGAAATAGTTTGGCTTGGTAAGTGATCAGAGTGGTGAGTTTATGCCAGGGAAGAGTTTTGTAGAGGATACCTATAGATGTTAAATTCAGTTGGCAGAGGGTAGCCATGATAAGGCATAGGGGACTGTAATCCTGAGCCTAATGGAAGAATGGAGAGAAAAGGTCAAAGGCTGACACAAGAGAGCATGAGCAGAGGCACACCAGAAGGGGATGAAGGTGCAGTGATGTCTGGCAGATCTACACTACGACTTGCTCATTTTACGTAACCTCATTTTCCACCAGGTCTGTGTGACCGAGGGGCTGAGGTGTGCGTAGCCAGGGCTGCCTCCTCTTCAGGAGTTTCATGCACTGTTCCCAGCACAAGACTTTGATCCGGGGCTAGACTTGTTCACACTGAGCGGATGGTGTTAGGGGACACAGCCAGCAGCTTGCTTGGACCCTTCTCCCCCTCTCCCAGAAAGAGCCCTTTCCTGTGATCATTTCCTGAGCCGACACTGCTAAAGAAGCAGCCATGCAGTTCCTGGAGGAGGGGTATGGTAGAATGAAGCGAGACAGAAATCTCTGTAGCATGAAGCTTTTCTGGAAGAGAGGGTGAACATCAGTTTCCACATGATGCAAATTCAAGCAATGGCTCTCTGGGAGTGTTGTCTAGAGGAGAGTTTGTCAAGCTTTATATTTTGATTCGTTTAAAGAAACGATTTATTTAAAGAAATGGAATGACTTCTCATCTAGGCCTCTTACACTGGAGCTTGTTGAACACTAAAGCTCTTTCTGAAGGTCCAGGAAGTTTGCCTGGGATTGCAACAGAGTCCTCCTCCCAAACGTTCAGGATACGGGCACCAATGCAGCTAAACCAAGATATAACATGGGCAAGTAGTACCGAAGGAAGAAAAGGATGTGTTTGAGGTCACTGGAAACTATCTTTGTACTGGGAGTTTTGTTTAGGATCTCATGTACAATCAGTACAATGCAAATGATAAAGAATACAGTAAAAATACATGACTTTCTAAATTAATTATTGCCTACTATTAAGTAGTAAATCATAAGGACATAGAGCCCACTTTGGGATACTAGAATAAGAGCTGATTTGACAAATGAGACTTGTATCTAGGAGCAGAGAGCATGAATTTATGCATCTGATAAGTGTAACTCGATCTGTACGCCTTACCCACTCACCCTCCTCCTTTCAGCAGGGCTCTCAAGTTGACTGTGAGTACTAGTTTAAATGTAGCATCTATGGCAATAAGGAGCAAGGCTAAGCTTCAACTCCCTATTATTGTTCCTAGGTTGATGTAAAAATGAAGTGCATGCAATCAGGATAGGATGCAGACTGAGGCAATACACCGGGGAATGCAACTTATTTACGGATTTGTCAGGTGAAATATTATAACCTTCCACGATCTGCACACATTCACCCTGTATGAAATAATTGCTATATCCAGAGAATAAATCAGCAGAAAGGTAGGCAAGCTGATAATCAGTTATTTATGCTCCTTCATTGCTATAAGATTTGGGGAGTCCAACTGTTGATAGAAAAGATAAGTCCTTTTTAAATCTTCATAGCTATAGCTGACTTCCATCTCACCTTCTGGCACAAAGTTTCGTGATGCACTACTGAGAAAGTTTTCAAGGTTATGTTCAGGAAATTGATGTACCTGCATTTTTTACTCCCACCTTGGTCTGTATTCCCAGCGACAAAACGACCAACAACAGGCAGGGCACAATAGCCAGAGTTTAGGCTAAAGCCAACGCCAGAACAGAATGATGTGGGAAGGGTATGTGAGAGCATTGCATATGCAGTATAATGTAATATAAGAAGCCTTCCGGGCCAGTGGTCGCAGTTACATTATTTCCTGTAAATTCGTGCCTGCTTTTTGTTTATTTTCATTCCATTGTTATAGAAAAAGTGTTGATTTTGGCCCTGAGTGCCACATATAATGTTTCTTCTACGTTTCTTATCCAACAGAAGATAACTGTTTTGAGTTCCTGTTTCTGGCTGACCTTTTGCTTCTTCTTCGGATATGCTCTTTGGATGATAAATATATGATTCTTACTGTCTAAAGTGCTTATTGACCAATAAAACAAAGGGTTTAGAGTGTGGTGAGTGATTTGCATTATGCATTAAAGGAAAGGATACCTTTGTTTTGAAAGTTTAGATCAGTTTAGGACTTCCAGACTGAAGTCCTGAGATTGCAAGCAAAATAATCCAAGTTTGCATGGGATAACCTAAGTCTGCTGTGCAGACCTAACTGCTGTGCAGCTCGACCCAAAAGATATCGGGGAAGCCAAGGCTTACAGGTGGAGAGGACTGTGCTCTTGGACCCAGGGAGCAAAGCTCACCACTCTAAGTGGTAACCTATGAGCTGGTAGGAGGACAGTTTGTTAATATAATCAGCTCTTGCTCTTGTTGACTCTGATATAATGATATGCACAGGGTGAAAACTCTCTTATGGGTGAGAACAGAAATCTTCCAGTAGAGTAAATCTAATATTTTGCTGGAGGATGAAGACAAAGGAGAGATTCATTATTCTCTCTGTTCTCATTTCTCTATTCATTTCCTTTCTTTCTGTTTTTCTCCCTCTCATTTATTCTACTGTGACCCCATTATTTTCCAGAGCCCTTGGTGCCAACCTCCGTGCTCTTCATTCCTTAATGTGGAATTCTCTGCTCATAAAAAAGAATATTTCTTCAGTGTCTTTTCAGTTTTAATCAATAAATGGGAGTTTAAGTGATATAGAAAATATAAAAAGTATTGAGGGCAATACCATTTTTTAAATTATACCCTATGTTCCTGTTGTATTTGAGGGCACATCTGTGAACTCCGTTTTACCTTTACCTTCACCTTCAAGACTTTCTTCCTCCTTTGCAGTGGCCACTTTTATAAGGCTCCACATGATCCCTCTGGTATAAAATCTGCTTTTCAAATAGTCCGAGTCTAGTAACTGGGACTTGGATGCTTTCATTTTCAAGTAAGTGAATCAAATCTGACTTGAACTAGTCACAATCAGACTTTTTTTTTGTCTTCTAGAAGTTGTCCAGAGAGTAGTGTTAAACACTACTCATTTATTTCACGATGGACAGAGTCTCAGCTCAGGGGTTTCTGATTATGAGAAAATAACAAGATTTGTGCCTCCTGTTGTATTGCCCTTATATGTACAAATACCTGAGGGGAGAATGTAGCTAAATTATGGGGCTAAACTTTTCGATGGTGGCCAGCCACAGAATAACGGGTAATGGGTACAAATAAAAACACAGGCAGTTCCATCTCCATATGAGGAAGAACTTCTTTCCTGTGAGAGTGACAGAGCCCTGGAACAGGCTGCCCAGAGAGGCTGTGGAGTCTCCTTCTCTGGAGATCTTCAAACCCACCTGGATGCCACCCTGTGCCACGTGCTCTAGGTGTCCTTGCTAGAGCAGGGCGGGTTGGACTAGATGATCTCTAGAGGTGCCTTCCAACCTCAACCAGTCTGTGATTCTGTGTTGTATTTAATTCTTTTGTTGACAGTTACAGTAAGGAGACCAAAGCCAGAATAAACTAACACCAGACTACCTTGGTAGCAGGAATCCCCCATGAGATCCACTGCTAGTCCAGGGCTTTCCAGAAGTAAATTAGGTGCTTTACTCAGATGTACAAAAGACAGACTTAGGTGGCCATGTGGCATCTGGATTTCAGAGACATGAATATTTCAGATCACCTGTCATTCAAGGCTACCAGACCTGGTTTCTCTATGCAATGGAGAGAAACGGGAGCTGGATGCAGGCTGTCCTCTGCAGCTGTATAATTTAAGTGTTTGGCATTATTTGAGAGCTTATATGAGGACACAAGCAGGCAGGATACACAGTGATTTAGGCAGCTGAAATAAAGCACCTACCTTGTTACATTGGAAGTACAGGGAGCCACAGAGTTGGATTCACATAGACTGCACTGTCCTGAAAAGGGGTCTGTCCCTTTCCAGCGGCTGCAGTGGAGTCTAAGACTGACTTTGCCATAGGGCTGAGGTAGTTACTCAGCTGTGACCCTGAAGCTTTGGACTTCTATGTCGTCTGGATCCTGGTACACTCAACATGAGAGGACTCTTTCCATAGGAAATCATCACCTGTGATGTTGGAGGGGATCAGGGTGTCTTGAAGGACAGACTGTTTACTGAAGATCACAGGTCCTGCAGAGTAGGCATAACCTAGTAACTTTGGTCATTTAGCCATCTCAGCCAAGTACGCAAAGTAAGGTGGAATGAACCTAGGCTTGAACTGTATGCTCTCAGCAGCCTTATCAGGCCAGACAAACACATTTCAGCAAGGCACACTTAATATTGGGCAACTGAATCACTGCAAGAGAAAAAGAAAGGACAAAGTGTCATTTTTCTTAGAAAGTTACTACTACAATTCACTATTAATTCCTTGCTAAGACACAGAGTGTCTAAGTCCTTGTCAATGCCTTTGCAATCTCATTAATACTGATGCCAACAGAAGGCAGCTATGATTTTTTTTCCTAAAGCAGTCAAAAATCTCTCAATTTCACTTCATAGGCAAACATTGTTTTGGCCCACATTCACATATAATTGCATAATATCATGGAGTAGGGAGGAGCAGGTGCCATTCTTTCCTATGTGTCACTCACTGGAGGGCTTGAAACTATCTATTTTTGTGCTTCCTGATTTATGAAGATAAAGCTGACATCAGCTGTTGAAAATGGCACAAAACTGCTGTTCTTTGTCAAAAAGTGAGTCATTCACATGGTTAAGAGGAATACGATTATCTTTTCAAATTTTTTCTCCAAACACCAAATTAGTATCATGGCAATGCTGATTTTTCCATTCGGTATTTTCGCTCTCCATTTCTAGTTTTGTTTCAATCTGTACAATTTGGGTCTGACCAGGAAGAATATTGAAAATTTACAGAAGTTGTTGCATTTTGCAGAAATTTAGTGTATCTCTGCCCTTGGTTCTGTAAAAGGACTTCAAATGCAGCAAGTCCATTTTCTTTGCCCAAGTTCTAGCTGAATCTTTTACTTGGTATTTGGTGTCTCTTTTAATAAATGTACTTCATGTTTTCAATGTTCGACTTCATCTGAATTTTGGTCAGCTGGACTTTAAGTTTGCTTCAGATGATTGACTGACCATTGGCTGAGGGTGTTCCTCATCAGACTTTTAAACTCCTGGCATAGAGTGAGGCTCCTCACTGAACTTTACTTTATACCTGAACCACTCATGGTGACACTGATATCAGGGATCCCCCTTTCCAGCATCCAAAGCAGTGTCACACAGACCTGCACCACAGGGCCTCTCTGTGCAGGGATGCCCGTGATGACTCTCAACAAGCTGGTGAAGCCACAAAGCACAGTGCAGTGTGTTCAAAGATACCAGCCTGAATCCCAGAAGTGCTACAGAAGTACCTTAACTTAGGCACAGTGCTGCAGTAAAGGAGGTAAATTTCCTTTAAGATTTCATCAAGAGCTAATGTTGAGTGCTTCTCTGGGGTTCCTCTTTATATGGTAGAGGCCCTATAATTCTCTGCAGGTTTCCAAAAAAAAGAGAAAATTCCTCTTGCTCTTCCCCTTTCTCTCAGGTTGGTCTAGACATATGGTCCATCAATGTTCCTGGAGTCAAAATGTTAACAATTTGGATTGCTTCTTCCTATTACTAAATGATATTTTATAAAGATGAAAAAATTGTCTTGACACTGTTCCCTGATGTCTGGTTCCTTTCCTCTGCATGATAAAATATTACAGTTGGGTCATTACAGCTGTCTCTTGCTAATCTATTTTTGATGCGGGTTATTTGGGGACATCCCCAAATCTTTGATTTCTGCTGGCTGATTCCCCCCCAACTTCCCCAATGAAAAGTCTAAGTCAAGTGAGGATTTTATTTGCATTTATGAGTTTGAGCTAAATTAACAGTTTTCATTAAGCCTAATTCAGAAGGAAATGTATAAATATGTCCAAACTTCTATTACCAAACTTCTTCAATCTTCACAAGAGTGGGGTCTAACTTGCATGAGATTGGGTTAAGAGACTTCAAAAGAAAATTCAGAGAAGCAGTGATTCCCTGGAGACAGATTATCTCACTATTGGATAACCAAAACTGTAGCACTTTTGCAGTATTAGCTGCCTTTGGAGGGTCTGAATTCCTGATTTTTAGTGTGTTTTGTAGGAGCATGGCTACAGTAGACAAACTTTAAGGGCATTTCTCAGACTTATAGAAACAAACTAGCTGATTGGGGGAAATTATAATTAAATACTGGCTCAAACAAACATAATGTGAAGTAAAAAAACACTAGATATTAATATTTAATGCAAGGAAATGTAGTTTGGTAGTGTCAGCAAAATTATGAGGAGGCACAGAAGACTGGATGTAATAACTCTAGCAAGGAGAAAATTCATTTAGCTAAATTTAGAACCCCTTCGAAATGACAGAAACTCCCATTAACTTCCATAGAGCCAAGATTTCATACAGAGCTCCTAAAATTAGTACAGAACTTGAAACATTCATAATTAGCAAAATAGAAGTTCTGATTTGGTAGGAATGACTTTATTTATTTGCCTGCTAACTCTTATTCCACTGTAATTTGAACAATTATTCATTAGATGAATGGTTCATTTGTTTCCTAGGTTATTTTCTTAAATCTTGAGAGGATTTTTGAGGGAAGGTTCCCCAGATCTCATATTGTTAGTGTGATTTTAGCGAGCTTCTTGAGTAAATAAATGGTAAGCCTTCTTCAAAAGCTGTCAGTTTTGATTTTCAAACAAATGCCTCTCATCTGTACCAAAGCATAGAAAATACCATACATCCTTTGTCTGGCTGAGAAAAATGTTAGTTATTAGCAATAGAGAATGCCATATAATGCCAGATCTCTGACACTGAACAGTTACTGTATCTTCAGCAGTTCATTCATTATCTCTGGTCTCACTGAGATGCATGAAGGTATTTCTTGTTTTCTCTATCAGTTGTAAACTGGAATGAGCTAGTGTCTTCTTCCTCTTGGAAAGGCAGCTGTCAGGCATATGACTTCACAAAAAAACACTTGTGTATGCCCTGCTATCAGCTTAATCTGTATGTCCACAAACTGTGAATTGTGCAAAACTGGATCTCTATTAGATTACTTCTTGCAAGCAGAACAATTAGTTTCAATGAAGAAAGCACAAATTAAACCTGCTGACTGTCCCATATGTAATTTCACCTTCTTCTTCTCTTTCTTTCTTTCTTTCTTTCTTTCTTTCTTTCTTTCTTTCTTTCTTTCTTTCTTTCTTTCTTTCTTTGGTAGGAGAGGAGGGAGCTGGGAGAAAGGGGCCAGGTTAAGGAAAGACAATGAATAGGTCAGCGAATCTTTCTGTTTTGGGGTTCAAGTTAAGTGAAATCATTTGAGTGGTCAACTGCAGTGACAGGATTTTATTAGGAAATTTTGCATCTCTAATATCAAGCAGATAAGTTAATGTTTCCCTTCTACCCATGCTAAATAACATTCAGCCCTGTATACCGTAAGAGGCTGTTCCAGTGAAAGATCTATTTAGCAGGCAGAAGTCTTCAAGTAGTAGACACGTGATCTTCAAAATGGCTAGCAATATTGCATAGTAGTAACTTCTATGAACTATGTGCATCCTCGCTGCTCCTGCCACTGGCTAGATGTGAGTTAGGGCACTGCTGGTTGAACACATTTTGCTGCTCTACCATACCAAACACAATGCATTCAGGGCAGCACTTCATATTCACACAGGTCTTTAATCTTAAAATGTGTCACTCATGAGAATATGCAACATGAATAACTAGCTTCAAAGATTTCCCAGAGAGTTTTCTCTCCAGCAGCATCCAGGTAATGGAAAGTTTCAAAAATATGTGTGAGAAACAGGCAAGATGATAGATTGACGCTTCTCCCTGTTTATCTTCCTTGCTATTGCTCTCTGGCTCACGTTCCTTTCCTATCATATCTTCTCAATTTCCAGCAAATAGCAGCTTAGAGACCTCTGGAGTAGAAAGCTACATCAAGACTATTGTATATTGATCCTCTATCAGTTTGCCCAGTTTGTTCTGGAATGCAATGACATTTGGGATCTTCCAAAGATCCCATGGCAGAATTCCACAGTTCACAGTGTGCCACGTGACTACGAAATTATTCTTACTTGGCACTAGATGCTTGACAAATTTTCAAAGCAAATGAAGTGCTCATAAAAATGTACTACATCTTCTACTGACTTTTGGTGACAAGGCATCTTTTAGGAATTTAGTGATTGCCTTCTGGTATACAGTCTAAGCAAGGTATATTGCATCAAATCCAAACCTGTTCTAATTTAATGCCTGGTTTCCTCTGGGATATACCTAATTTCAGGATATCTTGTGCTAGCAAAGCAGAGTTTGATAGAAAACTATCCCATACATGACTTAGGCTTTCCTCCATTGCTGGTCACTAAGCCTGCCTACCTTGTCAGGGTATTTGGAAGCTGCTGAATGATGATTTCCTTTGCCATGGTAAACTGAGAAGTAGTAGCAAGGTCTGCCACATGCTGACTGGGCAAAAAAAAGACTTGCAGAAGTTCCCTTTGTCCTTCTCTCACTGGCCTTTTGTCCCACTTACTTTCTAGAGTGCAAAAAATATTTTTTGGTAAAGTGCTGAAGCAGATTTTTATCCCCTTGTCCTTCTCAACATGTTCTTTTAACAGAAAGGCAACCCAGAAGCAGCAACAACACTTATCTTGTATATGTGAATTTATCTCAGTAACCTATCTATGTATTCTTCCTTCCTCTCCAAATCTATTTATCCAGCTGCCCAAGAAAATTCACATCCTTAAGAAGAACTGGATGACTTCGTCATCCTTTAGATCTTTGGGGGAAGTCAAAAATCTTCCATCTCCAGCAATCTTAAATCTTGCTAATGAGCATTTCAAATTCCTAATTACTGTTTCTGTGCATTATATACATAAATGCACACTTTTGTGGCTGTCCTTTGTCTAAATAAACAGTTGTTTAAATCACTGGAAGTTATCTAAGAGCCTAGGCTCTGAAACTGCGAAGAAATGAACATTCTGGTTCCCTGTTTAAGATTTTTTCTTAAAATTGTCACTGTATTAGTGAAAATCAGTTTGGAAAGAGTTAGTCTGTGTCCAATAATGGAAGTACCTGTTTCTCAGTGGCAGAAAGAACTTGTTTTGCCCTGTTGTCCCACCTAGTCTCCACTTGCACAAGAACGTAGTCACGAGGCAACTCATCAATCTGGCTGTAAATCCAAAGATCAACATTTTCCACCTACTTTGAACAGGTGTAAATAGCCATGCAAAACATTACAGAACCAGACATTTCCAGGACAGAAAAACGATTCTCATTCTTGCTCAAAAAGCAAGCTCTTCAAAAGCTGTTAATCATTTTAGGCAGGTAATTTAAGAGGCAGCAAGGATACCAGGCAGAATTTCATTTTAACTTCCCAGTTGTTACAGATGTGTAGTTCTGAGCACACTGGGATGCAGGACTGCTTCAGCACTGCTTCCCATGTGGAGGGAGCCATTTGATGGCAGAGTCTCCACTTTGTCATGAACCTGATCCAGCAGTCCTGTAATACAGGAAAAAGAGGCTGGGCTGGGCATAGTTTTAGGTCCAGCTTCCCTTCTTCACTAACTGGGTTCATGTGGATGCTAGAGGAGCTGCATCCCGTCCTTGTGGTCAATGTCTTCCCACTGTAATGGGTCCAGACACTCAGATGGCTTCTGTGTCAGCACTCAAGGAGGAAAAGGACAGAATGTTTCCAGCTGTGGAGCTTTCTCTGGCTGTGGCCAGGGACTGTGTGAGCCTGATATGCCACTGGCTTTCTTGCTAAAACAGTGGAAGAAGTGTGTGTGCACCGATGCTTTCCATGAGCCAAAGACATCCCCACTCACTCTGCAAAAGAAAGGGGAAAAGATTCCTCCTTCAGACTTTTAATGGCTAATGTAGCCCGGGAAGCTGCTGTTCTCCTCCATTGCAAGGATACACTACCGGCACATTTGACAGACCACTTCCACGTATGTAGGTCTTTCTCCATACATTTATTACAGCTCCGATCCAACTGTCTCTTCTTGGCTCTTGAAAACCTTTCTAAAAACACTTGTGCCACAGTGTAAAAATGGTGGTTCTGCTGTTACGTTCTTTTTGCATATAAGAAATTGCATGAAATGGCTCAAGTAAATACTGTTTTAACTGATGACCATTCATTATGTTGGTTTGTGTCCCATGTGCATTCCCATCTTGATGCTCAAGACAGATGCTAAAAGGATTACGCAATTGGATGAAAGCAATGAGTTGGCCTGTTCTGACTCAAAACTGGCAACATGCTTCAGACCTCACACTTTTCTGGGCTCTTGGCTCTTATCTGATGAAGAACCTGATACATCTGGAAGTGCTGGTGCTCTTGTTCTTGCATCTAGAGGTGGAAGGTTCACATTTCATGGCATCTTATTGCCTTTCTACAGTTATTGTACACTTTGTCGCTACTTCAGTGTCCAGCTGCAGAGAAGAGTGTTTCAGCAAGTGAAGCATTTGGAATTTCCATTTTTATGAATGCAGAGCTCTGAGGATGATCTTGGTGGACCAGCTTACTTGTAAAATGAGTCATTTTTTTCACATATCAGGAATGACACAAGGGATTACACTGGATACAAGGGATTAAACTGGATTGATAGGTGTCTCATATATGCACATACTGGTTATTATCAGCTCATATTTAGGGATGGACAGCATGGAACACATATGCATATAATGGTTAAAAATTCAATTATATCAGTAGGGAGAGATGTACATAATTTCTAAACCTAGCACTGCTCACTACAGTTAAGGAAGGATGGTAAAAAGTTGCCCACTGCAGACTTGTGGTCTTGGGATGCTCAGAGATCCTCCAGTCTCTTGGTATGTCTTGAAGCAATCAAAAATCTTTAAGGACAAAGAGTGTGATGAGCATTAGCATTCAGAAATGCAGATGCATATCCTAGCTTTCTAAGACTGCAGCTGGCAAACTTAGCAACTGCTATCCTCCTCCCAGTCCCCTGTGCCCTTGTGAATATAACTTGTGATTTTCCAGTGCCCCCAAAGGACTAGATTCACAGCTAGACTAGATTACAAAGACTATCCTGTCATCAGATCACTTCTCAGATAAGGGACCAGTGTCTTTAATTTACAAAATAATGCATCCTTCCACTGCCAAACAGTGCCCTCAATACCATGGGATATTTCCACTTGGGGCAAAAAAAAAAGAAACAAAATGTCTCTTTTTACTGCAACCCTTGTGGCCAAATGTCATCTCAAGTCCCCAGTGCTGTCTGGCCCTGAGGAAGGCACACAAATGCACAGGTCATTTTGTTTGCCTTGAGAATGGGCAATGCACACATCACATACGCCAGGAGCTCTTTACACCATTGTTGGTCAGGAATAATCAGCTCATGTTTGGGCCTTGCCAGGGATGGAGAGTACCAAAAAGATGAACTATTTTGTTTCATCCTTGCTGAGACTCTCTGGGGGAATTACTCATTCCAGATATGATTTCTCATGCTTAGTTTCTTTTTTTTTTTTTTGGTTAACGATACCTGAAAGAATGTAGCAGAAAAATTTGGAAGATACCTGGACTGCCGTATGCTGTGTGGAGCTGACAGCAGAATTCAGTTTTAGCCAGCTTGAGTAATGAATATATGTTTTTTCCCCTAGACCTTAGCAGAATTTTTTTTTTACTTAAAACTTTGTCCAATGCTTCTCTGGATGTAGAGAGTGTTTTTGAGGAGCCAGAATGTCCATCTGCCGTCATAGCTAGAAAGTTTCTCTGAAATTCCACTTTTTCCACATAACTAGTAACTTTCCAATTCTGAGCCTCTGTTGCTGACCTATAGCTGTACTTTGGCTGAGATTGCACTTGAGTGTCACTGGGGAACAGCTGCTCATGTGCATTGCAAATGTACAGCTATTAGGTAGTGTTAGCTAGTAATCATTACCTCTTTTCTAATTGTTCTAACATCTAGTTGTTCTGGCTGCAGCTTAAACCCAAAGTTTCTTATGTGAAGCCTTAGAGTGCTTTTGTCCTTGCTGTCCGAGAGGCTTCTCATAATCTTCCATAGCTCTCCGTAATCAGAGTTGTGAAGTTGCTCCAAAACAACTTTCATCACATTTAAAGGTTAATGTGTTACTATCACCTTTCAACTGTTCAGATTTTGTTCTTCTAAATGGGTTTAAACCCAATAAGGAGTTCAGAACATATGCTGGAACACGAGACTTCTTGGCTAGTAGTGCTTTTAGAAGATGGAGTGGAAATAAAAGCGTGACTGCTCCTACTTAAGAAAAGTCAATGTTGCTTGGCTTTGCATTTGACAATCCAAGAAAGAGAGAGGTGTATTTGTGCCCTAAGGAGCCCTCTAACATCCCCTGTAGGTACCATGAATTCTTCTGGTTATGAGAGTGGTGAGAGAAATAAGATCAGAAAAGACCTAACATAGGCTCCACCCGGTCCATCCAATGTTCCCATTCATTTTCCACATTTACATCTAAACAATCTGTTTGCACATTTGTCTGTTATGTGCTATTCTCCATGAAAATTCTAAGTCAGTGCAAACAATTATCTGGGGGTGATGTAACTGGTTAATATATTCCTGTGCATGTTTTATTTTGTTCCCCTTTAAATCCTAACATTATTCTTCAGCATTAAAACCGCTATCAGATTTCTGGAGTTAATGAGCCAGAGAGACTGGAACACAGCAAATTTTCTTCCACTGGCTTGGAAAAAATGTAGTCATTAAAAGCAAAGACATCCCTTATTATTCCATGGGTTGAAAAAGGCTATTTATTTACTTATTCACGGAGAAGCACAGGGAGAAGGATGGTAACAGACAGAACATGGGGAGCAGCACATCTTCGAGGGGTGCTTTGGCTGCACAAGCCACAGAACCTTCTAGAAGGACAGTGGGTGCCCTCTGTGCCATGAGGAGAGGCCTCTGCTCCTCTTGTATGGAAGCAGCCCTCCCGTTACCGAAGGCCGAGGGCTTGGTGTGGCTGGTGGCAGTACGTGCCCACAAGGCAAGAGGTGGCGCAGGGAGATGGCAGCTCCACGTGCCCGTCACCACCTCACACGGGAAGGTGTCAGTGCCTGGGGCAAGCGGACAAGGGGGCTTCCCTGGGCGCATCCCCATCAGCAAATGATGATAATAAACCATCTTTCACTTCAGTGTGGAAAAATAAGGATCAAATTAAGAAGAATGACACTGGTTTTCATAAGAAATTCTTACCAGTCATTCTGAAATTCCCTTCATCGTTCCATCTGGAAATGGCAGTTTCTGAAAGGTAGGATTCGCTTTAAAAACCATGGTGTGCAAACCCAGAACACTGGAACTTTAGCAAGAATAAAACAGTGATTTTTTTTTTTTTTAAGTAAAAAGTGCCATGAACTCTTCTGGATCCTTATGTATAACTGTCAGCATCAGACTCCCAAAAACTGACCAAAATGAAACCTTACTGGGAAAATCTTAATTATAGCGGAAAAACCATTTTAATTGAACAGATGTTGACTCAATCTAATGCACTCTTTAAAAAGAAAGACATTGAAATGAATAAAGACTCGTTAATTTAGAGAAATGAAATCCATTTTGTTCAGCTAAGCATGTCCAAGAGAGCAGAAGGATAAAACATTGTACAGCCTCACCTCCACAGGGCCTAACATCCAATATATTTTTCCTTAATGGTTTATTAAGCAAAGCTGAGCTAATTTCTGCATGTCTCTTCTTAGAAGGTAACACTACTGAACTCATTAGGCCTTCTCTCACATCAAAGATATGAAGAAATTAGCTCTGTCTTGGCTTTTTCTGCTGTAGGGGATGAGCTTAGCTGGGCAACTGGGATTCAGTGGTGTTTTATACATTTTAATACAGTACTCTTTAAATTTTTAAAGCATTTTAGTGAATCTGCTGTTCCCAGTACACTGTGAGAAGCAGACACTGCCTACATTGCTACAAAAGCCCCTCTGGTCAAGTGACTTACAGCTTCAGGGGGCCCAATTTACTTGCACTCACTTATAGTTCAAATAACACTCCCCAAGATCCCGCTTGCTTATTACCAAAACAGCATCTTGTACTTGCATTTGCAAGAATGCAAAAAATTTATTCACTTATGGCTTCTCTGTCATACGTAAACTTTACTTTTGTGAGTGCAGATTTCATGTTATTGCAGGCACTAAATGGTTCTATGAACCATTTAAAATGCAAATGAGCATACCAGACTTTATAGAAAGAGGCTGAGACCCAAGAGTTTTCATTCAGTACTAATAACATAGATATATTAGGGAAAGACGCACATGAGTTTGATATTCTTGGTGTGCAGTATTTGCATACAAAAGCTAAAGTGTTTAACTTCCCTTGACTAGGAAACAAGCAAGCAATTTAGAAAAAAATACATGTTCACCAAAAATCATCCACAGTTGTTTACAAGGATAAGCTGTTGTTGCTACTATGACATGTAAATATTAAATCAATAATGAGATGTCAACTCAAAAATGGGGAGGGGAGATTTTAAGAGACCTGGCTAATGCAATTAAATGCAATTAAATAAGGTATTCCTGTGTTCCTGCTCTTGTGTGCACACAAATGAGCAACTCTCCTCCCAGTTCTTTTTCATTATTTCATAAATTGATCCCAGGATTCTTCACTACGAGGGATTCCTTGATCACGGTTGTCCAGGCAGGGCCTCTGTATTACAGCCAAAATGAGTGTTCACATTCTTCACTAGTTGCATCATGCCATTAGCAGGCAGACCAAGCTGCAAACAGTGCAATCAGACCAAATGTGACCAAAAAAGTCTTAATTCAAATACTGAAATGGATTGAGCAAGCCGGCATGCAACAGAACTGCCCAGATGTCTTCCGCAGCTCTGTCTTCTGAATGCACTTATTGTTGATAACCTCTGAAAACTAAAATCTGATGCAAAGCTATTATAATATACAGTGCTGGAATCCAGACAAACATAATTTGTCAATACAGCAAGAAGTAAGCAGCACATGGCACACTTCCAAGATAGGTCTTGTTTTAGTCCTTTGGGGATCAGCACACTTCATTATCAGGAACAATTCTGTCAGCCTGGGGATCCACATAAGAGAAATCCCAGGTGAAGAGTGGTAAAGGCAGCTT
The DNA here is from genome assembly GCA_013389825.1 of Crypturellus undulatus. Lineage (NCBI taxonomy): Eukaryota > Metazoa > Chordata > Aves > Tinamiformes > Tinamidae > Crypturellus > Crypturellus undulatus. The sequence continues at coordinate 55,032 of VWPW01012150.1, read as the reverse complement.
TACAGCTCCTGTGCTCTGATAAAACAGTGAAAAACATTCTGGCCCTGGAATCATAATTCTAGATAGTTTTAATTTTTGTCGATCTCTTTTGTAGGACTTAGTAAACAGAGACTGGAAGTAAATACATGCTCTTCCATGTGTTCTGACAAGAAATGTGCAAGGAGGAACTGGGGAAATGTAAAATTCTTAATTTTTTTCAGAAGATGAAGTATATTTGCTTTGTCACATGAAGAGTGTTCAATATTCTATAACAATGGGAAAGGCCTGTACTTGTTCTTGGTTACTTCATGGGCTGAAGTACAAGGCTTTCTACCCTACAGCAAGAAGGCAGAGCAATTATATGGGTCAAAAAGTCATCTTGTTTACACAGATGTCTCAGTAACTCTCTGCCAGCCACGACAAGCCCTCAGTCTGCTCCTAGGCCACTCAGTTCTGCTCAATGGTGTTAGCTGCCCATCAGCTAACAGGGAGGCCGGGCTCGGTTCAGGCACCACTGTTGCTGCAGAAATGTTGCTACTGATTTTGTGATGGAGCTGGGTGGAGCGAGGCCATGGCGAGGCATCATGGGTGGAATGGCATGGACAGGTCCTTGCAATGTGGCATGGAAGGCAGGTTCTTTGGGCAATGAGCAATGATCCTCCCGTTCCTCTTATTTCAGAGATACTTTATGGCATGCAAACGATTTTAAGCCCTGAGAACTTAAGGGAAAAAATTTAAGTCACCACCCAACAAATGGTTGGGCAAACTCCATTAGCAAGCATGAGTGTTGCCTGTCTCCCAGCAGTTCCATCTTTCCAAGTACCCTCTCTGCTGAAAAGTTTCAGCAACAGAAATAGCTACTATGAAGACAGCCCCTTTTTTTTTACTTAAATGAAGCACTCAAAGAAATCTTCAAATTCATTTTTAAAAGGAAATATCCGAACACAAAAAAATACATATTTTATTAAGAAAATTAAACTAAAATATTCTTGCTTGTGTCAGCTGAGCATTCATCTGGTTTTCAATGGCTTATATGTTTTTGCTGTATTATGGGATATGCAGTCCGGTAAAAGAGGCTAGCTCACAGAGAACCATGGGAATTGGGAGTTACTTTTAACCACATTTCTTATGAATATATGGTTCTGGCTTAACAAGGCTGCAGCTCAATATTCAGTAAAAACAAAATTAAATATTTCAAAGTTTATGCATAACTCCTATGCAGAAATTTCCATGCTGTAAAAAAAGTGGGGCATTTCCTTTCCCTTAATAGGTAAAAGATCAAAAATCAATGTATTTTGAAATTTCCATACATGCTTACTTTTAGCAGCTCCGATGACTATTAACACTTTATGTGATGGCTTCACTGGAAAATGAATTGACCCACTAGTAGATCTTACTACAACAAAATATCGATAGCGTATACACAGCCTGATTACTTAGCCCGAGCTCAGTTCTGTGAATAGGAGCATCGTTTCTGATTAGAGCATAACATGAGAGAGCCTATAGCTCTAGTTAGGTGCAGAGGGGTGCAGAGGGAAGAACCCCACAGAACTACATTTCCTGNGTTCTGTGAATAGGAGCATCGTTTCTGATTAGAGCATAACATGAGAGAGCCTATAGCTCTAGTTAGCTGAGGGGTGCAGAGGGAAGAACCCGGCAGAACTGCATTTCCTGGGGCTCCAGAGTTCTTTGCAGAAACTGGAACTGGATTCTGGAGGGAGACCTGAGACCCCACTGGAGTAGCAGGGTCCAGCAGGCTGGTTAGTTTTAAGATTTTTTTTTTTCTCCTGTTTTCGTTAGTTTTTATTCTGTTTTCACCCATATAGTGGATGTGCTATGTACCCTATTTTACTATTTTAATTTTTGTCCTAAGTCAGTGAAAGCCTTTTCTCTAAACAGATAATAACATGCTCATTTTCCCCTGAGTTAGGATATAATTTCTTTACTTCCATCTACATCAGATCCCGGGACAGTTACGGGTAACGCACTCAGTAGCACCTACCATAGCTGGTTCCTGTGCAAAACACGTGGGTGCTACAGAATTAGACAAAAGAAAGTAAACCAGGGCAGTTTAGTTGATAATGCTGTTTCCTTGTAAGGTTATAGAACGTAACGATGTGTCCTAATGAGAGAAACCTCTCCTTTACCAAGGGAAAACTATTTTTAACACATTCTTTTAATTGACTTGCTGTAACTCCTTACACAGAGCAGTAAGTACTGAAATGTCTCAAAATGTTCTCCTTCTCTGGTTTCTTGTAAAAAAAAAATTAAGAGTATATATCATTTTTGTACGCTAAAATCAAATTCAAAATCATGGTGCTTAGCTTTGGTTCTGACTTTAGTCACAGTATCATTCTACAAAAAAATAAAAGGAAGTGAGGAAGGAAGAATCTGTTCCTCTTTTCATTTTCTGCCCCTTTGCTCTGTTTGTGAATGTGTTGTGGGAGTGATGAAGGCAGATAAGGATCCCAGCAGGACTCAAGAAAAATTTGCTTTATTCTCTTATTTCTGTTACCTCCACTATCTTGATTTTGCTGTATGAGAAGCTATTTGTTTTATCATTCCCTTTTAAGGAGGTTGTCAATACATGATAATCTCTCCAAGCAAAAGTCTGCATTGTGGAAAACGCAGGAATGCGGTGGGAAAGGACACAATAGAAAAGGATGTGGCAGGAGGAAACACCAAGGGAGAGGACACAGTGTGAGGGAGTGCAATAGGAGAGGATGAAATGGGAGAGTGTGATTCTTCTCGTTGCTGTGGGGTCCATCCAAATTTAACCAGAAACTGCAGTCAAAGAGAGTACTCGCCACTCCTGCTCCGTCCCCTAACATCCTGCACAGGGATCTTTCCCAAGAGAATAGGGTCTCCTGAAGGGGAAACAGTCTTTGATCACACACAGCAGGCTACACAACAAAGATGTCAGAGGGTAAGGTGCGAGCTGCTTGCCATTTTTATGCAGGTGTATTCTTGCATTGTGAAGGTTTTAAACATTGAAATGCTTCCAAGAGTTTCTAAGAAGCAGAATGCTCACAGGGCTCCTTCTGGGACAGATTGTGCTGCATTGCCCTCTCTTCGCACTGAGCCTTGAAGTTACATTTTAGTCCTATATGACTGGGAAAGAGAATTTTTCCCTGCATAAATTTAACATTGTGCCTTCAGCTGTGTTGCAGGTAGTGATAAAGCTATTTTCTCTGCTATACACAGAGGATTTGTCTTGCAACTTTCAACAGAGCAATTAATGTTATGAACAATTAGGTGCATAAATTGCATCCCCTTGATATCAATAACACATTAGCTTCATGGTTCTGAAATAGGTTATACACATAGAGGAAAATTGTCTCCAGGACAGTCGCTAAATGAGAATGCAATCTTTTCTCTGTGAAATTTTTCAAAAAATCAGAGGCAAAATAGTGTATTGTGGTTCATTTGTGGAGTCCAGGAATTCCTTGCATCAAAGCAGACACAAGCTATTTTCAGATAGCTTTTAATAATAAAAATAGACCTCTTTAATTGTGGCACAAGGTTGCAATGTATGCCAGTAAGGACAACTTACATCAGAGGACCTTACTGAGCAATCTTGCAGAGTGGGGAAGTAGTATGCAGCTGACTTAAGAGCTTGAGTATATTAATTTTCAGCTGGGTTCCTTCTCCTAAAGCACTAAGCCTTGAGATAGTTTTGGTGAGCCTGAACAGTGCCTTCACAGCAGACCACCCTCAAAAGGTACCTGTGGCAAATTTTTGGTGAGACCATCCCTGTAACACCACTGTGATACACTATCTCAGCCTCTCTGATGTTGCCAGATGTAAAGCCCTTGCTGTTCACTTTTCCTGAGAGCTGGAGAAGTCCCAACTGGGAAGGAAGGGACTTCCCGCAGGAAGTTGTGGATTTCTTTGCTCTGTCTTGGGCTGCTCAGCACACCCTAACAAGAGATATTTGAAAGTGTTACCTGCCTGTGGACTGGCTCCCTCTCTCCTTAGCCTCAATGTAGCATACAAAACAGCTTTGTTTGTCACCTGTCAGCAGATGGGGCAGAGTCGTGGTGTTCTGCATACCCTCCCATGGTCTTACATACTGTCTGCCTATTAATAACATCTAGAAGTGCAAGCTGTCCATGAAATGCACATGTTTCAAAGATCTTTACAATTAAGTGACTGAGATCTGCATCTTGCTGTGGCATGTGCAATATGCCCTGCAAACCCTGCGGTGCCATGTGGAGCATGTGGTCCATGGGGCACCGCATGTCCAGAGGGAGCAGTCCCTGGAGAGTGATACCCTGGAGCTGCCTCTAGTGCTCAGTTCACTCCAAGAGTATGTAATGTAATGTAATCTAATGTACATGCATAATGTAATGTAAATGTGGTATTATCACATAATTTCTCTGCAATGAAATATTATGCATTCTCAGAAATATAAGAGATAAAGGGAAAATGCTAAAACAACAAAGTTTTCCCATCCCTCCATATGGACACTGTCCTCTCCATGTTATACCCTCAACCAAAGATCAAACAGTTGTAACATTTTACCCCAAAATGTAGGACAAGCCAACTAAAGTTTTCCTAGAGAGGACTCAACCTCACACATAGTCAGAACAGAACTTTTTGTGCTGTTAGGACACAGACATCCTTTTAGTTCTCTGTATTTTTTTCCACCACATTTTCCCTGGACTTGTCAGTCAAGTCATATCAGTTATTCCTACAAAACATTGCATTACTGTGTCTACAAAATGAACGGAAAATTTTCAGGCAAAATGAAATTGAGCAAAGCTTTTACTTAATATCCCAGATCATTTAGATTACAGAAAATATTGTATTTTTTCCTAGAAAAGATTTCTATACAGAAAGAGGCAAATGGTGATTAGCTTTGCAATGATAATGAGACCGGTAGTTCAGTTCCTAGGGGTATGAAATCTTCATCTGCTTTTAGAGTACAGTGATTGCAGAAGAGTCATAAAATCTCCTAAATCTGTATATCCCAGATAAGTCTGCACATCTCTGTTTCTTGGTAAATATAGAACAACCTTTTAAAATCCCATTTCTCAAATCAGAACTCCTCTTTTTCTCCTGCTAATATCACACTTCTCTCCAAACGTTTTTTTTCCTGGTGTAAAGTAAAAGTATAAACAGCCTTTTCCACCAGTTAAATGTATTTACCAAAGACAACTGGAAATATGCTCCTATCTTTTTTGATTCTGTTACAGAAACTTAATTACCCCCAATTTGCTACTACATAGAAAAAGATAATGCCCTTCTAGTGTCTTCCAAAATTAATTTAAATGCTTGCTCTTTGGAGTAGAATTCCATAGATTTGACATTTGGATTCAAACATGGACATCTCTGTGCTGCCTTTCCTCACTTCCTATGTACCCTCCTGCAAAGTGGGTACATAGAATACTAGAGAAGCATTATTGTGGAGAATAAATTGAGAATTAGAGTAGAGAGTAAGGAGAAAATCATCCATAGAGCAAAGAGCTAAAAAAGTGAAAATGGATCGTAAAGTGAATGGAATATGCATCAACTAACATCAACTAAAGTGCCCTATGAGAAAGCAGGAGTTTTGTAGCCAGAGAGGATGCTGTTATCCAGCACTTGTTTCAAATCCAGACTCGGTAGTTTTATACTTTTAGTACAGTAGAGAAATGGCAGATTCTTGATAGCTCTGCCTCTCTTTTTTTTTTACAGGAAAGTTGACTGTTTTATTGTTACCTCAATGTGATGCCAGTAACTCACCGGGCTGAAAATTATTTGTTATTGTAGCATCTCTCTTGCATGCTCAGATGACCTACCATGAAGGTATCAGAGTATCTCCATTTTTAATATATTGATCTTCAAAACATTTCTGGAAGGTAAGGAAAGGTTGTTATATTTATTTTACAGCTGAGGAAACTGAAGACAGAGAAACTAGGTAATTTGTCAAGGGATGTGTAGGATATCCACAGCAGAGGAAAGAAACTGGTCCCACTTCCCAACGATTCACCACATCCCTTGCTCACAGGGGCAATATGGCTCTTCTCCACAGCACAGCACTGAAGACATGATGTGCTTCACCAGAAAAGGCATCCTGGACAAAAACATTCCCTAAAGTATCTGCTGTCAGATAATATTTCATTCTAAATGCTAAATTGAAAACAAAGGGTTGGTGATATTTACTTTTTGCACATGGATTGTTTGATCCAACAGCTGAAGTTTTCATACGTTTTATTAACATACATATTTATATAAAAAAGAAAAATACTAGTCCAGAAATACATCTGTAGCATGAGATGGATTTTAGACTGGAGAAGATCAAGTGAAATCTTCTGTGCTCTTTTTAAATAAACATAACCAGTGTGTTCAAATCCAGGGAGTGCTAGCTATGGGTGCAATGGAAAATTACAACCAGCTTTTCCTTTTGTCGCACATCTGTTGTCTTTCTTTGCTAACTAAAAGCTTGCAATGTCAGTTTTTTCCTGAATTTGGTTTCACTGTAGCAGACATAATGTAAAAGCGTATAGGTATCTGACTTAGGATCAGATGCTAATCTATAATCATAGAAGGCACTATAAGTAATAAGGAACTAAGGAACTGTTTTGCTTTGTTTACTTTTTTTTTGACAGAAACAATTCTTTCTCCTTCCCACCATCTCTATATTATAAGAAGAGAAGGTGGTAATGTTAGGAGTCACCTTCCTATTTCTAATTGTTAGGAGTAATGTTAGTCAATGTCTTTTGCTTGTTTAATCTTGTAACCAGCCAGTTCTCAGGTGAAGAGGGTATGATAGGAGTGTTTCTTTCATATTCATCGGCTAGTTCATCTTTTTGTTGTGAATATGAGGCAAACCTTGTTTATATAAGTTCAGTTTTTGTAATCCAGGACCTTTGTCAGCTGTTTTTGTGCTAGCGACATCCATAGATTTTCAGCTGACACTTTTTATTCTACATGCCAATTCTTCTCATGGAAAGGTGCCTTTATAAGCCTTTTTCTGTCAAAATGAGTCTCGCTTTCGCATGTTGGTGTTAGGTCCTCCTGGCACATCTGCTCTGTGGTAGCGGTAGGATGCTAGAGTGATCAGTCCCCTGGGCTTCAACTGAAGTCATGATATTAAAAAATTCTCAAGATCAGGTATAAAGTCTGTAGAGAATGTGGACAACAGTTTTGGCATATTAAAAAGTGTGTCCGATTCAATTCTTTAGGCTACATTCTTTTTAGCAAACCTTTAGAAACATTCTTCCAAGAAGGTTTGTAAAACAAGTACTTTGTCCTTTGAACACTTTCTTTATGTAAATGTATACTCAAAAATACACATGTATTATTTAAGAATGTTTCCCAGTCTCAACTTTATCAGTAAAAAGTGCAGTGTCAGCAAGATACAAAAAATACTGGCATATCTTTAGGGTTTTTTTGCTACATGTACAGCAGTCACAGAACTAGTCATAAACAGAGCAAAGCAATGTCAGCCTGGAGTATAACTGTCAGTGAGGAGGTAAGACCTTAAGAATAAAAGGTCATGTCAACTGCAGGATGCAGTTTTAGTTTTCCTGTTTTTGAACGTCAGATGTAACTAAGTGCTCATTAATTTTCTATTTCTTCTGACCAGTCAGCACTTGCCCAGTTTCTTGCCTCTGCTTGTAGTGGGGAGAGCTTACTATTTTTCTGGTTTATTGTTGGGTGCAGAGGATGCCACTGACAGCCCCGTTTTCACCAGCCGATGCAGAGACCAGGAAGGGAGGGCACTGACAGTCCCCAACAAATTACCAACTTCATGTGAGGGCAATAACTGAGGAGAAGACCTCTGGAAAATGGAGACAGCATAGGAAAGAAGATGAAAATCTCCACCCAAAGCTTGCTTTGCTGTGTGCTAAAAGGTGACCAGAAGAAAAGCTCCTTGACCGCCAAGCCTGTTGCTGCTGTCCTGGGGAGCTGTGCATTTGGCAGAGGTGCAGCACAAGAACACATGGTATGGTACTGTTTAAAAGTATATAAATATATGCCATGTTCCACCATACACGGGTGCTTCTTTTCTTCCTACTTTGTCAGAGTGCCCATGTTCTTGGTTGGAGCCGTTCCTTTGAAGGGTTGTAAATCATGAAGTGTGTTCTGTTTTTCTAGCAGAAGTTTAGGGCAACCTAACTCCAAACTCTGCAAAATACCAGCGGGATCATGTTGCTGTATGTTCCCTCAGGCCAAATTATTTTCCTGTGGCATGTATCTACTAATGTTCTCTCACCTGCTATATCAGGTTCAAATTTGGCTTCTCAAACTTTAGTGTCCACAATAGTTTCTCATCTGCCCACAACTTTTCTCATTTTCATTTCCTTCTCTTGCAGTTATTTTGCTTCCATGATCAAGTCTGTGGAGACCACATTTTCCAAGTCTATCCATGATGCTTCTTTTCTATGCTTGCTACTGTGATGAGACCTGCACTGTTGGGTATATTCACAAATGAGCTGAAAAAGGGGTTAAATAAGGTGTTTGCTGATAGCACAAAATTATTCACAGTACTTAAAAAACAAAACTTACCACAAAAATGCAGAATTGTACTGTAATATTGAATAACTGCTGGGAGTTGCAAGGAAATGCATCAGAGAATCATTAACTATTACTAGTTAGATTTATAGTGGGTCATTTTATTAAAATTTTATCTCAATATTCATAAAATTCAAAAATGGAAACAGAAGATTAAGGGCTATCAGGCAAGGAATAGAGATCTAACCTTTAAACATCATTATGATACCATATAAATCCAATTATGCTCTCAGCTCTAAGATACCAAAAAGATACAAGTGAGAGCAACAAGAATGATCTGAGATATAGCATGGCTTTCAAACAAGATGAACTGGAACTCACCAAACATACTTATCCTGTGAAAAGTTTTAAAATAAAACAAGCCTTTGTCATGTCGTGGAACAAATAAATTCATTGCCAAAATACGTTTTGGATTCCAAAATATAAAAAGTTCAAAATCTGAATAGATAGAATAAAAGAAGCAAAGTCCATTAAACACGTTTTGAGACATACACATTCAGTCTTGCTCAGGAAGTTGGTAACTGCAAGCTAGGAAGATAGCTAGAGAAATATTGTTCATCTTTCTCTTATATTCAGTAAATATCCAGCACTAATGGGTAGTACTAAGCTAGATAACCCATGTCTGAACCCAGTACAGATGTTCTTATATCTTAAAACCTTCATAAAAATAAACTTTATCAGAAAAGATTATGAAAACTTTTTCTGTCAAGAAAAAATGAGCACTCACTCATGGTCCCAGTGAAATTCATTCAACATTTCTGGGAGTGGCATCTTCTCTATATCCCTAATGTTATCACTGTCCACCTATTAAGGAACTTCACCTATTACACATCCCAAGTGTCTGGTGAAAAGTTATTTAGGGATGCAGTTACACATTTGTACTGACATTTAGTTGTGCAGACTACTCCTAGAAAAGGAGCAATATTTGACTAACAGGGCATCACTATTTTGACTATGTTCAATCCATTGTATTTAAACAGACGCCTTTTTAACCCCTTCATGCAAATATTTGCTGCTTGACACTTCAGCTTCCCCCTAAATACCAAGATTCAGGATTTTTTGGGGATATTTTTTTTGAATGCTCCAAGAGAACATGTATAAAGACTTATTTCTGCAGGCTTTTAAAAGTTCCTTGCTCACAAACAGTGATTTGCTAAAGGAAAAAGAAATATGTCAGGCCTTCTGAATACCCATTTATATATATTCGTAAACATTCCCAGCCCCAAATCAATCTGATTTGTAATCAGTTTACTTTTCTACTCAGCCATGGACAATTGTTTCAGACCTATAAATGAGAGCATTCTGCACCATGATTAAAACTCTTGATGGATCTGAAAGCCTCAGATGCAGACTGCAGGATGGAAATTATTTCAATGATTTATTTTGATTCCCTTCATTACACTTGCTTCCCTTTTCATCACGTGGTTGAGTAGCCAATTTAGCTCCGTATGCCTTCCCGTTCGTTCTTTTATCTTCATTCCCCTTGTTTCTCTAGCACGTATTCATTTCTGCAGGAAGCAGGCCAGATCTTTCAGTTCAGTCCAGATAGTGCTCAAGTAAAATCTCGTACAACATGCAGTGATTTCCAAAGACCGATGCAAAGGCCAGTACTGTACCAGGGACACTTGGTAGGTGTCCCACAGAGTCAGGGGAGCCCCACATATTTTCAGTTAAAATTCTCATGATGTGGACAGCAGCAGTCTGAGCAGGGACTGAGGACCGAGGGACATATTCACTCCAATGCTGGGACAATGCAGGCACTGTTTTGATTACCCCTTCATGCGTCCGCGGGGCAGACACTGCAAATTTATCACCTCAGTTTCAAAGTTCAGATCAAGGAATCAGGACTGGGCTTAACTTTCCATTGCATATTATGCTTCTGTAAATATACCATTTGCTTTAAAAATGCAAATATTACAGTCATGCCAAATGCTTTCAGAAAGAAAAATATTCTATTCTTTTTCATTATTCTGTTTGATTCATGAGATTGTATGTCTAATTTTAAAGTAACTATACCATTGGGACATCTTTATATGTATAGTGCATTCTCTTTTGGAAACATTTAAAAATGAAAATATACAGAGTTCTAGGCTGGATTTCAGTGATCTCCTAGCGCTCATGCTTTCCTATAACTGAAACAACAAAAGTGGACACCATTTAGCTAAGTACACCTCTTTAGTCATTGAAATACTTAAACAGAGTCTTATGAAATAATCTGTGCTGTGTAGAATAGCTGCATACAAGGGTCACCAGCAGCTAGAGAGGCTGTTCCTAGCAGCTGGGAGCCCAGGTGAAAGCCCGTGAGAGGGAATCAAAACTTTCTGCTGTGTCCTGGGGAGGTGTTCAGATGTGCAAGATGGTGGCAGAAGGAAAGAGGGATCTTTTCTTCCACGGCAAGTCAGACAATTGAGTTCTCTCCACCTTTTCTCACACAAAGTATCTACCAAAATCATGGATAGTTGAAGGAAATTTCAGCTAAGTTCATTCATTCATAACTCTTTGGGGCAGACTATTTTAGGAGGAAGTTTGGGGGAATACTATTTTCTGGAAGAGAATTTTGGTGTCCAGCAGCTTACTACAATTGCTGCAGCTATGGCAGCACGCACTCTCTTCTGAGGAGCTGTGAGGGACAGCTCGCAGATGATGGTGTTGCTGCTCATGCTCATTAGACTGATTACTTTCCCAGGTAAAGAAAAGCAAGAGATTCCTTAGTGACCTGGCACTGCAAATCCGCAGGCTACAACATGTTTCCGGATTACCAGCTGGAACAGGCAAAGCTCCACTGTACAGGAGCCAGCACCCCTGATGGCTCTGCTGTAGATTATAGGGTTATGTAACTGTGTAGCAATCCTAGCTGGCGGTATTTTTACGATGTCAACTAAAACTGCTATTTTCTGTGTGAAAGATCACAGCAATGTAATTTAGATTTGCTTAGCCCTGTTTAGCAAAAGTGTGAAAATAGCCATGAACAAAGAACTATTTAAAATAGTCACCAGCAAATTATCAACTTTATGCCTATTGCCATAAAGCATTAAACATATATATATATTTTTTCAAAAAAAATCCCTCTTTCATGTGAGAGAAATAGAATTTTCTGAAGTGTTAATCTGCACTTTTGCATATATATGAAATATATTCGGGATGTGAGTGTATATGGACATTAAATAAAACCACATGGACATCTTGTGGAAAAAATACTTCAAATGTGAAATATTTCTGATACAAATAAGATTTGCCTTCATCCTATAGGGAAATAAAGTTTAATGGAGGGGAATAGAATCTACATTCATGTATATCTCTTTCAACAGGGTAATGTCTCTTCATGAACTTATTGCTTTCAAATGGAACAATAATGAACATCATATTTTTGCTCGAGAAAATTGGGAGACTATCCTTCTAATCCCACAGGTCTTAAAAACTAATACCACTGGCAAGCACATCTAAGCCTAGGGCCTGCCACCTCACTGTTTTACTGCGGTTACTGTTTATCTCATGGACTCAAAGATTTGACAGTGCATTCAACAAATGCACAGCAATAGCAGTCAGAGATAAAGGATTTGAACCACGAGCCATCCACATGCATCCAAGCCCTCACAATCCCTTTAATCACTCCAAAGAGATGTACAGCAACAATCCCCCAAATACACTCATAGCTTGAATGGTGAATTATAAGCAATAAAAAAGTTTTGCAACGAAACTCTTTGTGGTAATATTGGTAAACTTTCCATAATTTTGATTCTATTTGTTAGAAGTTGATTTTCCAGATTCTTTTGTTCTTTCCAGAGACAGGGAAAAAATTGAATTTGTTTTGAATGAATTTATTAAGTATTTTATGACAAATCTGTCAGAATTTCTTTGTCATTATTTGTGATGATTTCCAGAGTGGAGCATGGTGAAGGTGGTCGGGGTTGTGTCATTTTCCATGACAGGTCCTGTGCTCCTGTTTCATGCACATGTCCTGATTCTGAAGTAAATTAGCAACCTCTTCTTGTGATAGATGGGAATATGAATCTGGGGAGGAAAAGAATGTAGGGAAGAAAGGGAGGCTGGAATACTAGAAAGTGGCTGGAAGGTTATTTCTTCCCTTGTCTGCCCTATGCAGAGATTAAGCATGTTGGCAACCCTCGTAGAGGAGCAAAGGAAGTATAAAGTGGGCTTGCCACTGCTGTTATGTCCCTGACAGAAACTGCTGCCTAATGCCACTTCTATATTTCCTGATGTTACAAGATGACAGGGAATGAAGGCATCATAACATCAGGCAAACAGAAGTTCATACAGAAGTTTTCTTTCATTCTGCTATCTATTAGGAGATCTTCCTTTAATCCTTTCATAGTAAATCCAGCAGCAGACCTTTCCCTTACATTTTCGTGACAGGAAAAGGGAACTGCCATGCAGGCAATAAATTACTATAGCAATAGCAATAACTATAGCAATAAATTAACCAGCAACAGGGATTGCTCCGAGACCCTCGATGCCTGCCTGGTCCTCAGGATGCCTTTGCCTTGGGCCAGGTTGCGCTTCCTGAAGCGCTTCCTGAGCCTGGATTTTGTGTTAGCATAGGGACCACTCCTAAAAGGAAATGTGTGATTTCGGTGAAGTAGTTCCTCCACTTTTTTGTTCTCCAAATCATCCATAAATGTTTAAAATTTTCTCTACATCTTATTTACTGTAATTATCACCTCAGAATCGCTCCCTGCCTTTTTTCTTTTTGATTTTTGATTGCTGTCAGATTACTAAGTAGCCAATATCTCCACAGGCATTCTGCAGATGCCAGAAAAACATTCAGTTCTTAAATGTTGACTATTAGAGTATAATTCTGTCAAATGCTTTACACTGGGTTTGCCACATGTATGAAAGATAACTAGAGATGAAGTTATCTGTAAGTCCCATCTGCTCAGTGTCTCTCAGCAGCGTCTTCCTTGGGACATTGATTTTTATCACATTGATTATTATTATTTCTTAAAGGCTCAGCTGAATTTTGTTTCTTCTCTCTTTTGTTTTTCCTTTTAAGGGGAAGCATTCCAGCTTTATTTAAAGCCTCAAACCTGAGATCAAGTTACTTACAAAAGCATCAGACACACTTGGATTAGACTCTCTGCAGCACCTACAAGGAAGAAAATGCACCAGCTGGTCACAGGCTTTACAGGTGCAATCTTAGCATGAGTAATTGAGCATTATACAATTGGTAAGGACTTGCCCACTGCAAATTCTTCTTCATCTACATAAGCTGCTGTACATGTGAGGGCTCATTTACTCATCTATTGCATTTGACTTAAGGATTTAATTTAGGCAGTTTGGGTTTGCCTATGGAACGTGAAGAGGACATAATAGACACTTAGTCAAAATTTTGCCAGGTTTTAGACTACTAATAATAAAGAGAGGGAGAACAGAGAAATATTTGCTCTCCAGCAATAGATTTGTGACTAGCAAGGTATTGTCAAATGCAAGCTCTACAAATACTCAAATTGCTTGCCAGGAGTTTATGTATTGTGTACTCAAACAACTAAAAGATTAAATTAATAAACTACAAAATTAGGTTGACAAAATCTCACCAAATTCACACACACAAAATCTCTCTGACTTTGAGTAGGACTAAGCAATTTTGCATTCTGTACTCTGAGTTTGAACAGGACTAAACAGCTTTGTGTTCTGTCTTACTCAGCAAGTAAATTTAATTTTTAGAGCAAAATAGGAGATATGGAACACGGGCGTCTTCAGAGTCATTCGTCATTCAGGAACATTGTGAAAGTTATGAACCCTGTGTGCTGAAGACAAACTGTGCTAGTTACCCTGTGTGCAAAGAGGAGCTCCGGGTCCATCAGGCAGGAGAGCTGCGAGTGCTCTGGCTGGGAGGCTTCGCTGTCTCTGCCAATCAATACCGCCTGACACAGTTTTCTGCCATGAGCAGATTAGCCCGTAGCTGTTTACCTGGGAATTGTTGTTCTATTCTTGCTACAGAGAAAACAACTCCCTGTCTGGCAGATCATGATGCTGCTGTTGGTCTCATGACAGTATTGCAGTGCAAGGTGTGTACTGGCCAAGCCAAGTGAAAAATAGTATAAGAGTTATAGTAATATTCTATATGCCTTAACAGATGCTGTATTTTTAATCATCAGCAACTTTTTGATTTGTTTTAATTGGGACATCTCATAATTAATTTACTCTTTTTAACATAGTTCAAAAAGTACTTTCTAAAAAGATGTAAATACTTCAGTACAATGCTGGTTAATTTGTTCATTTCATTTCCACTTGAGGACAGAAATGCTGGATCCCTGAATCTGTTGCTTCTAATTTATTTATTTTTCTTGCCAACATGATAACCAGTGAAGATCATTCCGTGAATTAGAAATCCAAGTCAAAGCATGGAGTCAACAGGGAACTGGTCTTGTGGGTAGAGACTAGGACCCCAGGGACATGCCACGTACCTGCCATTCAATCCAGAAGCAGTTTGAGACACTAAGATTGAGATCGAAAATCTCATAGCTGCCTTTGTCCCCATAAGCTATGTGATACATGTCCCTGAGCCTGGGAGGCCGCCTCACCAAGGGTGTCCTTGAGGAAGGGATACGGAATGCCAGAGACATGCACCTTTCTTCCCACTGCCCAGACTAGNATCGAAAATCTCATAGCTGCCTTTGTCCCCATAAGCTGTGATACATGTCCCTGAGCCTGGGAGGCCCCCTCACCAAGGATGTCCTTGAGGAAGGGATACGGTCACCAAGGAATGCCAGAGACATGCACCTTTCTCCCCACTGTCCAGACTAGGTGCAGGATGGAGTAGGAGATTCTGTGAAATCGGGATTCACAGCAGGAAAATATTTCTTGCACTTAATATTGAAGATGTATCTTCTGATATGCACAAATCACTGTGAAAGAGTATCTGAAGTACATCTAATTGCCTGTGTGAGTGCTGGATGTCCCTTATTTAAGACTAAATGCTTTATTTTAAAACTTGAATTTCTACGCTATAGAACCAAACTTATATTTTATTCAGGTTGTAACACTGGAGGTAGTGTTTTCTGGTTGCACAGTCATACATTTGCTTAGAAACACATATTGAAATCAATGTCATCACATGAGCTTAAACTAACACAGTGAGCTGTCTGGCGGGTGAAAGGCTGCTGCTTTATTCACTAAGTCGTATAATCTTTTGACTTGCAGTTCACTGCTGAGGAAGATTATTGAAGAACTACAAACCATGTCCAAGTGTTACAAGTCTATATTTGGCATCACACTGAACTCAAATTAAAAAACAAAACAGTTGAATGAGATTATCAAGCAAGTTTGCAAGCAAGGAATGTAGCTGCATTTTGGAAGATGTATTAAAAAAAAGAGCTGTGAATTTATAAGCATCAATGGACATGCCCTTTCCAGCTATTTCCCATCATGGTTCAAAGCTCAGTGTCATGTTTGAGCTATCTGAACTGAATTAAAATCAGAAGGTACTGCACAGTTAAGTATTCTGCACCTGTAAGCATGGAGTTGGATTGTCAAAATTTGACAATAGGACATTTTTCACAGTCTATATTAATTCATTAACTAATAATGACTTTGACTGGTACATAAACCTATGTCTCTCCAGGGGTATCCATAGGCTTTTTTCTTTTTTCCATGTCCCTCCTCAGGGGGCATCTGCAAGTCCTCTACTGCCTCTGTGCAATCAAAATGACCAAAATATGCTTGTGGGAGAGGGGCTGAGACCTAACTATTGAAGTTAGTCCATAATTTACATGCAAACCTTTACTCTTTCTGTAATCATAACACAGCAATGTAAGTCCTTTAAACATTATACAGTGTTTTGGAGCAGGGTACAGGGACACTGCTATATAGAGGGGTGTTGTGTTATAGAAACTTCAGCCACATGTACTACGTTTCTGACTGAGTATCTTCTGTGAGCTAAAAAGGGGACCCTAGAAATAGATTAGGTAAAGTTTGCAGTAAATATTACTGGTGGTTGGACAATATCTAATGTTAGCCCTTAGAAATGACATTTTCCTCCCCTTGCACCACGTTTTCTCTGTAAATACATAAGCAAAGAAATGGTAAGTGAAATAACTACGGAAATAAAAATGTAAAATTCATTGGCAATGCTGCTGAACTACAAAACAGAAACTTGGAGCCAAATATCCACATGGGTTCAAAGAACTATGATTCTCTCATGAGTAATGTGTACAATTCAAATTAGTCCAAACAGCTCAGCTGTCCAGATATCACTTTGCTATCAAGAGTTTCATCCACAATCAGAAATGATGCAAAACTTTGTTCAGTAATTTGTAGGAATGAATACACAAAAGCAAGCTGTGAGCTGTACCATGACGAGTTATAAGGGAGAAAGTAGTTAATTTGGTAAACTGTGTCACGTCTAGAAGTGTTCCCTAATAGAGCAGGAGGCTCGAACAGAGCACGAGCTCATGGCTATGCACCTTCCCATGATGTGGCTTCGGGGGCACTGGCTCTAACAGCACCGAGCCCCGTCAGCATAAATCCGCGGACGCACAAAGAAATAGGCACTATACAGACATCTACATATATGTGTATATGGCCTGTTTTGTAACACGTTGCGTCAAATACTCCTTTGCTTTTTAGCTGTAGGAATTTGACACGGGATTTTTTGCCATTTCATCACAGAATGTTAGAAATTTAATTCTCCTTCCTTTCTCTGCATCCAGTCCCAAGTGAAGTACAAACCTTACCTATTTAACCAAGGTAAAAGTTTGAAGTCCCGCTGGATCCAGCCTGGCACATAGTGCCATCTAGAGGTGATATAGCGGGAATCTACCATATTACTCACGCTAAAGAAATGGGACCTATATTTGCTCTAGAATTTAAAAAGCCAGGGCTTGTGCGCCCAGCTTTATAAGCAGGCCTAATAAGATGTAATATCTCATTAGCTCCTTATGGCCTCATGTCTGTAACAGCACAACCACTGAAGTCCTATAAAAATCTCTATATTATATTCTCAGGATTATTTATAATGGTGCTGTGTTCTACGTTCTTTGTTTGATTTTTTAAATATTGTCTCTTTAATAAAATTGTGCTTTGTTTAGTGCATCTGATATATTTGATATATTAAAAAGTCTGAGAGGAATTTGGTAAAAATATTCTGCAGAAATAATAGAGATCTGGTGGGACATTCAGAAGCCAACTACAACTGAGTGAGTGCAAAGATGCCAGTCACCAGGGGCTGTGTGCCTGTCTGTACACACACATACCTGTCTCAACAGTGAGTTTAACATTTTGGGGTAGGATCCTGTTATTTTTTGAGGTGAGGTAATTTGTTACTCAGGGACAGGTGCACAAGACTGAGCTGAGCTTAGTCAGGAGGTCACAGCCCTTTTAGCCTCTCCACTGGAAATGGTGCTCCTCAGCAGGACCCAAGCCCATTTAGCTCTGCCCAGACATCATGTGGAGGAAGCTGTTAAATGTTGGTTCTTGACAATGCGATGCCTCTGTGCACTGTGCGGTGTGGTGGGAGAGTAAAAGTTATTGCAGTAATCAAGACTTGCTGCTCTGTGTCTTACGTTTGCAACAGAACTAAAATGAAAGCTACAATGATGCTCATGTTTAATGCAAAGGATAGCTGACTTTTTTATTAAGGACTACTCCAGTATGGATATACACATCCTGGCCCAAATAATTGTTCCTTCATTTGAGAATGTGTGCTAAGATGCAGAAAAGAGAAATGCCCAAGGGGGCCCTCAGTCTTGACGAGTAAGATAGACTGAGAGGTTAGATAAGGGAAGTGTTGTAATCTTTTCCTTACAACAATGAACTGGGACAAAAAGACATTGAGTAGCCCCAAGAAAAACAGGAAAGGAAATGGAGCACAGACAGGAAAAAGGGTATGGCACAGCCAGAAGCCAATCTGAAATCTGCAGTGCTTTTCATAGAATCATAGAATGCCTAAGGTTGGAAGAGACCTCTAGCGGCCATCTAGTCCAACCCCTCTGCACACGCAGGGCCACCTAGAGCACGTGGCACAGGGCTGCATCCAAGCGGGTCTTGAAGATCTCCAGAGAAGGAGACTCCACAACCTCTCTGGGCAGCCTGTTCCAGTGCTCTGTCACCCTCACTGTCAAGAAGTTCTTCCTTAAGTTCCCGTGGAACTTTTGGTGCTTCAGTTTGTGGCCATTTCCTCTGGTTCTGTCAGTGACCACCAGTGAAAAGAGGCCAGCCCCATCCTCCTCATTGCCTCTCTTGAGGCACTTATAGACACAGATCAGGTTCCCTCTCAGCCTTCTCTTCTCCAGGCTGAACAAGCCCAGCTCCCTCAGCCTCTCCTCATAGGGCAGATGTTCCAGGCCCCTGATCACCCTCGTGGCCCTGCGCTGGACTCTCTCCAGCAGCTCCACATCGCTCTTGTACTGTGGGGCCGAGAACTGGACACAGTACTCCAGATGTGGCCTCACCAGGGCTGAGTAGAAATGCAAAGAAATAAAATAAATGAATTACAATTTACATTGCATTTACAGGGAAAAGCTACAAATTTAACATAAGAAAACAACCCAAAATCCAGTCCCAGAGGTTTGAAGATAGAAAAGTTCAGAGTGGAAAGCAGGGGCCATTTTCTTAGAGAAGGTATATTAAATACTGGAACAGCTAGCTGAGGTGAGTCTTGGATTCCCCGTTCCATTTGAATGCATTACACTGAGATGGGACAATTTTCTGAAACATGATATGACGCTACAAGAAAATCACTGACTTGATGTGAATATCACCTGTTCCTGGATTTGCACAGTATCTACATGTGCTCTTCTTGATCTGGAGTTTAGAGGTCTCTGGCCTGGCCTGTGCAGATGTACATGTCAGATTATCATGATCGCCATATCCGACCTTAGCTTTGAGAATCATTAATTCCTCCTCACTCACATCTCTATATCACAGTTCCTGGAACGCTGAGCATGCTCCAAACTAGTCCACTGTCAAGGAGCCTAATGATAGACTAGGTACCTACTGACAAAAATCCTAACTAGACTTTTCAGCAGACAGTAGCAACCAAGGCTGCCTCCACTTTAACCTTTGGGACAGATGCTGTATTGACCCAGCATCACTCCAACCCTCACATTCACTCTAGGGTTGTCTGTGATGCTACATCAGAGGTACAGACTGTCAGTTTTTGCGTTCCCTTCACCCCTGCTTTGAACAGGGCTGTACCCCATCTACACAAGATGCAGGGGAAATTTGAGCAGAAGAGTTGATTTTATAGAAAAAAGGGAATAAGCTATTAGGGCTACCTCATTGGTAGCAAGTCCAGTGTTCAGTCTGTACTGGGTGGAAACCTGTGGTCTGTACTATGCAGAAGCTCAAATTAGATTATCACAGCTGTCCCTGCCTCCTTTAAAACCCATTATTCTAAATGCACTAAATCCTTTCCCTTCCCCTCACCTAAACTCCTGCATCACTTACCAGAAGAGCAAAGCCTGTCAAGTGCAGGTTATAAGTATAAATCCATCTTGTATGGTTTGGGGACTTTCCATAGTATAAGCCTACGCTGAGTGATTGATTATAGATGTTAGCAGTAATTTCATTATGGTATTCAAATCACATTAAATACTGAACAGCATAATATTACCAAGTATACAATTAAAGGTGTTGTGTTTTTCTGTCTAGCTCTTGACTTAGGTAATGAAAGATGTAGGAAAAAAGGGGATGAAAAACATAGAGGCCTGTCTGAATTCAGAAATAGCTAGTTCATGAAATTAGTCAACTTTGGTTCAGAAAGAAGTCAGCTTTGGATTGCTTATGTTTTCTTCTTTTTTGAAGAAAACTTCCCCAAAGCAATAAAAAATAACAAAAAGAAAGAGTTAGCAGCTATGCCCTTTCCTCTGAGACCTTAGTAGGTCCAGAAGAGAACGGATAGGTGACTTGTATAAAGAAAAAACAGAAATGAAACAAGAACTGGGACCCAGCATGATACCTCCTGCCTGCTCACCGAAAGCAGTGACCTGTGAACTGCAGTGAACCGCAGCAACTTGAACCTTCAACCTTGAATTGGCTTCAGCCTCACTTCCAAGATTGCCCACACTTCTGAAATACATGGGAACAGCTTGACCAGCCTGTAGTACATGTGAACAGTCTCTTCCTGGCCTTGTTCATAACATGAATAACCTAAATTCATCAAGAAACAATAGCAAACAAGCAAATATCAAAGTGAACCTTTCTTCTGAGGTTAAAGATGATGATGATATCTTCTCTGGCTTCATTCTAAATCACTTGATGGTCTCTGCTAAAGGAAGATGATGAATCCTGTAGTTGAGAAAAGGTGGAGTAAAGGGAATATAATTACCTAGGAAAATATTCACAGATGTGCTGCTGCAGGGCTCCTAATTGAAGATACAGATACATGTTTACAAAGAGACAATGCCAAGAACACTGCAGTTCATCACCATCAAGTTTGTCAGGACTTGACAACAACTCTAGTCACAATGTACAGAACAGATTCTGAATTTACTCTGCTGTTAAGGTCCATATATATATGTATATACGCATGGAAGGTCAATATACATGTACAAGGGCATTTTTAAATGACTTTGCACATAATGGGATTGCATGGAGATTTTGCCTATTTCAAACCTTGCTCTCTAATGTTTCAATACATAATAATGTTTTTCAACCACACTCTTTTTCCAGAAAGCTGAAGTTACTACAATAATTAAATATCATTGATGTAACAGGAGCAGAGGTTCAGTAAAACACTGCATGCTTCCATTGCCATTACACAAGTATATATGCTTTGGAGATAAGATGATTTAGGAAGGATAGCAGAGGTATATAGAGAAAAAGAAAGGGGCTTAGAATGGAAAATTCTTTTCTTGCTGTCTCATAAGATGACCATCTAGAAGGCCATCCTAGGAAAGACATATTCAAAATCAGAGATAGTTATGCTATTTATATACATTATAGAACTATGTGCTATATATGATGCTATATACGACATATATTATGTAATATTTATATATATGTATATATCTTATATATGTGAGTCAGCAATGTGCCCTCGTGGCCAAGAAGGCCAATGGGATCCTGGCTGCATGAGGAGGAGCGTTGCCAGCAGGTCGAGGGAGGGGATCCTGCCCCTCTGCTCAGCTCTGGTGAGGCCGCACCTGGAGTATTGGATGCAGTTCTGGGCTCCCCAGGACAAGAGGGATGTGGAGCTTCTAGCGAGGATCCAGTGTAGAGCAACAAACATGATTAAGGAACTGCAGCATCTATCTTGTGACAAAAGACTAAAAGTGAGTTGGGCCTGTTTAGCCTGGAGAAGACTGAGAGGGGATCTGATCAATATGTATAAGTACCTGAGGGAAGAATGTAAAGAAGATGGGGCCAAACTCTTCTCGGTGGTGGCCAGTGACAGGACGAGGGGTAATGTGTACAAGTTGAACTTTCAATACAGGAAGTTCCATCTCCATGTGAGGAAGAACTTCTTTCCTGTGAGGGTGACAGAGCCCTGGCACAGGCTGCCCAGAGAGGCTGTGCAGTCTCCTTCTCTGGAGATCTTCAAACCCACCTGGATGCCACCCGGTGCCCCGTGCTCTAGGTGTCCCTCCTGGAGCAGGGGGGTTGGACTAGATGATCTCTAGAGGTCCCTTCCAACCTCAACCATCCTGTGACTCTGTGATCTTTATTGTATAAAATAAACTTAAGCCTGGCAGAAGCTAGGCATGATATGACCTATGTTTCTTACATGCCTACTCTGAGATTTCCAACACTTTTCAGTGAAGTACAGCTTGCCAGAATCGTGTGCCTGGCTGAGAACTACTCTGTTCTGCACACGCTTGTGATGTGCAAATGCTCATGTAATGTAATGTATACATCAGACTCAACATTTAATACATAATCCATGTAAATGTCAGACAACAAAAAGGTCAGGCCGTGGATGTAGAAAGTATCAACCAAAGTATTCTCAAGATGCCCTATTTAAGTAATTCAAAATCTCCAGAAATCTCATCTCTCAAAATCTTTTCACAAAGATATTCAGTCCTGAATGAAAGGCTGAATTTTCCAGTGATGGAAAATACAGAAGCTGTCTATTGCTTTATTTCTAGGCTTCATTTCTTGATATCCTCCTCTTGAATACAAGATCTATGTATTATCAAAGGTCAGTTCCCCATATATATATCCACAGACAAAAAGCAAACCATTTAATTTCTCT
Source organism: Crypturellus undulatus (assembly GCA_013389825.1). NCBI lineage: Eukaryota > Metazoa > Chordata > Aves > Tinamiformes > Tinamidae > Crypturellus > Crypturellus undulatus. Next base: position 32,399 of record VWPW01012150.1, on the reverse strand, counting down.
TGGATAAAAATTGTACGTGTCTCCCTCAGGCATGTGTCACATGGCAAATCATTTTGCGATGTTTTTCTAAATATTTTCATTTTCCACCCAAACTACCACGAAGATTAGATTATTCTGAGTCTGATTTTCTGCTGTACCCGCTAGCTCTCTCTTCTCAAGCACGGAGGGGCTCAGTATGGATACTCTGGCATGGCAGGCTGCTCTTTTCACTCCCACTCCCTCCAGAGTAATGTTTTCTGAAAGGCAGATCCTAAATTGATTCAGGTGGCGTATACTCTAACTAGGTTAAAAGGCACTCTGCAAACCACTGCTCTGTCCTGTGATCTCACCTTTCACATCCAGATTTTGGGGAGATATTTTAAAATAGATTGTGCCTACTAGAAGAAGAGAAATTACATTTTCTTTTCTTTTTGCACTGCCATGGTATGAACAAATAAAGTTTAAACTTCTCTCCATCTCTGTCCTATGAGTAGAGCTGTGGGGACAACCTTTCATGTCCCATATGATTTGGAGAAGACAAGACTAGTCATATCTTGAGCTCTCTTCCCTTTCTTTATCGAATTAATCCCCACACCGAGCGCCCTGGCGATGTACAGTGAGCGCTGACACTGACTTTGTAACACACAAATTAAGATTTGTCGGACATCCTGTTAATCTGCAATGATAATCTTCAACTGGAGTCTCTTATCTAGTAAGGGACAGTGGGGAGATTAGCACAAAATGGACAATCCTTTTAATTGATTAAAATAATAAGTAAAAAAAGAAGGAGCTGGTTCCAAAATCCTACAGCTCAGTGGCCAGGTGTATGTGGTATTTTTCTAAATCCTCCAGCAACTAAAATCCTTTCACTAAGACTACTGTTACAAGTGACAAGAGGGCACAGGTCATGAGTTTGTGGGTCACTGAGTGTAATCGTGTCTACGGCAGTTACACAGATAGATAGATTTAAAGATCAGAAAGCTGTTAGAGTTTTATATTTTATATCTCAGAAAATCAGCTTTGACTGTCCAGGCTTCACCAGAAAAAAAGGATGGTTTATTTGTGTCTCTGTGTTTAAATGATTTAAAATTCATTTTAAAATGATTTGCCACAGAAAGTACATTCTTGTTAGAGCGAGTAAGAACTACTCCTTTAGATTTACATTCCGCTCTTTTAAAATTGTGCAGTGAATTTTAGTTGCATAAAAGAAAAGAATTGCAGCCTATTTCTAAAGCATTTATATTTGCCTTCTGCTAAGCAGAAATGTGCAAAACCCCAGAATGAATGCTAACCTGCTGAGGTGCAGATGCTCCTACAAACTGTTTAGTACCTATCCTTAAGATAAAGTTATAAGACAGAAAATTTAATTAGGGAGCACCCTGCTGGTCAATTAGTGAAAGGAGAAAGTTAAATTGGCCAGTGTGTGCACAATTACAATAACAATCACCATGGTTAATGCTCACCCAGTCAAAATAAATCTGTTGTAGCCTATCACTGTTGTACATGTCTTAACATCTTCTGCAGTACAGTGTGCACCAGCTCAGTATTTTTGTACAGTTGGGAGGAGAAACAACTCTTCCCCAAGCAGGTGACAGCCATGGGGCAGCTGGACCTGCTTTCTGTCGAGCGAGCAAACCGGGCAGTGGCAGCGGCTGCTCATGGGGCCCTGCCAAATTACACGAGTCCTGCAAGGTGCCCAGCACAGCCAAGGCAGCAGCACAGGCATCCAGACTCTGCTGAGCCTTCGGGACACTGCCAAGACGTGGGATTACTTGCTGGATACAGACAGGAGGCAGGACTAACCCCTTAGCGTGACGCTTTGCGCAGGGCAGGAGTGCAGTAGTTTCATGCACCCCAGGGTACCAGTACTGGTGCAGGGCTATTTGCCCCAGGGGAAGGCAGGGGGGCTCTCAGCAGCCAGCACATGTGCAGTGACCCATCGGGATGGGGCAGCAAGCAAGTGCTCATTTATCTATGAAGAAGAAAGTACAAAACCCTAGGCTGGCCTCCTACTGGCAAGCTCAGAGTGGCATTTTGTGCCTTGCTCTGTGTAACTACTTGAGAAACACACATTGGCTCAGGGGCACTTTGACTCACCATGTTTTTCTACTTGCTCAGCTACCTATTCCAGATGTGGACCCATGTTGCATCAATTTTTTCCTGTGTAATTTAGAAGCACCATCAGTGTGTAGGATCCCTTTGCACCAAATGCTGCACATATATACACAAAGAACAGTCTGCAACTCAAAGCTGACACAATTTAAGAGAAAGTATGGTTACGCATTTTGAGACACATTTTAAAATTGGAATTATGGGAATGGGAATAATGTTGCAGTGTTGACTATGTAGTAGTCACAATATTTACTATGATTTTTTTTTCTTTTTTGAATTTTTTTTTTCTTGAAATCATCAAGGCACAGAAATTTAGAAGAAAATGCTGGAGGAGGAGAATGAGACAGCTCTGATGTATTTATGAGAGGTACTGAGATTTTAATTGAGCTATACACAAAATATTGTATATATGTATGCTATATACAAATATATGCCTATAAATTATCCCTATGGAGACAGTAGCTCAATTTGTGTGAGATCATAAAAATATGAAGAGAGAGAGTAGTAAGGAATAAAGCACAGAGCCCTGTGAGGCTGATTCTCTCTAAAGTCACCATAAAGAAGTCCATACCAGTGAATTTAAGTATGAATTCACTCTCTGCACACTTAAATAAGTCAGTCAGACTTTATCCAGATAAGTTTTACATGCCTTTGCCCAGCAGAATTTACCATATTTGGGCAGTGCACCTGCCTATAGTCACATTTTTATGAAGCCTGAGTCACTTGGCATTCCATTCATGCATCTGTGACTTCCAATATAATAAGATCTTCAGTCATCAGGCCCTATATTCTCATTATTCTTTGCTTCTGCTGATTTTCTAGGCCATTGCTTCATCTGTGTTGCGTGTAATCAGGATCTTGCTCACCTGTGTTGATTGCAGTGTCAGTGACCGATATACTGTCTCCTGACACAATGAATGAACAGCTTTACTTTACAGACAAGAATATGGACTTGTTTTCATCAAGCTGCACAGAACAAAAACCACTTATATTGCTGCATTCAGACTCCATACATATGACACAGAATGGGCTTTAGTTTGTCTCCTGTTCTTTTGGAGTAATTGTGAAATAGAGACTTTTCCTTGCACACTCTTTCTTCTCAAAAGGAAAAATCAGGATTTTGATAACAGTAAACCACGTGGCTTGCACTAATTACATCAGTTGCTCACCCTTCAGAAAAAAATCACAATTATTTGATCCAGTTGTTGATTTTCAGGTATTCATGAGATGCTGTATCAAATGAGTAACTAAAATCTAACTATTTCATTTCCTATCTTTGCATAACCTATTAGTTTTATAATAGTCTTAGAGCACCAGCTGTTCTATATCCGATTAAGCTGTTTGCTCTTTATAAATCTATCATCCTCACACATTTTTATTTTTTTTCTTAATATTTATTCCACTAGTAGGATCTAGACTTCATTTTATCAATATCCACTTTAACCAAGCCTTCAGTATTTCATAATCGATCAAACTACTATTTTAAAGTCAGCATTCAGGCTGTCATCAGTTTTATCTTCCCAGTGAGTCTCTGTTCCTTAAAATGCCCCATGTATAATTTGTGAAAACTTTTCTGACTTCTCCTAGCATCTAATGTTATCTCAGCATATTTTTGATTCCTTCTTTCTGTACAAATATTTTCTCATTGTATATACAGTTACACAAGTGTATTCTACCCAGCTCCATTGCTTTTTTTTTCTTTTTAAGTAGGATTTCTTAACATAATAAAAGCTACGAAGTTATTATATTTCTAATACAACCCATTTGCCCCTCAGTTCCAGGAAACCTTGTGTGTGTTCAGTGCCAAACAGGTATAACAGAGTGGCAGAACCCCTGGGCACTGTTAGACTTCTAGAGAAGGTCTTTGAAAACCGTCATTGATCATGGAAAGCGAGTTCCTGCTCACTCAGGAAGGTGCCCAGAAGTCAGTTGGGACTCATGCAGGTCAGCAGCAGGTCATGTGTTAATCAGCAGCCACAAAGCTCCAGATTATTTAGAGCATTTGCTGTCTCTTCCTGTAACTCAGTAGCATAGGGGAGACCAAGCAAGGGGCATTAGGCTTATTAGAGTGAGTTGATAAAGAGGTCAGAGGACCCACATCCAGGTAAAATCAGGCTCTATCAATTTTTAATACTCACAGAACATTTTGCTGCTTATTTAAATGAAGGTTGAAAACAATATGGTCATGTCAGAAAGCAAATCAATGTTTAGAATAATAAGATAAGAATTTCTTCTAAGTCTCCACGCCAAGGAGCAGAGTTAAAGCTAAGGTCATTGGTGGCTCTGTGGTTAGGGGGTCATCAGAGAGTGGTACCTTGACCCTGTTAATCACAGCTGTGCTGGCTGCAGCATTAGCTGACTCTAAAAAGACTCTCTGGCAAGGAAGCCAAGAACACAGCCATCTGCTACACTAGCCTGGACACAGCCTTCTTTCAGCAATCTCTTGGGTGACAGGATCTGCCTTATGCTGGATGTTCTCTCCTCTCTGGTCCAGAAAGGGCTTTCTGCCTTCATCAGGCAAGTATGCAACTTTTCCAAGCATCAGGAAGTACCTATATATTCATTCAAAATATAATTAAATATAATTAATTAAATTTAGGACACAATCTCTATCAAAGTTAATATTTTTCCTTCCCTCATATTTCACTGCTGCCTGAACAAAAAATGAAATAATGGTAGTAAAAATAGGACACTTTTTTCATTATTCTTTTCAGTGAAAACACAAACAAACAAACCCTAAGTCTATGACCTCTTCTCATCAAATTAATATTAAATACAAGATTTTAGATAACTTTGTAAAAGATTTTGGATTTTAAAGGCCCAGGTGCTGATTTAAACTGCTTTTTAATTAAAATTAAACTGATAGTTTCTGTAAGATTGCTGGCACTTGATCTTATTTCCCTCAGATGTGACAGCAGTCTTATTGTATTTCAGCGCATTCCTAATGGAAAAGCTTCCATTTACTCTTCCCTTTCTTCTCTCCTCCTGCTAAACACAGGGCTGTAAAGGGTTTAACAGGAGAGGAGTCATTGTGTTAAATATTTTGTCATCTGAATCCAAACATGGGCATGGAGTCTTGGGTGCACTGAGCTGATGAACATTGGCTTGCCTGTCTGCTGATATCCATTATGGTCCTTACTCTTGTTTCTGGTAACTTTGTTGGAGTCATTTTGATGCTTGAACACGGAAAGCTGAGAAGCTCTTGATGCTTCTTATACTGTGCGTTATTGAGACTCACTAAGTATCATGAGGGTGCTTCGCTCAATTATTTGTGCTCTGTCCTAAGCTGGCAACGTAGTCATTAATTACATTTTGCAGGATTTCAATTCTCATCCTGCTAATTGGGCTGGGATATTCATGGCTGACCTTCTTTTCACTCTTCTGCCCCGATGGTCTATTACAAGACCAAATCTGACCACTTGTATAATCCAGTGTGTCTTGTTATTGCAGCTGCTTGATTAGAGGTCAGATCTTCAAAATAAATTATACAAGCAGAATAAATTTCTTAAAATTTCATTTACCAAAGGAAAATGAGTGTGGGGCTTGTTCTCAAATCGTTCCTGATTTCATCTCTATGAAAGATGTTGATAAATGTCTACCTGACTTGGATATATGGTTATACTCTTATTGCTTCATTCCAGATCTGATTCTTAATCTATGTGTGAATCCAGTGGAAGCAAATGGTTTTGATTTGCTCAAATTCTGGCTCAGGTCTAACCCCCCCTTTTTTTTTAATGGACAGCTAAATATAAAAATGACCATTTGTTGTGCTCTCTGCCCAGTTACAAGCCTCAGAACTCTTTTTTTCTCTCAATTGACTATCAAGTTGTTTACCACAAGATTTAACTGAAAATCTGTTGCTCTCATCATTACGTTCTCTTATTTTTGCAGCTGATTGCAAAGGGCAGCTGTTGCTTGTCTGAGACCTTAAGGCTCCAAGAATAGCTCAGTCTGTGGAGCTGGCTTGGGCAACTGCATGGGGACTCCGTGAGCTCTCAGGTACGACATATTACCCTATGGGCAATATGTGTGAAGCAGCTGTGGTCACTGCATGCAATCTGGGTGCCAATCCCTTCAACAAGAAAAATCCCAGTTGACTTTCCTTTTGCTGAGGCAACTGCTCTAAGCCTTGGACACTGGCAAAAGATGCATAGTGCTGCTCCAGGAACGTTTTTAAATAAACATATTGGTGAATACCTNGACACTGGCAAAAGATGCATAGTGCTGCATACCCATACATACAGCATGCTTATTGGATTAAGCCTTTGAGAAGCCTTAAACATCTCTCTATGCGACCTTTAGCGTTCAGTGGTGCTTAGGGAGACGACAAGCTTCTAGGTCCTCAGACCAAGCAGCTTCTGAAGTCTGTGGGAGGCAACTTAAACATTTAGGACAATTCAGGTTGACCTGTGAGGTACCTAAAGAGTTGCAGGAATCTTTTAAGTCAGGCTCTGCTGCAAGTTACCTGTCCCCTATCTTGATAGAATTGCATAAGTTCTTCCAAAGTTATGAAAAGTATAGGTGAGCCCTTCCCCAAAGGACTTAATATAGCAATCTGTAATTTGTTGCCCCATTCCAAGGTCCTGACACAGGTAAGGAATTTACAGAGACACTCTCACACTTTGAGAATACTGCAGACCTGAATTTGCCAATATTCTTCTTGCACTTTTTAGTGAAAACTTCACTCACTGTGTTGCTGTATTCTTTAATTTCTACATAACATTTCTATGTAAACGTGACTATGTAATATGCCAAGCAAGGAACCCTTTTACTGAGTGCTGTCATCACTGACATTTTGTTTGCCATGTAATTCTCAACCAGTGCATCAGGACATCCCATAGTCAGACCACGTGTCATTGATTATATGGATGTGGTAAAGCAGACAGACCATTTTCTGATAACAATAGAAAGAAAAATAAAACTCATAAGCCTTAATTATTTCAGTTTATTTTTTTCCATTTTAAATCCAAGCTAGACCTTTCAGCTTGCTGCCTCAAACATTTTACAGATACTTTTCAGTGTTTTTTTTCTTCAGTAATACTGCACCACACTGCTAATTTCTACCTTCACAGTATCTTTTTTTTTTAACACCTTTAACATCTTTAACATCTTAAAGAAAAGAAGAAAAGTTGCTCCTCCACATTAAACTTGCTGACATTTTCATTAGAGGACTTTTTCTCCAGATTAGAAATGTGGTTGTACCAGGAGGCATGCTGGTACCTGTCGTTTTTGAAATGCTTTATTCACTATATACATAGTAATCAAAAAAATGGGAAAAAAAAACTGACAATAATTTTCACCTGACAGTGTCTCTCCAAATCCCTATTCAGTCAAGGGCTTCTAGCCTCATGGGTGCCCCTGTGGGGTGAGGAACAGTGTCAGGACATCAGCCAATCCTGACAAGAGGAAGAAGCAGGGAAAGGAATCAAGCAGGAGTGACGTTAGCTTTAAAGTTTTCGTGCCAAATTGGAAGGAGGATGGTGATTATTATCTATTTACTAACAACCTAGATCCATAGCTGGGCAACAAACAGATCCATCCATTTCCAGAACATAGTAGTTTCTCCATTTAGACATTTCTCGCAACAAGGTGAAGCGGAAATTGTCCAAGTCACCTCTTTCATGTCAGTCAGGCAAGGTCCTCGGCTCTCTCCTACTGTGGTTTCTGGATGGTTTGTGGGGTTCATAAATGAAAAATGCAGCACTGGACCAGATTAAATGTCTGCTTGAAAGTCTGGAAAATGTGTGATGGGGGCTGGTATCAGAGTCCTAAGAAAAATATACTGAGCCTTTCCAAGGGAACCTAAATGCATGAACAAGTGAACTGCTGGACCCAGAGACAAAGAAACACTGATGATCATCCAGTCCAGAAAAACATGGGTCTTACTCCAAAAGATAGCAAAAGAAATCAAATGGTAATGTTTTCCATTCAGTGTCATTTTTCACCATTAATTTGTCTTCTGGTAAATATTTGCTTCCTGTAATGTATGTGATTTCTCCTAGTTTGGGTCAGTACCGTATCTGAATTGGTTTCACATATGCTACTGCAGAGGGTTTTGTTAGCTGCAGATGGTGAGTCTGTAAACATTTTAAATCTACATCTCTGTCCAATCTTTTAATACTTGTTAATGTCCCAAAAGGAGTTTGCAAAAGCTTGATTTAGCTATTCATTCATAATAAACTCTAAGGGATGGTGAGTTGACTAAACTGTGCAGAATTAAAATCAAAGACATTTTAACCCCAGATTCTGCAGTTTCAGCAATATATCAGGAAAAACATCTTACAGAAGACAAATTAAAGAAGTTTCAGATAGCCTTTCTGGGCTTCACATTCATTTCATTTGCTTGATTTCAGTTAGAGCTCATACCTAAATGACATTATTTCTACTTGAGCATATTAAGTTTTCCTGGCAATAGAAGAATATAGGAGATGAATCTGTATATGTATTGCCTAAAAATATTAAAGGCTAAGGGTAAAAAAAGATAGGAAAAAGCAGAAACAAATAAGCAGTCAGAAAAAAATGTAATTATTTGTTCACTTCAATAGAAATTGAAAATGATTTATTCCACTAAAATATCTTTTCCCTAGGTTACATTAACTCTATCACCCTGCTAGTGTTCATGCTTCCAGTGTGCTGGACTCGTCACAGACAGAGACCTGCTGTGGCCTGAGGTGGGGAGGGAGAAAAGGCAGAAACACGGTCAGCCTTGGCTTTCATACCATGTCAATCCATGCAGCTCCAGCTAATGGCGGTGGCTTAGGTACAGTCTACTTGATGGCACCATCTTGCCATCTGCTGTAAATAAGGGAAAGAACAGAGGAAAACATTATCTTCTGTGTTGTTGCAGACACTTTGAAATACATGGGGCCAAACCTCATGGACTCCTCAGAGTCTCCACCACTAATATGGTTTGGACCACTCCATAACAAGAAAAAAGAGGTTAAAAAATATCGTCATTGTATATATAGCAAATAGAGGTCAAGTGACACAAATAAGTCCCAAGTCTTTCTGCTGCATAGGTATTTATAGATGAGTTAAAATCACTGGAAGTGGAAACGTACCAATGAAGCCCAGAAAACCTTAAGCACAGAAGCGCTGTAAGCAGCACTTTACTGACTGTAAAGAACAGACATAGTGTCTGCTTACCAAAATTGTGAGTCTTCTGAATTTACTGTATTCTTACATAAAAATATATACCCCACAATGCAGAAGCAACCTTTATGGTTTTCCGTCCTCAGACTTTTGTTTAACCCTAATTTCACACTCTTTCCCAACATTTTGATCTACTTGTTACGCTCTGGTTTCCGTTGGACAAATGTTACTGCCTCTCTGTAAAGTTGGGAACATCTCATATGACTTTCAGAAATCATCTCTCCTCAGAGAACTCCTTGCAAACAGGCTCGCTGGTTGTTTCTGTTTTGACACCTTGGTGTCCCAGGTCACCACTTGCTGTGACTGTAGTTCATGGCCACGAAATCTCAAGAAAGATTCCCCGTTTTATTGAAGGGATATAGCTTTCCTGTCAAGTAGCATAGCATAGGCATGGTCTTTCTGCCCAACCACTTGGCAGACAGTTTTAGTTTCCTGACATGACTCCTTTTTCTGTGGTTTGCTTAAGCGATGGCACTCGCACAGCCAGGTATGGACTTTGCTCTGCACGAGGATCCTGATCATCTAAACACAAGTTATGGTGCAATTAAAAATAATGTATTTTTGCTAAAAGGAGAATGAGAAAAGTGACTGAGCCTCTCTCCCATTGTATAAACTTTCAGTTTTACACCAGGTAGTTTGAAACTGTAACTTTTTAGTGAGGAAAACATACAGTCAAGGGAACATTAACTGTTTTGGACATTATTACTGTAAAAATAAATAATCAACCATCTTTATCTCCGAATAAAAAACCCTGCTGTGGGAAGACTGACTGAATAACTGATATTATTGCCAAGGAAGAAATGGAAATAACAGTTTACAGTTCACAGGATCTCAATGGACAATCAACATGGTAAATTAGGATCTCACTGAAATTATAGATATAGTAATAGAAATCAGGCATGAATAATAGGACGCAGCTCCTGTTGAATAGAGTACAAAATACCTCTAAACAGAAGGACAATAATACTGTGTAAATGTACAAAAAATTTAATATTTAGGAGAAGTTCAGATTGGCAAGAGATGTATTCAGTATCTCCACTCACATTTTTCAGAACCTTATAATAAGCAGCTGTAAGGCAGCTGTAGAGAGGAATATAAATTAATTATATTTCTTTTTTATGAAAAGCACTTTATGAACATTAAAATAAAGCAAATACTTAGGTATATATAAGTTATCATTCCAGACAATATTATTCATTTTACCTGGTCTCACTTTTACTGTACTCGTAGAATCACAGAATTGTTAAGGTTGGAAATGACCTCTAGAGATCATCTAGTCCAACCCCCCAAGTCTCTGCTTTTGAGTCTATTGTCCTCTTTTAAATTGCAATAGTTGCAATGAACAGAATAGCCGTAAGCTCTCCAGATAAGTTATAAGCAGTTATCCACAACCAATACTGTAACTTATCTTTACCTAATGGAAGAATATTACAAAATTAGAAAGAAGTGGTGTTTTTATTTACCTGCTATTTCCATGTAAACCTTCTGTTAGAAGTCACTGCCAAAGATAAGATGTAGAATTTAAGGTATTTGTCTCTTTTAGCAGAATGATTCCCAAATTTCTAAAATCTTACACTATAATCTGATTATGCTGAATGAATTCATGTTGTACATCTAGCTAGAAAGCACCTATGTCATTGGTTTCTGCTTAAATACATAGCTGCTGTTTCAGTAGGCTATATAAACTTTTCTGATTTCAAATTTGTGGACCATATGATTGAAGTACATTTTTTTTTGCCAGATCTGGTGATTATATAAAGCAAGTATAAGGTGCGGTTGCCAATATAAGGTTAGCAAGATAAGAGTATTTAGTTGTTATACATTGCAAACAAGGTATGCTATTACTTTGTAAAAGACTTTTAAACTTTCCTGCATATGCCCGTTTTCAGCTGCATGCTCCTGTGTATGTTTGGGGACAGACTTCAAAATCCCCCTTTGTCTCTCTCTTCCTCTAGCAGTTCATGCATTTGCCCGATGTTCGGATGCTCCAGCAATTTACTCTTCTGTTATGAACAACCTTGTTTTGTTTTTCCTTTTTTTTTTTTTTGTACTGAACTACTACTAACGATTTACAGTTAATTCTAACAGCTTGAAATTTTCAGTTTAAAGTAGTTTAAATTATAGCCCAGGCTTCTTTTTTATTCCCATAGGCAGAGGCAAGCTAGTTGTACAGTACTGTTGAATCACATTTAATAATCATTTTGAAATAGCATTGTTGCAATTAAACTCAAAGAATCCCTTCCAACTTTTTAATGGTTTATATTTATTATAAGAGTGTATTTTAGTATCTTTGTTTCTCCTGGGATGGAAATTATTGTTTCACAGAGATTCGTGTCAGCTATTTATTTAGTACGTTACCAATACAAGAGGGCACGCTGTAACTAAATATTTTCTGTTATATCTATAACATAGATATATGTTTTCTACAATATATCCATTAGTTATTATTTCTACATTGCTCCTGATATTTTTACAGTGTTATGCAAACCTTAAGTAAATCATAAAGCCCTATCTATGTTTTGTAGATGAGGAAGGGAGGACACAGAAGTGATCTGTCCAATACAATGTGAAACCAAAGCATAGTTCCTGCTACCATCTCTAAACTGACTCCACTAAGGCAATAATAATAATAATAAACCTCATGGTTGTATTGTCTTTGGATTTGCCCCTGCAACAGGTTTTGGACTTTTTTCTTTCTCCACAGTTCTCAGAAAATAAACAAGAAAGTTACATTTTATTTATCATGTTGATAAATGCTGTAGGTCCAAATTTTGAAACAATTCTCCATTGCAACTTGAAAACAAAGTGAATGTTAAGAAGAGCCAGTTGTTTGTGCAATATCTATACGTACATCTTGCATGGGACCATGTTATGCACGTTAGACAGGCTCCAAAAGCTTCTGTCTTTTCTTCTTGACATTTGAAGTCCAGCCTCTAATGTGAGCAACTGACTATGGTATCTATTTCTTTAAACAGATGCTGCTGAAAACAGAGCAATAGACAATAATAGGAATAGATTAGTTAAGTAATGTTTTCTACCTGATTAACAAAGTCATAGGGAAAACTAAGCACAGCACTATTGTAAAACTCTGACACAAATTTGAAAATGTGTTCATGAACAAGACTACAAGATAATCCTCAAGAGTAAAAATGTTGTTTAGCTGTTCTGATAAGGCATGAAGAACATATCTCTGAACCTGTCTGAATATATTTTGATGGCAGAGAACCACAAGTGTTATTTAAAATATCTGAGATTCAGCTACTCAAGTTTTTTTCAAGTATTTTGTCTGTTTCGTTGGTTACCTTTGTCACAGGTAAACCAGGATTCACTTACGCATAATTGAGAATCCTACTCACTGTGCTAAATTCAGCTTTGTCAGTAAGCTGGGCTGAAGGTTCAGCTGTAGCTCTGGTGGTGGTACTCCCCATAGCTGGCATGAGGGGAGTGTGACACCAGTCGCTATTACCACCACTAACTAACGAAGATGTGACTTACATCTTCATTTGGCAAACTGTGTGATTGTGTCCTCCACAGTCTCAGAAGGGGGAATGCAGAAATAAGAAAGTGCAATGAAGGTGATAAAAACATTTCTGTGGAGGAATCCATCCACATCTTAACCACCTAAAGAGTCTGGAGAAGAAACACCTGCAGAGGAGTGGTGGTCTGTAGGGTCAGGAATGCTGCGGGAAGGCAGCATGGGGCAAGAGCCACTCTCCCTTACGATACAAGAACTACAATTCATCCAAAGAAATTATCAGGTGGCTGGTTCAGTGCACAAGCTGGAGGCATTTAAGCCAGGCCCTTCCTTGCTGCCAGCTGGTGCTGATGGTGAAAGGTTCAGCCACTTCCTGCTGGGCCACCCAGGAGGGGAACAGCTCAGCCCAGGGCACCGAGCGGCCCCCAGCACTCTTGATTGTTGCTTCTTTGTCTTGGTCTTTGCCTGCCACAGTGAAATTACACCATATGCAGAGAAAAGATAGATTATTAGCCAAAATATGCCAATACCTAAGGAAAAATGGAGTTAGGTCCGGAGTTGAATTACCAAGTTTGAATATCTCCTTATCCCTATATTTAATTTAATCCACTCGGCAATGGTAAAACAATAAGATTTACAAAGCCTGCATTTGGCAAGTGGTTATTTGGAGCATGCCAAACTGAAGTGACAAAGACAGTATATTTCAATGAAAGAAAAAAGAACATATGAATGATTTGCTGTACAAGCCTCGAAGTACAGGAATGAAAGTGCTGATTTTTAGGAATGTTATTCTCTTCTATAAAGTATATATTGAAGTAATTATAGACATTTCTATTACATCAGTCGTTAACACTATTAAAAATTACTATTTTTCCCTTGGCGGAGCACATTCTTAGTTGATTGCTCTAGAAGTGCAAAATGTGTTTGTGCAGTCAGGAGGACTCCTGCTAGTTGTTCAAGAGTACTTGCTATGCTGGAGAGATTTCATATTTGTATTGTTGCTGCAAATGCAATCCACTTCTGATTGGTTTTAATGGTGCTTGGATGGCTGTGAAGAGAAATACAATAGCATAAAATTATTTTTACATGCTGCCTTCAAAGTGGCACAATTGCTGCAAATATTTCCTAAGATTCCAGCTGAGACCATCAGAGGTCTAGATTTTAGCTAAAGCAGTATTTGTCTGAAGACGGAAACCCAAATGCTGCTGCTGTGAAGTGATGGAGGAAGTGCTGGAACGGGGCTCAGTTTATCTACCTAATCCCTCCCAGCTGGACTTTACATGTTTTGAGACAATTCTCAATGTTTAGGTCAGGTGCATTTTGCAGTGCCGTAATTCTGTAACTCTACAAACAACTGCACAGGTATCTGTTTGTCCTGATGGATTAGTTTCAGACGTGATGCCAAAACACTGTGGAGCAGTTTTAATCCTGGCTGAACAATGAGAACATCATGTCACTAAGAGGTACCCTTGTGAAACTCGATGTTTCCCAGAGGGGAGAAGACTCTGATCTGCAAAGGAAATTCTGTGAACATCACTGTAATAATGGTGGGAAATTAATTCAGGAGTTGTTTTCAGAGAAATAAAACTCAAAGGGTCTTTTGATTACACTCCTACTTTCATAATCCTGGCAGCTCTGAAACATTAACTAAAGGCTGCAGATTAGGAGCATGGTACAGATTTATCCCTTGTCCCCACTATCCTGTCACCAAGCAGACAAAAGCAGACACCCAGAGAAGAGAAAAAGAAAAGGTCAAAAACACTATGAGGAGCAATAGAATGTTTTCCAGCTTCAGGTACTCCCTGAACCAGAGATGGTATTTTTCTAACTAATAATCCTGAAGAATTAATCACCCTTCGTGAATTTGTTCAATTATCCTTTGAAATCATGTAAACATATAGCCCTGTAAAATCCTATAGTTTAACTACACCATGTGAAGAATCCCTTTTCATCTGTTCTGAGTCTGTCACTCATTTCTCTTGACAGCCTGTAGGTCTTGCTTTGACAGAGACCATGAGTGATCATTCCCAATGATCTTGGTACCATTTTGTAAAAATGTACCATATCTTCCACTCCTCCTCTGCCCAGTTTCTCTCTTTATTAAAGTAGAGTTTGCTTGGATGCTCCTCCTCCTATGGAAACTATTTCATTTTTTTTGGAAAATCATTGCATATTTTTGAATATCCTTTTCACTTTGCTCTGATTTTTTTTTTGAGGTTAGAGGACCAGAACTGCACAGAACTGCAGCCCATGGATCCGTACAGGTAATGAGATTCTCTGCTTGCTCTGCAGCTCTGTTTTAAAACTCATTATGCCGTGCAGCACTGCCAGCTCCTGTATGCATATGGTTTGGAGACATGTAATTATGTGAGAGTCTCAGCTTTCATTTGTCAAATGAATTTCTATCTCTTATGAGTGAGGAAGAAAATCTGCAGGAAGTCTACAACTTAGAAATCAGAAGCTAAGAGAAAACATAACAATATCAAGAAAAAAGAAATATTTTTGTGTGTTTCTTTTAATGACTGTAACCTAATCTCATAATCTGAGGCCACACTTTTTGTGTGTGTACATTAAGTTAACAGTATAGTGTTTGCTGTCACTCAAGGTCCACGTCAGTCCACAGATCGGATCCCTTTCTCAGTGCCACAGATACCTCTCAGATACCTCACATACCTCAGAAACAAGGCAGTGCTAGAACTGCCTTGTTTCTTTTTGCCTGTGTTCTGTCTGCAGTCCCTCTCTGGCAGCATGCAGCTAGTGCTAAGAAAGGTTCTTACCTGTGCTGGGAGCAATCTCAGAGAGCAATGTTTGACCCAGGGTTGTTACAGCAGACTCTATGATCTACTGCCTAGATCTCGGTGTCACAGAGCAGTTTAGAAATGAGAGCTGGGATGAGAATCTGTCTCTGCGAGTGGTTTGACTTCTGACAGCGAGATGTGAGCAGCCAGAGAGAGCCCATCCTGAGAGCAGAGCCTAATTTATTTTTGCCTAAGTTGTTTTTACCTAATTTACTGTTTTTTCTTAAAATAAATTTGTCCCTCCTGCCTTCTTTTTTAATAAGAATCATGTCTGTTTGTTTTAGCTATTAGAAATTAGATTGTAAGGTCGGATCATGTTGCTAAATAGTATCAGACAAAAGAGATTTATCATATGGTGTGAAGCTATAGAAGGGGTTAGGGTGAATGTAGGGGAAAGAGATAAGCAGAGGTTATATGTGGAGATAGGAAGGGAACTCTTGCTTAGCAGGGCTCTCAGTAAATGTCAGCTTACTTAAAATGAAGTACTCTTGCTCAGTTGTATAAGGGTCTTGCAGGATATATGTGAAATGAGAGTCCTAATTTAGCAGAGATTTATTCTGTTTTCTTTTTTTTTCTTCTTCATAGTACTGTAATCAAGTGCATGTCTTTTTCCAAGCAGGTCTATTATTATTTTTATTGATCCTTGAATCTTATTCAAACAATCAGTGCTTTCTTAGGCTAGTGAGCTGCTGATATAACTTTCTAAATGCTTAGAACAAGGATAATAAAAAACAGATGTGCCATTCTATAACTAATTGAACAAATTATCCAGTACGTACAAATAAAATGGCAAGGCAATGGCTATTTTGATTAGCCTTACCCAAATGCAGTTTCCATTAGGTCTCCTTGGAAATGTAGGAGGAGGAAACAAAAGAAGAAATGTATGTGGATATGTGGGCATTTGCCTCCTTGTTTACATCTAAAAGACAGAAAATCATGAAAAAAATTAGAATTGTTATTCCCACTAGAACAATCCTGTCATATTTCTAATAAGTTACAGAACCTCTGGATCTGTTATACTCATGAGATAAGCTACTTTCTTGTAAGGTTACATTTTGAAATAATTACCTTGAAAGACAATGACCATCTAAAAAGCATAAAATCATTGGAACTTGTAATGACAGTGTTTCTGAATTTGCAAATCAACAGTTGTATTTATGTTTAAAAGGAGGTTAAAATACCTTAAAATTACATTTCCCATTTTCACTGGTTTATTTATGAAAGTAAGTCACCTCAAAGTTCTATGTTTTTTTTTCTGTACAAATTATTTGGCTGTACTTTACACCTTCTGCATGTGTATGATCCGTACAAAGTCCTAACTCCAAAACATTTAAGCTCTGTATTACTAATATGGTTTTGTTAAACATTCCTTTTGTTTATGCAGTGTTTTTTCTTCTCACTCACTCTTCTATGTAATTTGCTTTCAAAAAACGCTCTCATTTTTATTCAGATCCCTCAACACATGCCCATGCAAGATTCTTTTGTTCTTGACTTTCTATGAAAATGATGTATTCGAGTACTGGCTCACTGTTATAAACTGTGTCTAATCTTCAGTTGCTCTGTCTTAAACCAGACCCTGCATACTGCTTGAGACTCAGTCAAAATATACTTCTCCTCTTGTAAGCTTTCTGACCAGCTACTTCAAAGCTCACGCACTCATGATGTCTAAAAGTAGACGTCTTGTTTGCTTATTGCGGCTCAGCTTAAGATTTGTTTTCTGCTACCACAATCTCTGATTTCACTTGTTATTTTGCACCATGCTCATTGTGATGTTTTTGGCTGGGTGACTTGTTAGAATAGGTAATATACTCTTTCTGTTCAGAAAGAGTGGAGTGGAGTGGAGTAGAGTAGAGTAGAGCAGAGCAGAGCAGAGTAGAGCAGAGTAGAGGTTCACTGAGCGTGAATTTTTCTGCAACTTTTAACTCCTTCAATGATACAACTTATCCTGGTATCCTTTGCATCCAAGCTTTGTACAATTAAGCTATTCCCTTAATAATGTTCATTCAGCAAGTTTTCAAATACCTAGTGCAGAAATTCTGTGATTTAAACTCAGGTATTCCAGTGCAACTTATTCTTTTAAACAACATTATGAAGTTTGCTGAAACAAGCGAAAAGCAAAACAACACATACTGAGAAAAACAAGAGAAATGATTACGCTTTAGAAGTCAAATTTGTTCTCATGAGCTTAGTCTAGTAACTCATAAAAATAATTTGTAGTGTTGGTGCTATTAAAGTGGAGTGGAGTTTGATTATAAGCAGGTTTGCTGCCTGGAACCTAGTAAATAAATAACTTCTAATGATATTGAAAGACAGAAAGAGGCTAGAAAAAAGTGATGTTAAATCTCCATCACTGAGGACTTTTAAGATGGGTAATACCTTTTTCATGGAAGATCCCATTCTGCCCCTTTCCCATCAGCCAAACTGTCACCTCTTCCAGCTTTAGTTTCCTATGTGCCTACATACATACCTTTTCATCCCAATTAATCACATGTTTCTGAGCTTCTGCCTTTCTCAGATAATGACACTTGCACAGGCTAGGCACCTTTTCTGTACGCCACTAATGCAGGCTGACATGGGCAATGCTGAGACTTCCTTTCCTCTAAAACAGATTCCTTAGGCCATGAGTGAACTGACTAACCATTACAAATGAAAATATTTAAATTAACACTATTTGTTTTAGAATTTTGTATTTTCACATCACAATTAGGAAAAGTTACTTTAAAAATACTTAACGTATATATTCTTTCAAGTAATATAGTTTTAAGCTTCTCAAATTCTTGTATGTTAATTAAAATGAAAAGAGGAAGTTTGAGAGACACAGGCTACTGAATTTAACACAATATTTCAAGAAATTCAGCTATTTTAATAAAACAAGTTCATGAATTAAAGATGGATAATGAAAGCACAGAAAATAGGGAATCTTAAACAGTGCTTTATTTCAAGTGATGTCCTCCATGAAGTCTTGTGATGATCTCTCAGTTTAATATGTGAACTATTATGAAGCTTATGCCCAGATTCGAGACGAAAATGTTAATGCTTTTCAGCGAGGTACATACCAATTAAGAGAAGCGACACCGAGGGTAAACAACACTACGTTACCCTGTGCCTTCAGAGAACATCACTTAGGCAGAGCCCGCATGGCCTCGGCAGTGAGCCTGGCACACGTTGCTGTGCTTGTGCCCACGAACGGAGACATCCCGCGCTGCAGGAGCACGGTGCAGGCAGGACGCTCTGCGGGCTTGCGCATCCCTGTATCCCGCGCTTGTGGCTTTGGCTCGCGGTGCGCCGGGATGCAGTATCCATGGAAACGGGAGACGTCCTCTAGCCGGAGTGCTGAAGGCCAACGCTGCTGCCTTCGCCATTGCACAGGCACCACTACCAGGAACCGGAATAAGAAACACTCCTTTACAATATTCACTAGTTCTACCCGGGCAAATAGATGGGTAAATAAGCCCTCAAAATGAGAATACTGAGTATATGGGATTCCTTTAACTTTTCATCCAATGACATCAAGGTACCTCACCTAACTTTAGGAACTAACACTTGGTGCCTGAGTTAGTGACAGTCTTACCCACCCCCTCACGGTGCTCAGAATGGCTACGTGTCTGGACTCGCATCTATTCTTGTTTGAACAAATCACTTTTATACATAGTCCACCATAAGTATGCACAAGATGTTAACCACCAAAATAAAAGCTCTTGTCTGTAAAGAATGCTAGATAAACACACAGTGTGGGGAGGAAACTTGACCTGGAGTTCTTCCCCTTGGTTTCAAATGGGAGAAAACCATATAGTGTGAAAATATCCATCAAAGTCAAGTGGCGGAACTTCCCTGCCACAGCCTGCTTCCTTGAGTTGAATGCCTAAGTTTATAACATACAGTCATTGCTGACCTCATTTTACTGTGAAAATGTATCTCTTCATGATCAGCATTCAGTGCTCCCGGACATTAGTTTCTAGTGAATGTGCACAGTTCTTGATTGTGTCTCTTATTGATGGATTGCTTCCCCGTAGAAGAGCTTCAACACTACTGTGTGTATGCGTGGATTTATTACCAGAAACCTCTGACAAGATAAATGAAGAATTTTCCAGTACAAAGTGTTGCTTTTATAACATAAGAATCTTGAGATCTCACCACAAAAAGCTTTTTATCAACAAATCCTCCCTCATAATAAAAACCTACATGTGTATTCACCCTCTTGCCATTTTCTTTCTATAGCTATAATAATTAAAAGTAGTCTTATTTTTTAGCACAATTTCACCTGATTCCAACATAAAATAAAAAAAAAAAAAATTCTATAGAGGTTAGGATACTCTTTTCACTTGTGGGATGGGGATACTTTCACTTGATGGATATTTGGTTAACAAATATATAATTGCAGTCAAGCTGTGTTTACTTAATATTCTAACAGATATTATGGACTTTAATTCCATTAGAATAAGGCATAAAAGGTCAGAAAATTCAAGGTCTGTTCTATCAAGGTTCTTTTTTTCTCATAATAGTTCTTAAGGTATAACACGAAAAATAGATTTTCTCTGCAATAGCTTTAAACTAGCTCTAAGCTTATAATATCTCTACTGTGCTAAAGTATTTGTGTTGCTGAAAGTTCTACATTTATAGAAAGGGAACAAAATATAATAACAACAACTAACAAATATTTCTATATTTTGCATAGTACATTGATTTTGCTTGAGTCAGTGGAGTAAAATAAACATGTATTTAATGTTGATAAAAGGTATCAGCAGCATAGTTTCTTCAATTTCTTGGAAATATATTGCTAGTAACATGAT
Source organism: Crypturellus undulatus (assembly GCA_013389825.1). Lineage (NCBI taxonomy): Eukaryota > Metazoa > Chordata > Aves > Tinamiformes > Tinamidae > Crypturellus > Crypturellus undulatus. Next base: position 12,093 of record VWPW01012150.1, on the reverse strand, counting down.
TCATCATCAATACCATTAAAACAGAATGAATCATCAATTACAATGTGTTAAATATTTAAATACTGCAGTGAAGACAAATTATTTCTATATAGCCATAAACTGTAGATCATGGAGGACTTGCTTTATTGGTAGTGCTTTCCTGAGCTTTTAATTAGAACAATAATGCAGAATTACAAAGACGTTTCAGTCCTGAGAGATGCATGCATGAGCCAGCCATGCTGTATGTGGCTGCCTCTGTGCACTGTGCAACCATTTGATTCCTTTTCCTGTTTAGCACGAAGTGAAACTCCCTGAAGGCTGATGGCTCTTCTGGGAAGTTCTCCTTGCAGGATGGCAGCCCTGACTTGCTTTACCTCTGTGTTAAATTTTCTCATTGGGACCCATGTTCACACCAGCCCTCACAGGATCACTCCTGATGTGCCACTTCCTCCATTAAGAGTTACAGGCTCTGACACAGTCAATGGTATATGAAGCTTCATCCCCTTGCAAGCAAATTTTACTAATTATTGTCTGCTACTAGCATAAGTGGCTTGAGGTGTCTGAGAGCAGGCTTACCTGAACGATCCTAGTTAGGCTTCTGTCTTGGATGTGCAGCACAAACCCAGTGAGACAAGGACAAGACTGCGGACACACGAGGATTCAGTCTGCAAGGACTTGTTTCCCCTGCTCCTTTCTACATTCAATACTTTACTGGTGATAACTGGTACTCCAAACCACTCTGACTTAAAAACACATCTTCCTGTGACTTATACCATCCTGTCTTTTTTTATTTTTTTTTCCCAAAGTGTTTGTGAAGATGCTTTCAGTGATATAAAGAACTTGGTACATACCTTGCCTCAGTCACAAATGATGCAGAAGGGATCTACATTGTCAAAAGGAAGAAATGGCAGTGGATAGTTCCAGTGAACAGACTGCTAGAAAATAGCTAGTCTTTGCCTGCAGGTATGGATTACACGTGCTTGATCTCATTACTTCCTGCTATTTTGTTTTGTTTTCCCACTGTGAAAATAAATACATGAATCCAGACTGGCTCTTCCAGCTGGAAATAATATATATTACCTTATATTTCTAGGGAGGAGCAATCATTTGTAATTTAGCAATGCTGTGTCATTCCAGGGCAAGCAATACAATCTCACAGTTTATTCATACTTTAATAATGTAAGAGATAAATCTAGCATAGTATAAATTATCCTGATCTGGAAAAACTAGTGTCTGTCATTACATGATAGCCACTAGGCATGAAACAAGGGGGAAAATGTTGAGAAGTTAGATTTTTATGTAATACCCACATCTAGCAACTTTTCCCTCGTTTCACGAGTGACACGAACAGAAAGGGAACCTCACTGACAGTTACAGACTGCAGAAGACTCTGCTGTGCTCTGCTCTCTAGTTACTGCCATCTTGAACAAAGTTGTGTTTTCTCAGGCTGAACTTTTGCCTGAGTTTATAAAATAAACTATAGAAAACTCTTGGGAGAGCCAGAAAGAAAGAGAGTAGAAAAAAACACTTCCTGGCCAGGCAGAATATGGCACCGATGCTTTGGAATGTATCTTTTTTTTTTTTATATCCTATAGACTGAACTCCTGCTGGGAAAAGGGCATTGTGACCTTTCTGTTGTTGAGACCATTTCCCGGGTGAGACATTACAACATGACAGCCCTATAAACAAGTTTCCTGACCATGTTCTCTGTCTTCCTCTCCTCTAGCTGTATTTGTAAAATCGGTGTGACCAGTTCTTCTGTAGAGCCCAAATTCCTCCGCAGCTCTTGGAAAGGGAGGTGACTGCAGGCAGGGGGGCAGCTCAGTGCTCTGACACCTCTGCTCTGGTGTAATGAATCACCTCGCAGATGTGCTCAGCACTTTCCATTACTTCTACAGACCAACCAGCTTTGAGCTTACAGCTAAATTAAAGGCTAGCATGCTGAAACCCACCCTATGCCAGACCACCTGAAGAAAAATACCTACATTAACTGCAAGAATGTCACTGTAGCTGGTGACAAAAGCATTAGATGAGTGCAAGGAGATCTTCCAACACGCCAAAACCCTTTCTGATGTGTCCCCTAGCTGTGGGAAGTACATCCCTTTACCCATTTATCGTTGATGGCTGTGTTGGCTGCCAATAGCTATTAGCACCGCTCCAGGGAACTGGCCTTGCAAAAGTGGCCTAGACTGGGCAGCATTGGGGAGGTCCTGTGATAACCCAGATCTTTGGTTTCCGCAGCTAAAACTCTAGGTGGGCAGCACCCAAATGGAAGATACTGCATACATATGGAAGCTCATCACATATTAAAAGTAGGATAATCAGTCCCAGGCGAAAGAATCTGACTCCAATTCACTCTCCTGTCAGTTCAGTGGCCGTGCTAAAATAAAAATGATTTGAATCTAATCCCTGCTTCTCTCCAACCCCACCGGTCTCTAGGTAACACAGGCAGCAAACAGGAATTGATAGCATTTGTTCTCGACATGAATCTCCTGCTTTCAGTACTAAATTAAAAGATGCATTTTTCTATATTCACAAAATTATAAACCAGCATATAAGAGCTACTGGGCAAGCTTTCTTCTATCAGTTCTTTATGTGGGGACATAATATACATTAAAAATGTTTCCTTGTACAGAATAGATTGATTAGAATAGGAAATATAATTTGATGCTTCTCAAATGCTATGCACTCATATAAAGTTAAAGAGGAAAAAATGTACAGAAAGATATATAGCTTAGATGTGTAATACCACGGCTTTGAGATCTGTGGTTGTGCTAGCTGTGTTTACATCCTGTAAGCAGTCTTTGCTGTTGAGCATATTCAATGCATCTTACTGGAGCCAAGGCTGCTCAGTATGCATTAGGTCTACAAAATAAATGTGAAGAATTAAAATTGGATAATCTTACTCTCCTGCCATCTGTTCCTCAAGCTGAAAGTATGAGAGCATTGGGCTGTTTTTTTTCCTCAAATACTTAGGACAGACAACAAGCCTCTATAGTACTTGAGGCACACAAGCCTCTGCAAATCAGACTGTTTTATTTATTTTACGAACCAGTTGTAAATTCAACAAGAAAAGAAAGAAATACTCTCTGTTAAACACATCCGAAGCAATGGTGGAAACTTGCTGTTTGTTACTGACAAAATTGACCGCTGGAGGGCAGTGAATTTGTTATTCCAGAAGTAAAATTATTTCTCTGCCAGACTTAGGAATGGAAAGCAGGTTCGAGACAGGACTTCCGTCTTGCAGGTCGGTGCAGAGTGTGCAGCCCTGCATATGGTTTAGTATGATGAAAATCTGAGAAGGGCTGTTTAAACATTTTATCGAGAGATAATTGTAAAGGATATTTTACAAACTTTTGTTTTGCTAACAAAAACGAAAAGGAGGAAATATCACATATTAGAATTTGTAATTAATCTGCATGAAGTGAAATTGCATGGCCTAGTTATAATTCTCATGTGGTGTTCAGTTAAATCAATGCAATCAAAATGATTCTTTTCAAAAATTTTTGATAGAAATTTTCCTTAAATAGCTTAATGGAAAAAAAAATCAGTTTAAAAATGAAGATACCCAAATGATGACCTCACTTCTCTCACTAAATAGCATCGATCATCACTGAACATCTTAATAACTTTTTGAACTGACTTCAAACTTTTAAACCTCAATACAAGCCATTGATATGAATGGCCTGTATCACCTCATATTCTTGGGGAGGGAAGGGAGTATTGCATTTCTAAAGCAATTATCCAAAGGGATAATTAAAATGAAGGTAAAGTTGAAGTACAGATAAACATTTTCCTGTCTAGAAAGGTAAACCAGGTCATCAGTAGCATATGAATGCCTGCAGATCTCTATTGCCTGATAGAAAATTAAACTCTGAACAGAGAGCCAATGAAAGTCTAATTTTAGTGCAAAAGTCTTTTTTTTCACCCCCACTCTCAGAGTGAATCAAGGCTAAAGTGGCAAAAAGGCCATCTTTGTATTCTCCTTCCCGAGCTGCCATAGCTGCAGATCTGATTACTGCTCTAAAGGATCACCTCTGCTAATTGCAGCAAAGAATTGCCTTTGCTAGGGGCTGAATTTCATCCTAATTTACAGATTCCAATCCTTGTTCTAGAGATCCAAAAGAGGTACAAGATGACTGTAATGAAAGGTTAGTGGCCCCCGATAAAACGAATAGTCTATGCTGGGTACTTAGAATTTCGAATAACTTTTGCAACTTATTTGAAGTAGCATTTACTGCTTGATCTCTGCAAAATCCTCTTCTGAGCTCTATAAATCCTTAGTATCATAATGGCCACATAAAATTAACAGCACTGAGGCCATTGATGGAGCAATCTCAATTACTGGGAACCACCTGGTAAGAAAGATTAATAGGGACAGGTAAGGGGAGGCAAATATGACAACAACAATAACAAAACATGGTTTCAGGGTTATGTATGGTAAATAGTTTCTTCCTTGGTTCCTGGCTGATGTCTGCCCTTGCCTATACACTTAGAAAAAAGCAGAAAATTCTTTTGTGCTTATTAATTACTCATTGCATTTCATGTGCAAATTCCTTCTCTCTCCTTCTCCAAAGAAAGTTATTATTAATTTGTTCTCAGATATGTTTTTTAAATAGTTAAGAGAGATTTTCTGCTGTTCTGCAGCTTTCCTTTAAATCTACAATGTGTAGTAGTTTAAAGTAATTTTAAATCACATCTGATGGATGTTTAAACAATAGTGGAAAGATTTAGACCAGATGGCTTCACTTCAGTGCTTTAAAGAAGTTCATGAGAATTCTTGCTCCAATAAATGATTTACAAGGAGAATAAAAGGTCAAGGAGTTTGTTCCTATTGCCTCCCTGTAGTCTGAAGGACTATTACACTCTGAAGTCTCAGGCAGGTAAAAACAAAGCCAAATCAAACTGTGCTGCCGCTAATTGTGCCTCAAGGCATTTTTTAAAAGGTTACAGCTGGATCTGGACAGGAACTGCAACAGTTGATGAGAAACTCACCCCTCCTATGTGCTGTGGAGGTTGTCCTGCACACTGTTGAGCATTTGATTCCTTAAACAATAACCACAACAAGAAGAAATCTCCTGTGTGAAGAAGGCATCCAGACAGACTTAATCACTAGCACATTTCAAATTCTGGGCTAAGGGACATGGCTGTGTATTCTGATAGCATCTAAAACATGAAAGACGGAAGCTTATTTGAGGTAGTTCAAATTACTGGAAGAACACTGGAATTATTGTATTCTGACATGTTTTAAATCTCAAGTGAGGCATTCGCATTAGACATCACCCATCACTTTATATGGCAAGATCTTGAGGAATACCATAAGGTAGATTGCTCCTGTGAGGAAAAAGGATCATTTAAAATTATGGTGTCAGTTTGTGCTTTGTGGTGCATGGGAGCTGTTCTTATGTGTGTGTCCTTTTGTATGCCCACAGGGGAAATTTTGATAGTAATGCTACTGTGTAATTGCTCCAAGCGCTGTCACCTTGTGCTGCAGCAGAGAGGCTGAGATGACAGAAGCTACCCCAGTTCTTCAGCTTTCGCCATCGCCACAGCGGGGATGTTTGGGAGAATTGTGTGTCCATTCTAAACCACCAGAAATATTTTCTTCATTCATCAGTTTAGGTGAAATGTTAGAGTCTGCGGGGTTATAGATATAGCAGCAAAGATACAGTCATGAGGTCTGATCATACACCCCTTTGACAGGAACCTACAGAGAAGAGACAGTAAGAGTGTGATGGGGAAAACATACAGGAGCTGCATTAACAGCTCGGCTAAGACTTGTATGCTTCACACCATGAAACCTTTCTAGGCAAAGCAGACGCCATAAGAAAAATTAAGAATTTGCTGCTACTTCACCCTCTAGGGAATAACTTACAGCCACCTCAGAGATCTTAATTAGTTCCAAGGACATTGTGAGGCCTTGAGTGGAAAGGAACAGAAAATAGCTACAACATCCCATGTTTCTCCCACACCCCTTGGGGTCTGAGATCAATAAATGAAAATGTCCAAATATACATTGCTTTCTGGTACCTTTCAGCAGTGTTCAGGCTTGATATCGCCAGGTTTGCCCCAGAGATCCCAGCTACAGCCTTTTGAATTCACTTGCCAAACAAAATGAATAGCTGCTCAGACACCCTGCAGTGCTGTGGAGAGCTAATCAATCCCCTCATCATTTGGGGACTGCTTTACATGCTGTCATAGGGACTATGAGAGTCAATATCTAAACAGGAGGCCATTGCCACATATTGCCATGCCCTTAAGAGCAATTATTTTAATTTGTGGTCAGCTTTTCCTTCTCCTGCACTTTATGGTAAAGCTAGACATGAACTCTCAGGGTCTGCACACATGACATGATGCAACAAGTTTCCTGCAGGCCCCAGTAGTTAAATTCAGTGAAATTATGCATTAAAAGGCAAACAAATTCCTGGGAGGACAGTGATAAAGGAAGAAACACTATTCTATAAGAATATAGAAAAGCATAAACACTATATAAGCACTATAAGAAAAACAGATAAAATCTCTTGATTTTAATAACTGGCAATGCAGCAGAAATGATCAAGGGTGAAATCATCTTACGTTAGTCATCTCAAAAAGGTGTTTGGTCTAAGCTGGAATGTAGCTGCCACTAATGTAGGCATCTTATAGGTAGGTACCTTCAAAAGGCAGCAATGAGTGTCTTCATCAGATCATGTCTCAAATAGACAGACACATTACTTGTTGAATGTGCCTTTTCTTCTCTATGAATGATAGCAGAAGTGCACGACCAACTGCATAACTTCTAAGAAAGTAAAAGGGTTCTCCCAGAACATGCAGTATCGTAGAAAGGAGTAGGTATACATTGATTTAAGTGTAATAGTCTCCAAAGATCTAGAAGCTTATACTTCATTTCTAAGGATGTTTTGGATAATACACCACATCATGACTTCATAAATGAAGGGCCTACGGCTCCTATATGCCTTTGGATATGAGCTCTAAGCTTCTCAATTATTTGGGCCTTTGGGAAATCATAGGAACTTCTGAAAGAGCTTGAAGTTAATGAACTTTTCACTATACTGCAGCAGCTTCCAATGATATGTTGAATAATCTTAAAATTTTAAAAGATAAGTGAAAGATGAGTTTTTGTTGTAACTTGAGTTCCAACAGAGAATATATTTCCTGACTGAAACAGTTTCATAAATTTCAGATAAATTATCAAAAGAGAATTTCAAGGTTAATAATATTCTCTGTAACTCCCATTCTTTATGAAATAAAGTAATTTTTAAATGGCCCTTGTGCATTCTGGAACTCTTCCTCCTGTGGAGGAACATAGTGCCATTAGCTGCTATATTCCTCTTGTTCGGAAGTTTTCGATTCCAAGGCATTCATTCTTGCATAGCCCAAATCTGTATTACAGTCTGTGGTGTCAGATATGGACTAAGATTTGCACAGTCCATTTCAGGAGGTTCTGTCTCTAAAGCCATGTTAGAAGTCCAGTTTTTATGCATAAATAGGAAAAAGGGGATAACCATCAGCCATTAGGGTTTTTAGATAGGGGAGACTATTCAAAAAGAAATAGAATTAAGGAATGTGTCTTTTCACAGTGTCATCCCACTGAAAAATAGAAAAAAAATATATATTTTTAAGAACTTCTGGTATTCTTTCTGGGGAAGTTTCTTTCCTAACTTCTAGCAACTCCTTTTAAGGAGTCCGTGGTAGAAATGTAAGAAAGATCTCATGCACTGTTTAGAAGGGTTTAAAATCTCATGGCTTTGCTGGCTGACACTTTAGCTGTCACCAGAGACAGGAGTCAAAGCTGCTACATCTGACATTAAATGATAACACAAGTTGATGAAGGCTTTTTTTAGGCAGAGGTTACACTGAAGATTGTGTTCTTCACGAAGAAGTCTTATGTAGAGTAGAATTATATGTGCCCCACAGGAAAGATGCAAAAACACTTTTTTTTTTTTCACAAGGAGTTGTCTCCAGGTTTATGAATTGCAAGCTTGCCGGTGTGTTTGTGCTTTTATGAATTAATTCAGCGGTACTAAACAGTAAGTACTTTCAGCAGCTGCTTACTGCAAAGTAGTACAGCTGCTAGAGTATTAAACAAAGGCTGAATGTGGCACATCATTCTTTGCTTGTAGGGTTAAAATCCTGAAAATGATGTCAGAAACAGCAATCTGTCCAGTCTTTCAAATCCTGCAATCAGAGAATGTAAAGAATGAAAAAAACAAATAGAGAAAAATGAAAACAAAACAAAAGATAAAAGATCATGTTCTCTTATATAGACCAGATGAGCCTGAATAGAGATATAATTAGAAGTCATACATAATTTCAAATAGAAGTGGAAATGGAAAGAGGTCAGGATAAAAGAAGAAAACAAAATAAGAGCAATCATACTATCACATGATTATCTACTCAAAATGCAATATATGACCAACAGAGTAAAGTACGCAGGCAAATCTTAGAAGTGCTCCATCAAACTAAGGAATGAAATCAAAAAGCTGCAGAAATACTCGATCATTGTGTTACTAAAGAATGTGAGTCATCAATTCATGCAACTTTGCTGGATGAAATAGGTCATGATAGATTAGTAACAAGGAAAGAGGAGATCTTGTGTTGGAATACACAGAAAACCTACACAGACCTTCCCAGACCATATATAAAAACAAACTTAGTGAATAGATTCTCGTACAGATGCAGAGAAAAATAATTCTCCAAGGATAAAAGATCAAAACTAAAAGGGGAAACAGTGACAAGCATGTGCAAAATTCAAAGAAGAAAGTAAAGCAGAAGAAAACAGAAGAAAATAAAAAATGTTAAGAAGGATTTTTAGAGAATAACTTCCTAATGTTCATCATACTGAGTCATTTGCAGCAATGGGTAGGAAAATCATTATGCAGACAAGAAAAACCAAGTGAAAATGTACCACATGGAGGAAGTGACTCACAGGAAGAGTTTCAAAATAAATGTAATATTAATTAAGACTATGTGGTTGGTAAAACTCAGATCGGCACTAGATACAAGGACAGAGTATCAGCATACTCACAAAGACAAGCTGAATGCCACACAGGCAGTGTAGGTTACAAAGTCTTTCTCAGTAGATATGCAAAGCTTCAGCAAAGCATCACTGAAGTAAGTGCTATGGGGACATGAGCATTGAAGTGCTAGGGTGATTATAATTACAGTGCGACCTGGAAAGGGGTGCAGGCTGGCAGATCAGGCACTGAAAACAACTTGCAAGTCATTGCTTTCACCTAAAACAGGAATGTTGACAAACTCTATGATGCTAAACATGGAGGAGCGCCCAATACAGAGGTCAGATCTTCAGCATTGCAAGGTGTGGAGTCGTGCGGCACCATGGCACTGCTGCTCTCACATGGACACATTCAGAAATCCAGGCCAGCCTGAACACATCTGAGGGAACTAAGTCATTTCTGGAAGTTGTACTTAACTATATGTGAGAACAAAGGCCACAGGGTAAAACAGTGAACATTGAAAGAAGGAGTGATACTGCACTGGCCTACATCTCTCACAGCCCTCCACACTAAAACATCATCAGTGTATAAATGGTGTTTTAAAACTTTCATTTATTTTTCATGTTCTTCGGAACACTTTTAATTCATACTGATAGCTTAGAATCACAGAATGGTTGGGGTTGGAAGGGACCTCTAGAGACCATCTAGTCCAACCCACCCTGCTCCAGCAGGGACGCCTAGAGCACGTGGCACAGGGTGGCATCCAGGCAGGTTTGAAGATCTCCAGAGAAGGAGACTGCACAACCTCTCTGGGCAGCCTGTGCCAGCGCTCTGTCACCCTCACAGGAAAGAAGTTCTTCCTCATTTGGAGATTAGACTTCCTATGTTGCATTTTACACCATTACCCCTTGTCCTGTTATCAGCCACCACAGAGAAAAGCCTGGCCCCATCCTCCCTACAATCACCCCTCAAGTACTTGAACATGTTGATCAAATCTCCTCTCAGCCTTCTTTTCTCCAGACTAACCAGACCCAACTTGCTTAGTCTTTCCTCATACGATAGATGCTCCAGTCCCTTAATCATCTTTGTCGCTCTCTGCTGGACCCTCTCTAGAAGCTCCACGTCCCTCTTGTCCTGGGGAGTCCAGAACTGCACCCAATACTCCAGGTGCAGCCTCACCAGAGCTGAGTAGAGGGGCAGGATCCCCTCCCTCGACCTGCTGGCAACGCTCCTCCTCATGCAGCCAGGATCCCATTGGCCTTCTTGGCCACGAGGGCACATTGCTGCCTCAACATAACATATTCTGGAACGCTCCTTTCCGTTCCTGCTCTCCTGAAGCCATAAAAGGGTAATAAAACAGTAAGAGCAGGCTGGAAAAGACAAAATCTGTGTGTTTTATGTGTCTAAGGCTGTTGAACAACAACCTTTAAAAAGGCTGCAATGTTTTTGTACCTCTTTGTGGCAGTACTGAACACTGCCAACTTCAAGGGCAGTTCAAGTGGCCACAGGAGTCAACCAATTGATGTGGCCGTAGCAGCAGGTCAGCACCAACATCGCAAGTTATTCGTTTGGGATGGCTGCATTTTGAAATCCTAAGAAAAAATGAAACATGCCTTCCTCAGTGACCCAGGTTGGGATTTTACTTTTTTATTTATTTTATAAGAGAAAGATATATCTGCACTAGTGAGAAGTAGCTTGAACTACAATCCAAGACCTAAAACATAGTTTTCTCTGGTGCTTCCCAAATATTGTACAACGACACATCATATTCCTGGTAAGAAAGCCAGTATTACTACCCCTGTTTCATGAAAATGGAAATCAAGACTCAGAAAATTAAAATCAGTTAAACTAAAGATCCATTTCTTTTGAGGTACTAAGTAACAATTTCAAACAGTAGGTTACTGCTATATTCCCTGTTATCAGCTAAGTTTTCTGCCTCCCATTGGTGCCAATGTCCCACAAACAAGTCTCCTCTCCCTGTTCAGAACATTACCTTGAAATCCCAGCTTTAGGAGCTGCCAAAGAGAGCACAGGAGATGCAAGCCAGGACGGATCAGAGGAAAACCTCAGGGCACAGCACCAGGACATGGGATCCCACCAAAACCTCTCTGGATCATGAATCCAGTGATGCCTCAGCTTAATTTGCCTCGTTGGGTGCTCCCATAGGTACAAGGTCCCTGACCAGTCAGAAGTCAGTTCTGTGAATTGTCTGCAACTTCTGCTCTCACAAAACATTGTGGAAACTACAAAGCAAAATATCATCTCAAAGGACTGAAAATCCCAATATAGCGGACTATCAAATTGAATGTTTCCATAGAAGCAGTTTCAGACACCACCTATCTATTAATAACTACCTGGAGCTCCCCCAGAGTGAATGAACTTTCAGTGGTTTTACTGTCTTCTTTCCATCACAGGTTCACAACAGGCACAAATGCTTTTCTTTTTTTCCTTTTTTTTTCCCCTTTTGGTCAGTCTGAAGCATCTAAGATGGAAACTTACTGCATATTACTGCTCTACAGGTCTAAGGAGATAGTGCTATCAGAGTATATTTTTTTTCCCAGGGTGTGTTGCCTCACAAAATAAATTCTTAAGCTGAACAAACAGTAGTGCTAAGGTGCTAAGAAGATTTCTAAATCCTTATTCAAAATGGTCCTGTAAATAAAACCCTGCAGTTAAGTGAAAAGATGGTATTTTGTAATACTTTTTAGATAAAGGTAGCAGCAAGTCAACCTATCTAAAAAGGTCACATTTATGACCAAAAAGAGAAAAATACCAAAAATGTCCATGTCCACAAAGTTATTTTAGCAGAAATGTCTCTACAGGGAATGGAGGAGTACAAAATTCAAGTGAAAATGAAGTTTATTTCAGTTGTGGCTAGACAAACAAATTGGATATTTATCACCTATCTAGTTATACTGCTGTGCTGAAAGGTAGTTGTACAAAACACTGTCCTACCAAATGTACAAAAAGAATGCTAACTGCAAATAGGGAAGTTGAGGGGATAAACACGTCCCATCAAACAGGGGATCAGAAAGCCTGGATTCACAAGTGTCCATTCAGACAGATTTTCTTTTCTACTACAGTGACATAAAAGCATTTTTGTTTGTTTGTTTCTGTATTTGTTTCTGTATTATGACCACCAACTAGCAGGGAACAT